>VOPJ01011769.1:346718-533861 GCA_014673585.1 Semibalanus balanoides | reverse complement strand
GTCAAACTCGTGTGTAGTGACGTCACAAAATTTGTATATCTCAAAAGTTGATCGACGATTTTGTTATACTTTTTTCACAAAAGATGTAAAATGTATGTGGTAGAAGGTACTGAAGGTTTCACGTTGATAGCGCTAATGTGATTTGAGCTATCGCGAAAACTCGTCAAGGGGGCAATATTTGCCCACTCCTTCCCACACCACCCACTCAAGAATTATTGTTAAAGCACCTGCGAGTTGGTATGAGATAAATGCCATGATTTATGTGTATATTCTACGGAATATCGCGTTTTGAGTCATTTTTTTCTCCGAAAAAAATACAAAAACACACACAAAAAGTGATTTTTGTACAAAAAAGTGCACCCTTTAAGCTCGAATACCAAAGTAAGGTGACCGGCCCAGATCCGAGGATAAATATATGGGGGTAGCTTTTCACCACAAAAAGATGCCCCCCACGGAGATAATCTGGATCCGCCAGCGTGCGCTGCAGCCCCGTTTGATAAGAACATGTATGAATATTGCATGTCATTACTCATTAACGCATATTTCTGGTAGCCACAATAGCAACAGCTGCAATGACGATCGTGAGTCATTAGGCACAATCGGCTTATTAACTCCGCAGGGACCTATTTTTACGAGTTTTCTAGTTTACAAGGATTGATACTACGGGACGCCATTTGTGCATGACATGACCTTGAGAAACAGGTCAAAGGTCATGGGTCATGAGGGTAAGGAGTTCACAATTTTAAGAGGATGTGTTAAATTGTTTAAAATTAGAGCACTGCAAGTTTCATCGCGATCGGTTAATAACTACACGAGTTATTTCGAGAAAAAAACAAGGGTGGCATGCATTCCCTGGCACCCCTACAGGAGTACAGAACATATCTGGTTCATAAACCCAACTTGCATCTCGACTAGGCCAGCGACCCCTAGCCAATGGACCCGACGGGCGGACGCCACGAACGGAGGAGGTCGAGTCCGATGTGCATCACCGATCTCGTCACCGATCACCGATCACCGATCTCGTGACACCGATAACCTATCACCGATCTCGTGACACCGATATACGACATCCGCTATCGCCAGCGAGACACAACATTAAATTAACGCCAGCACTCCACAGAAACCACCGTCACACCGCTGCTGTTGGTTAACACAGGAACACTGCACAGAACACCCGCGGCTGCCGCAGGGTTCCTGGAACACTGCACAGAACACCCTGCGGCTGCCGCAGGGTTCCTGGAACGTCCGCGGCTGCCCGCGGGTTCCTGGAACGTCACAAGAAACACGGCGGCGTGCCGAGGGTTCCTGGAACGTCACAGAACACCCGCGGCTGCCGCAGGGTTCCTGGAACGTCATTGTCGCCTAATGACAGCGGCTGACTTCACGCGATACTGTCTGACAAGCCGTCTTCAAGGTCACGCCATACACGGAGGGCACCGCATTCTGCTGGCCCCTGAACCTTCCATTGTATTGTTGCAGATTTGCTTTGTTCGGTGTGTTTCCGGTAATGTCATCCTCTTTGGGGCATCGGCAGGTGTTGGTCAGTGATTTGCGCAGTTTTGCCGAATGTCTAATGTGTATTGGTGCCTCCCCCCCCCACGAAAACTAATTATACCTACTCACGATACTACACACAGCCCAAATGAAGCAAACATTAAGCAAAAATAGCGTGTGCTGAAGCACATCAGTATCCGATAAATATAACAGTTTTGCAGCCTTTGAGCCATATTCGCATTATAAGTCATACATGTGTCCATATTTTGATCTCGAATACAGGACATCCAATGTTTATATCGTCTCTAATAACATTTAATTACAAATATTATACGCACGTAACAAAAGCAAGCGAACTCATGCCATTATCGATAGTTTTAACATTTCGCATTATTTTAACACAAATCCCCTGATGCGATATATTCATGATCAACTAAAGGAATGATGAGCCGTTTTCTTGTCGGCTCGGTCCTGTGCCGGGCGGCTCGCGAGCCCGTGCGCGGGCGGCGCGGATTATTAGGCGGGTCTTGGGCCGGCCCGCGCTCCCACCGCGCTGCTGTGGGAAGGTCGCGGTGCCGAGGCGTGTGACCGAGCAGCGCTTGTGATTGGCTGACAGTGTGGTGCCGCGGGGATGTTCTTCGGCAGTTCGAGCTGTCTAGCTGTGGCGGACTTGGCTTGGTAAGCCAAAAATAGGAAGAGCGACTATGGCGTATATTTCGGGGAATTGTGAGGCCGTAAAGCCACCAACCCAAAGACTAGGCCAGAACTTTAGAGGATGGCACCGAATGGCTGGTTGGTTCTCACAATCGAACGAACTGATGAGGGACCAAATAGAAAATAATTCTGGTGAAATCAGCTTAAAACTTGATATATAATCAAACATGTTAGCCTCCGAAAAAGCACTCACCAATCCAAGCAGTGATCACTAACTATCACTCATATATAGACAGCATTGCATAAACAAATGCCTGATGTGAGCGCCGCTACCATTGACCGAACCCACCGAACATTTGCATTTGATAACTGCTTGATAAGCCTGTAACCTCTCTCTGTACTACGAACATTTGAGCGCGTGTTGCCTCTCTTCTCCGCTCTCAGACTCTCGCTAACAACTGTAGCAATATTGCCACTTGGTCCATGACTATCAAAGACAAACTACAATAGGAAGATGCGTAGGACCGTCAATCTATGTCAACTCAGTATCTCAGTGATCAATCTCTAGTCAGATAGCCCATGCATGAATCAAAACGGCACTCAACATTACGTTTTTAGTTTCGGCTATTTCCTATTTAATTCGCATGATACAAAGCCAGTTATACGGGAACGAACCAGCCCGATCACGCCAAGAAGAGAGAAGTTCTCAGCAAACCACTCTATCATCTGTTGCGGCGATAACCAGTAGCTGAATGTCGTCTTCATTAATGGACATTGATCGTGCAAGTAATTAGACTTTGTTACCGTGTGTCATTAACCTCGTGCCTGGCACAATGTTTCTTTTTCAGAACAGAACGTTATAAGCTGCATGGAATATCGCAAAGCATTCGGCATCACCCTAAAAATGTGAATTTAATGACCACTCGTCCCTCCCTAAAGACAATCGCATTTATTGAGACATACATGCAAACAAACGGACAATTTGTGTTAGTAATTAACGACTTCGGATAAATAAGAAAGCTAAGTACGAGTATATTTACAGTAGATGACATGAGAGATATAAACACGCAAGTTCAAGTATTCCAACAACCGTCTCATTCCACCTGCAAGCGTCAAGGTTGAGAGAGTAGTTGGTCATTTACGGAGGCCCAATGCAGATATTGTATTCCATCTCGCTGTTTATCATCATGGATCTACAAGACAAGATGGAGTCGACCATTCAAGTTCAAGTTACAAAATATTTGTTATGAGTTCGTATTACGTGACAATGAAATCAGAAACGTCCGTAGGCATATATGTAAAAGATTCACTTGTTCACCGACCGAAGATATACTCAATATTCATTCCACTATTACCAAATTTAAGTTCAGGACTGTCCATGGGTTGACAGGTGCTACGGATGGTACGCCAAACCAGCGCTGCACAGCAGAAGGTGAAAGGCAAATCCACTGGAAGAGACCAATGATTATTATTGAATCAGTTCAGTAGCAGCATCGACTTTCCCGATTGTCATTGCTCTCCGCAAAAAAGGACGCTTCCGACACCTCGCAACAGCGTAAAAATAAAGTGGTAAACCGTCTAGAATAAAACACCAATAAATCAGTGCTATGTTACTCCATGTACAACCATTATGACAATATACAATAGGTAATCACTAATGAACACAGAACAGCTGTTCCAAGATACGGTATAGACCTGAACCCATGGCGGACACTTAGGCAGCAATATGATAGCAGCATAGGCTATAAGCAAAGGATTGAGTTACACATTTCCAAGTACAGTGATGTGCAATGATTTGGACTGCCTAAAAAGAGACATGTATCTTTGTGACACTTAGGTATCCTGCTGAGGTCGCGAGCTCGACGAAAACCGATCACTTCCTAAAATATACTAATTCGAATTTCGATAGCATAGCTTCTGAGGCTGACTAACAGCTCGCTTCCTCGTTGTTGTATACCTTTATTTACTTAGCTTCGAGGTATATCACCACATTGCATTGCTTTTTTCCTATGGAGATACAAATATAAATTCAATGACTAAAACCGACGATGTTTGCGTGAACTGCCGGTGACAACATAGACAATCAATGTTGTTGATAGCATTGCTAGCCGTAAACAAGATCTGGTGAAAAGCAGAGAAACCGCGAAAGGTCAACGAGTTCAGAACAGTCACAGGGAACCACACACATAGGGTTCAGATGTGGAGGCTTGGTCATACATTTAGCGAGACAATATTGCCATCAAGTTAGTTGTTGAACAATCCAAAGAGAACAGGAGACTGAGTTGCGGCAAAATGACACCCAACGACACTCAAATGACACTTGACACTCTAATGTGTTTAGCACCAGTAAGACGCCTAAGCGGCGAAGACAGCAGAGACCGAATAAATCCGCAGTCAATTTATCACCCGTCCAACGGAGGTTCGTACTTGTGCAAAGCATGCATTGAATTATTTCGCTGTTTGTTTTTGCCGTCGCAAATAGATTCGAACTAAAATCGTTCTTGAACAAAATAGGTTTGCAGCGTTATTTTTACATTGCAATTATAAGCTTCATCTGCGCTTGTGGCCCCAGGACTGCTACAACTCATATTCTAGCCCTTTCCCTGGCCCCCGCTCATTGCTCGCTGGTACCCATGACCGGACACCATAGCCACCATTGAGATATTCCGTCTCCGCATCGTGCTTGTCCCCGGTCGACCGTTGCTCAGTGCTGTCTTCCGGGACGTTTAGATGGATTGCATGCGCTTATACAGCCCGCATCCATTTTTTATCGCCTACTAGGACACCATTCGTGGCTCTCTTGTCGACACGCGTACGGGCGCAAGGGTGTAGGTTAAGAAGAGCAATATTTATCTAAATCGTTAAAAAAATAATTACAGATCAGATTTTTTACACGTGAACATACATCTCCATTCTGCACGACCCCTAAATTATGTCTGCAAACCGTGCATAATATCCATATATCCAGTGATGTACTCCTGCCCTGGTCTCATCATTGTCCGTTCGGTACACAGCTGCTTCAATTGGTGACTTGCTTCTATCGTCTTCACGTCGCCACCTATCGACTGTGTTGAGTACCTGACTCTTAGATGTGGGAAACCACGTCAATAATCCAACTCTCTCACTGAATTTGCGCTTGCTTACTGTACCCGCCTGTCTCCAGGACTACTTCAGCATAACTTTTCGCCATCGCTTACTCCGCCGCGCGCCCGCGTACCCCGACGCGGCCCACTCCCTACGCTGCTCCACATGCCCCGTTCCTGCGGCTCATCCCTCCAGGTTCCCGACCTCTACCTTGTCCTGCTGCGTCGGAACCCCCGTGCCGGACTGCCACGACTGCACAACCTGTCAGCTCGCCTTTATCGCTAAGGTCGCACGCTCGGGGGCACCAACGCTTCTCATTACCCGTGTGGCCGCTCATCGTCTCACCTGTGTCCTCTCTGAGGCGTATCTGGTGTCTTGCCACCCAATCGTGGTCTCTTCCGTCGATCTTTGGCGTTGCGTGTGAGGTGAGTGGGTGCTCTCCCAACTCCGGGGTCATCGGAACGGTTCTAACGACGCTCTTTGTTAGGTCCTTTCTCTGTGTGACTGCGAACCCTAGGCGGGTGCCACCTGGAGTGTCACCCGTCGCGTCGACTGCTGCCAGTAGTCGCGCAATGATGCCTCGTCGTTTACCTGTTCGTAACCGTGCCCGCATCCCTCTCAGTGTGGCTCTGTGGCTCTCCACGCTCCGTCTCCTGCCAACACTCTCCTCTCCAGTTATTAGCTCAGTCTCTCTCGAGCGTGCTTGCGTCAGCCAGTGTCTACAGCCAGTCTCGAGGTCGATGAGCTTCTCTCGAAGACCCAGCCTCTGACGCGGCATCCGCGCTAACATCTCGCGACTCTCTTGCTGACCCATCACCATGATTTCACGAAAAACATGTCCCACTAATCATGGAATTATCTTGGTGGCTCTCGGGCCTCGTTCTAACGTAATATCGTCCGCTAGAGACCGCTCTTGTCTGATCCGATTGCGACCGTTTCTAGAAGACTGAAGATCAAGCTTCCTAGATCCAGTTCCCGAATCGTGGCACCGCCGTGTCGCCGGTGTTCTGCAGTCCTGGCCGCCTGGAAACTCTGCTCGGCGCCGTGGTCACACTATATGTTATATAAAATCTCACCTCGCTCGACTTATGTCTCTCCAACTGAGGACTCTCGCTCGTACGTCGCGCGTCATCGCACGTCGCTCGTACTCTTACCAATTCGTCCATTTGCGTGGACATCACCTTTTTTACATGTATTTGCTTATGCATACAACATTAGACCCATCTAATCAGTGGTCTCAGATCCACTCCACCTGCATCGCTAACCTACCCATCTCCTCCCTGCTCTCGGCTCATACAACAGGTCTTCCGACACAGCGTAGTGACCATAACCATGTGTGCATTGAGTTCGCGATCTTGCTCCACAATTTAACCACACCGGAACTCTCTCTCACCTAACCATACCACGCTACGATCTATGTCAGCGCTAACGCTCAGAATACGCTCCAGACACTATTAGAAACAATCGAATGTGACTCGCGTGACACCAGGAGTGGGATCTCACTCTCTTTGGAATCATATGGTCTGAATTCATATATAAAAAACATTCCTACGGATAATCTCGAGACAGCAAAAACCTCTCGCATCTATATACCACACATACCTTTCGGGTGCCGACTCAGTTCACTATGTGTGGATAGAGTGGGGTGCAGTACTTATTTAGAGTGTCGAGGCTAATCTCTCAAATCGCCACAAAGCTCTCCTATATATGACGCTCAGCACTGAGCGTCTCAATTAAAATGTATCTAGTGTCCAAGTGAAATCTCTCTCTTCCTGGTGTGTACAGATATCTGTGTCGTTAATAGTATGTGAATAGCATGAGCAGCTACTCGAGTCACGCATATCGTAACTTTTAGACCCTATAATAATCGTATGAGACTCAACAAAGCCCTTCATTCACCTATACTCCTACGCACCTCGGTCCAACAGTATACGACGGAATGAGCATTAATAAAGAACTCTGCGAGCTCGAACGATTCACTCTATTGCTCATATGCGTTATCTGCGAAATTGTCAAGTGTCTGGACATGGACCTCTAAAATCGCAGGGTATATGGCAAAGATTCGCGTAGGCCACAGCTAGCGCGTACTGACTGAGAGTATCAGCGTCTGGAACATACGCTCGACTCCATCGAATATATAGTGCAACGTCGGCATCTGAGCGTTTGTACACAAAATTATGTAATCGGTCTAAGAAGTAAATTCAACACTAGGACTGCCTACGTGTGGATTATACTCTCGAGCGTTAACAAAGTTCGCTCAACATATGGTAGCCTTCAAGAAGTGGAGTGGGTATGAACAGTCTAAGGCGAGTACTGCAAATTAGATTTTGAGCGTACATACGCTAATCACTACGTGATAACCCTGTTTGCAAATATGAAACTGTTCTCGAGTGAATAGCGAATCGCTATTAGGACACAGTATACATCGTGTGCGCATAACTCAAGATCACACTTGACTCATCAGACTGAAAGTCGACTAGGTATTACGAGCATGCGATTTTATGCGCAGATATCAACTCAGGAGTAGGAACTCTCAATGCGTTTGAAGCGTCTCCTTATACCAAGATCGTGCGCATCACATTTCGGATCAAGTTATCCTGACTAAATGATCACAGGTAGTCGACAGAACGTAAACTGACCTCCAATCGAATGTGTCTCTAGCATCGAACTCATGAGATTCATTATGTGATGATGTACGCGTGTTGTTATGAGTGAAGTCTTTAGACGTTAGAATGAATATCATCTTCTCTCAGATCAGCACACTGAATCGTGAATGACTGTGTCTAGTTAAAGTGAGTACGGATATGCTGAAGTCGGTAGTCATATTCATACCAGTGCATATCTATACCGTTCGCACTCGGTGCAGATTATGCTATGACTGAACAACGACTAGTCTAGCACACGTAGCTGTCACGACTAAGTATCTAGCTGAGCAATGGTCCTGCAAGTTGTGGTGTCCTCTGACACTGAGAGAGTCATACCCCTAGACATGCCATAGAGATATACGAGACTGAAGTTACCGGGAGTCAGCCTACGTGTGTCGTGCCAGACTGGCCAGGACAGGATATCAGCAGCCGCGATCCCAGATTTGGATACATCGTATCACATAGTCGAGTGCGGAACGAGAGTGGTCAAAAACAGACTCACGATGAAAAAGACTAGATTAAAAACGCTTCAAAATGCTCGTCAGCGAACTCGTCTCGAATATACAATCAGTTGTTATAGACTTAATTGTAGGGTATGGTGAAGTATGGCTGCAATGGTGTAGAGAGTGAGTAGGAAAATACATTGAGAAACACCGGCGGCATGACTCTCCGCACTGAACGGGCGACCTACACCAGTAGTAAGGCGTAAGTAAGCACGATGTAAGCGAACCCTCCGAGAAGTGGCAATTTTAGCTTCACGAGCTCGTGAAAACTTAGAAGTCCACCGTAGTCTGCGATAACGCGACGCTCGCTCGCGCTTGTCTACAGGAGACCCAGCAATGATAAGTGACGACTTTCATATCGTGCAACTTACTTAATGGCAGTTGCTACAGAGTGTTTACCGCTGGATTAGAAGTAAGCGGATTTGAAGTCATGACGTACATGTGCGGTGTGACAGAAACGAGGGTGAAGATCAGACGGTAGAGACTCCATCAGCACAGCTTTCATGCGCGTGCATAACCGGGCTGTGCTGTCATGTCGACTTAGGTACTCACGCGCACAATGTCACCGTGACGACACTGCTTATCGAGGTGCGTGAACTCTTTTTAAGTGGGGGGGGGGGAATAACTTTTTGGTTAGCTGGCCTCTCCTTGGAATGATAAAAAAGGGTTTTCGAAGTTGAATATATTTAAAAAACCAAAATAATACATTTTCGAGTACCAATAGATCTTTTTCGAGCAATTCAAAGCAAAAATGTAAATACAAATATTTATTATTTAAACTAATTATTTCTTGCGATTTAGATATTCAATTTTGTAATGTTCAAATCTAAATATGCAAAAGTCTTGCTATTTCGTGTTTTTTAATAGGAACAGATTCGAAAATATTCGTGATAAAAAACTTTTGACTTTAAGTACATATTTCAACTACAAACACTCATCATTTCAAGGAGAAGTCGGCTAGAAAAAAAGTATGATCCTTGCTCAATCATGACCTGGTTAATGTGACATAAGGAAGCAAAAAGTATTGCATTTTTTACTGGTCACGCATTTCACAAGATAAAACTATAAGCAATACAATATAAATGGTGAACATGTAGACGGTGTACGCGTAGTATCGGCACTAGGGATTGAAAGCAAAGTTACGGGACTAGAGCACGAGCTGGGCCTGATACAGTCAGAGTGTTTAAAGAAAATAGCTCACCTTCAACATGGGGTTTGAGCTGAGATGGCAGTTTTGTAGCCCATGTTGAAAAACCCCTTCCTGCAAGTTGTATTGGCTGAAAGGGCTCTCCAGCCAAATACATTTCACTTTTTGTCGAAGGAATGTGGGCCTTACATAAATAATGTCAAGAATGTAGGCCTTAGACACTCCTGGGCAGACAATATAAGTAATCTTACGCGACTACTTTCGAATCTGATTGGCTGGGCCATTCGATTCTTTCGTTTGTCGTTGGAGAGGACGCATATAGTTTTGACAAAGTTAATAATGTACGTCCCTCTGTCCTGAATCGGCGCGATGTATGGCTATTTTTGACAATGTGAGAAGAAGTTGTATTTCAAAATATAATCAAATAGTGTTTGAAAAAAACAATTCAAGAAGAACTATTCCCTTTAACTTCCGAATCTGAGCTAGTTGTACGTGCTCGGCTCACGCGCTAAAATTGTAGTCCCACTGGCTAGTGCCTATACAATGAATGAGTCTACATGAAAATAGCAAAATATCCTTAATACGGATAATAAAACAAAGGGAAAATTAAGTATTAAGTTAACCATACCAGTCATGCTGTCATTGCTTGGGCTGAAGCCCAAAGAACACTTGTTAAATGTATTCGCAATCAATGGCAATGCAAGATCCTAAAATACAGACGTGTCGACAAACAGGGTGTCTTCGTCAGTGCTAATTACACATATTTACATTATAAAGATATTTAAGTCCAGCAATCACAATCAACTGCTAAACAACTGCTAACCTTAAAGCTTGCTAAGTAAAAACATAGTTTGCCTGGAGCTGATTGTGATTGCTTGACTTAAAGGGAATGTTTCACTTCTCTGAAAGTTGTCCCATGTACGCCGCTTGTGGTGCAAAATATGAAGTAATTGGCTAAGGGCACTTTTGCCACCCTGGGGCGAGCGAAACACGATTCGTGACATTGTTCTCACAACAGTTGCGCTCAATTTATGAAAAGAAACTAAGTTTAGTATTTGGCTGATGACGATCATATGAAGGGAATTTTGGGAATAGAGAAAAACCTTCACGCCGTTGCAATATGCATGATCAGTGTATGTCTAATGTTATAGCCAAATGTAAAAACAAGTCTACTTAGTACTTTTCATCAACATTTTGATAAGAGAGATGACGACATCGGCTTAAGAGGCGATACTAATACAGTGGGGCCTGGCCTAATCCACCTCTTTGCAGATGTAAAAAAACAAACTCAAATTACTTTGATTGGACTCCCCTGCTGGGTGTTTTACCCATCGTGCATTACACTTGACTAAATTTTTCGAATGCAGAATTTCCAGCAAAATGGCCATCTCAACTCAAATATAATGTTAATGTGAAACATTCCCTTTAAATATCTGAAAAAAATTATAATTGGCACTGACGAAGACACCCTGTTAATCGAACTGTCTGTTTTGAGGAACTTGCATTGCATTGTCATTAATTGCGAATAAAACTATCATGCCTGATACATTACATTAACAATGATAAACCAACACATGGGAATAACAACCTTTTTATTCGATTTTCTGCATTATCTTATGCAATTTATATGGTGTCGAATTGGACACATCAATTTGGAGATCAAGCAACGGATTTCTATAATTGGAAATATGTTTTTGGAACTTGAAAAAAAAAATCATAAGAGAGCGAAATCCAATGAGTTTTCACAATTGTGAGAGACTTTAGATTCCCCCCCCCCCGAAACCACCCGTTCTGGTTGCGTCAATGCCGATGACCGCCTTGATACGGGATTTCGTTGGCAATCATTTTCATTTTTTACCCCTGGCCTACTCACTCTTTGCTAAACGTCGGGGGAGCAAAGCCGACATCATGCATAGGTATTTTGTAATGACACGTTTGGCTTAAAAATGGATAAGACACCCTGATCTAACCCGTGTAAAAATCCTATTCACTCTGTGGCGCCTTTTAATAGTACATGCAAAGTAGCATTTACCTCCAGAAAGTAATACAACATGGTAACCAAGAAAAATCTCTATCAACGTTATGACGAAGAAACATGTCCTATTGATAGACGCTGTGAGTGTTAGCAGTGAGTGTTCGCTAGCAGTGAGTGTTCAAATGATACGATAATCAAATGTGCAGTGTCACTGTACAGATGGCAAGGTGCAATACCAGCTCCAAATTAAATGTAGTTTAATTTTATTTTATCTGTTTTTTTCCTTGAAACTGCATCTTTGTTCTACACAACATATGCAAATTACCGCAGAAAATGCCGTTGATATTATTCAGAGTTAAAAGATAATGGAAAAAGACAGTGGAGAACTGACACCTAGCTCCAAAGTTGAGGACGCGTCGCCCCCCCCCCCCGGTTCAAAGTTGGGGGCGAGTTGCCCCCACTGTTTCCACGTCCCTGCGCACAAACGATTTCCTACATGCTAGGGTATGCTTTAAGTATAGCACGATCTGGGCAGGAAAATGTCGGGCCAGAAATTGTTCGATCCGAATTCCCATGTTATTTGATAGGTCGGGCAAGAAACAAAGTTTCTTGACCGGCTTTCCTGCCCGGCCTAAACTTAATCATTACGAGCGAGCGCGAAGCGCGCGAGCGATCCTGCATTGAAGTATCGTGATTTTCTCACATATAGCGGCCGACCCGGCCGGGCTCGGGCCCGGTCCCGGCCTGGGCCAGACCTGCGACGCTGGTCAGAAGCTTATATCTTAGAACCCCGCATCCATTTGACCAAGCGGTCTTCGCCATATCATAGCCCCATGCAATGAACATTATGAATTTATTGACATGTTTTGTCTCTGTGATTGCGTCAGCATGGCGCGTACACGAAGCTGCAGATCGTCAGGTGGTGTCAGAAAGTATATCCTGCCTGCTAGCTGAGAAACGGCTGATACAGTAAGCTAAAATTTGGGAAAGTGCAGGCTGAGAGACCACACCACTGGCAATGTTGCACAGGTTCAAAAACTCTGGGTCCACACTCACGTCGCACGTGCACCCCTGTTCGTCTCACGAAAAATTACCTGCATAACATCGTTTTGCATTACAAACCGACCTCTATTCGGCAACCAAAAGTCGCAAAGACACGGTCAAAAACACAAATGCGTAGAGAAACGATCGCCCGCGTATGCCACAATGTGTCGATCAGCGGCGCCGTGGTAACGTGCAAATTACTGGCTATACAAGCGCAAATCTCATATTTTATGACGTCTCACAATTAAATCAGTGCTCGCACCAATGGGACGTGAACGATGAAACAAACCACCAATCTGTAGACCAATTACCGTCTCTAAAATTTGCATTCAAAAATTTAGGTTTGCATGGCAAGAATTTCACTGTTAAAAATCTGTCGTAATATTTTTGGGGGATGACATTTTATAATATTATCCTTAAATTACCACCGCCGTAGCTTCAAACCAAAGGCTGTTAGGACAATAAAAATAATCGGCTGTTAAAGCGAACAATCAAATCCATTCTAATAACCCACCCAAAATGAATTTTTGCCACAAACATGAAAGCTATATAATTGCAAATGTAAAATAAAACGCTTCAAAAACCTATTTTGTTCAAAAGTATGCGATTTAGTTCGTATCTATTTGCGACGGCAAAACAACACACAGGCGAAAAATAATACCCAGCTAAGACGCCTTAAAGCGGCGAAGGACGAGCGAAGTCCGAATAAATCGCGTCAATTTATCACCCGTCCAACGGAGGATCGTCTTGTGCCAAAGCATGCATTTGAATTATTTTTCGCTAGGGGTTGTTTTGCCGTTGCAAATAGATCCGAACCTAAAATCGATGCTTTGAATAAATAGGTTTGAACATTATTTTTATATTTGCAATTATAAGCTCCATGTTTGGGCAAAAAAATTCATTTGGTGGGATTAGATGGATTTGATTGACGCTTTACAGCTGCATCATTTTTATCGTTCTAGCACCCTTTGGGTTTGAAGCTACGGGCCGGTTAATGAAGAATGTTATAGAGAATCGTCAATAAAAAATCTTACAGGGCAGATTTTAACAGCGAAATACTGCAATTAAAGGCCTCAATTTTTACATGCATTTTAGAAGACAGACATTCGGTCTACAGGATTGGTGTTATGTTCTCATCGCTTCACGTCCCATAGTGCTGAGCACTGATTTTAAATTGTGAAAGACGTCGTAAATCCTGAATTTGCGCTTGTATAGCCCAGTAACTTATGCACGTTACCACGCCCGCCGCTGACTCAAACACATAAGCGCAAAATACGCCGGGCGAATCTTTTTCCTCTACGATCTGTGTCTGACCTGCTGTTGCGACTTTTGGTTGCCGAGATATAGGTCCGGTATTGTAACATGTTATTTGCAGTTAATTTCCGCTGACGGAACAGGGCGTGCACGAATAGCGCACGTGCAGTGTAGACCCAGAAGTTCATTACCTGTGCAAACTATTCCTAGAGGATTGTGGGTCTCCAGCCTGACACCCAAATTTTAGCTTATATGGTCCAGCCGTTCTCAGCTATAGCCAGGAAGATATATACTTTTCATGACACCCGACGCGGGTCAACGTGTCACGTCGCCCGTGCTGACACCCTCAAATGATTAAAAAAACAGTTAAATATATTCATAATGTCATTGCATGGGCTATCATATGCGCAAGGGACCGCTTGTCAATCGTCATGCGGGTATCAAAAGGAATATAAGTAAATAACTGAACCAGACCTCGCTCGTACGCGAGCTGGCGGGCCCGGCCGGCGGGCCGGAGCCCGCCGGGCCCGGGCCCTCCGCAGGTCGGCCGCTTACTATGTAAGGAGAAAAAAATCGATAAGTAATGAGGACTCGAACTCCGCGGCTGTCGCGCTTCGCTTCGTAAAAAAGCATACTTTGCCAAGACGTAACCTCCGTTGGACGGGTGAATAAATTGACGCAGATTATATTCGGACTTTCCGCTCGTTCCCTTCGCCGTTAAGAGGCGTCTTACTGGATATAATCACATAAAGGTCATAACGGGTTTGACAGGCCGCGAAGAGAGTATGTAACCAGAAGCGGAAGCGTTGGAAAATCCAACAACAGGAAAGCATTTCACAAATATTTCACAGGAAAAGACATTTCACAAACAACAAAAAACACACCATCCTACCCACCATCTTCACCACCGCCCCACCCCGGAACCGCCCAACCACCACCACAACGCTCCCTCCCCGCCACCGACCCTCCCCGAGAGGCCGCCTCAGCTCCTGTCCGGACCCCGATCTCCGTGCGGTCTGTCAAACATCACCGCAGCAATGACCAGGCAGAGGCGCTGGCCCGCCGTGCCGCCAATGTTCTCCACTGGCCCCACTAACCACCGCCGGTCGACCGCCAGAGTGGTGTTGCAGGATGCTGTCTCGGACAGCAAGCCGTCGTGACCCGCTAGAGGAACGAGAACGGAGCTGCAGTAGCCATCATTGAGGTCCCGGAGTGAGGAGAGCTGGACTGACTCCGCCGCGGAGCAGGACGCACCCTGTCCGACTTCTGCGTTACTGGGGACGACCAGGTCGTTGTGCTCGGCGAAACGGCCGGGGAAAACACATTACCCGACTGGTGGGTGTGGTTCAGCCACTACGGCGGCGCCACCCACTCTGGCACTACGTGTCGGACGTGTACAGCAAGTCGGCAAGGACCGCTGGTTCCACTACGACGACCCGTCGCGTCAGCAATGTGTGGGCCGAGGCGGATGTGAGGGGGATGGAACACCGGAAATGGATACATCTCATTCTACCACTGCACGAAGATCTGTGCAAAGCTCAAAGTGGCGGCGCCGGAGTCTGCCTGCACGGCCGCCCGGCATTAACATTCAGGCGGCAGGACGAGCGGACAGCAGTCCGCAGTGGCGCCGGTCCCGCCCCTGAGGTTGAAGTGGGACCGGACCGTTCCGATTGGTGCCCCATGAATGTTTGGACATGGTTTGAACTTTGATGCGTTGAGTTAAATGAGATTTGTAGGAGACTTTTGAAAGTGACATAAAAAACCTGTTACCTTTTTCACAAATAATGTTTCATTAACTTCCAGCAAATGTATATCAAACTGTAAAAAATAAATGACAAAAGCACCTTTGCCCAACCGCGCCTTCTGCAGGGATGCGCACATGTTCTTAGATCAGCTAACCGACGAGTGATTAGTAAAAACAGGCATTTGAGTGATTTTGCTGTGATAGCACTTATCAAGACTATGGCGCAGACGGGCCGAGGGGAGGATTCCCCCTCCGAATTTTCATGAATAGCAGAAAAACGGCAGCACGCTTCGCGCCATTCGGCTCAGCTGTTTGGGCATCAAGTACCCACATGGTGTAAAATGTTGGACCTCAGGTTATCTCAGGTCAGGTCACCAGGTCAAGTCAAGTGACGCCACCTCCAAAAAAGTTTACGGTCGTGCCACAACTAAAATGATTGAAAAACTGTTTGAAACTTACAGAATATCATCAGGTGACCAGTACATACAATTCGTATATTTGTATTTGTTAATCGGTGAGCTAAGGTCGGGTCAATTTCGTGAACTCTAAATTATAAGTCAATGGGGGAAATGAAAACTGAAAACACAAACATAGGAAATGACTAAGTAAGACCTCTCACCAGATCCGCCACTAGTGTGAAAAATGCAAAGCCCTGAGCCACATTTCTGCTATTTGACCCTTACAAGGTCAACACAGATGCTCCCTCTAGGTCACATGTTTTTTTCTTTCTTGAATAACTACCAAATCAAGGTAGAGTAATGTGGTTTCACCATTGCATTTGGCTTATCGAGACGAATTAATTGATGTAAAGTTGACCTTGCATTGACCTTGACCTGACCTTGGGTCAGGTCAATTTGTGAATATAACCTAACTAGGTCACGGAATGATCCGATGCGGCTCGATTAGACAAACACAATGATTGTATCGATTTTACACTACCGTGTTTCTGTCAAAAGCTATTCCATAAAAATGCAACTTTTAGAACGTTAAAACTCAATGGGTTCTGCTGACCTTACTATTTACCTTAGGTCAATTCTGATAAAAAAAATGCAACAGCATATTCTATTATCTTTCGAAAGCTTTTTCGCGCGTCGCTAGTTCTTTCAGTAATCGAGATATAGACGGTTGTATGAAGGACACTTATATATAGCCGAAATTTGACCTTTGGTGACCTCTGGTGGCCTCAATATTGACCTGATCTAACAATTACCCGTGTACTTTCTACAGAGCTTGAGTTATCTAACGCTGCTTTCCGCTTGTCGCTACGTTGCGTGGTTTTCGAGATCTTGGGGGCGGGGGCGGATACTCGAGCCCCCCACACACACACACCGGTAGTTCGTGGTAAGCGCAAATCCCCAGCAGTGCGCGTGTTGAAATCACATCATGGCGTCCTAGCGCTATTGGCTTCATCATCGTTCACCTCGCAGTCAATATCAACTGGCATGACTATGCATTAGCCCTTTCATGGGAGCGTGACAATGCGATTTGGCGATGCGGCGGTGTGTCACAGATTGGGATATGACCGACCCAACATGTGACAACAAGCTATAATAGAAGGGTATACAAGGGGCAAAGCATTCAGATTGATACAATTATCTGTAATTTTGTAACATGGACATAATTTGGAACAAAATATATTAATTAGAATATCAGTACTTATAAAAGGGTCTGAGTGATCTCAGCGAAGTCTTCCACATGAAAACCATTTTTGATGTAAAGTATCATTTCAACTACGACAGATGATTGTCGCATTTAGGTCTCTAAAACTTTGTTCTTAAACATAATTATATAAAACACGGAATAATGACATCACGATGGTTCAGTCACGATGATCCCTTCAAACCAACACGTCATACATTTAACATGCCATGAACCAATTGATTATAGACTGGCACGCCATCCAAACATGCTGAGCTCATTGAGATGAATCACGCAACAGGCACATTTCGAGCACAGTTCCACGGGCTATCATGGAACGTGACTGAACATACAACATCCCTGCACATTCGACCCCAATCGGTCAGACCGGACAAAGGCCAAAGCAGGGTCACACGTCCCTGCCGAGACCCCAAGGCTGCACTAAACTTTCCAGTAGAGGCCTCACAGCTGAACTAGCTTGTCCATAGTCCCCGGCTGGCCCTTACAGACACAGGCTCCATTGCCGGGCTGACCTGTTCCGGGTCGCCCGATGACCCCAGAAGACCCACAGACACCCCTCGGTCGCACTGACCTGTTCTGGGTCGCCCGATGACCCCAGATGACCCCGGATGACCCACAGACACCCCTCGGTCGAACTGACCTGTTCCGGACCGCCTGAAGACCTGTTCAGCAGCGCGTCTATGGTGTGCTGCAGCAGTTGAACCGAGACTCGCCACCGAGCGAGCCCCGCACACGCCACCTCCACCTGGAGGCACGACAGGACGGGACGCGTGGTGTATACTGTATACCAAACACCACCAGCACGACACATATAGTGCACTGGATACTGAGCACCGGCATCCGCATCACCCACGGCTCGTTAGGAGGGGTCGGAGGGCTCAAGATACGGCAGATGCACCATTCAAAAGCGATGCAAATTAATCTGAATCCAGCGATGCAACTTTGTCGAAAATCTGTCGAAGACAGATTTTTATCGACATTTTGTCCGAAATCGCGTCTCTTTCGTTTGGCCAGGGCTATCGCGTAAGGTATGGTGATTGGTGAAAATGCAGACTAATGACAGGTCTACCGATTCGTCATGCTCTGCACGTCAAGGTCTCACATAATTAAAAGCCATTAGATAGTTTGGTTGGTTGCAAGGTTGCATCAAAGCCAAGCGCTCCCGGTGTCGGCACTAAGGCGCCTCACACGCAGAATCGTCCCTCGCGACACGCGAGCTGAGCACTGCGCGCAGCCGACCCGGCTTACAGAGCGGGCTCTCGGCCAGTCCCGGACAAACGGTACATCTCATGTTGAGTGCGCCTCTGCCCAAAACATCAGTGCAATCCGTTATGTATGAAGCACATTGCAGTGAAAACGTTTCTGACTCATTCATTGCACCGCAAACTACGGAGGAAGTATGCGCCAACACCGCAATTCGTAGTTACCCTCCAAGACAGGACCCTAGCACACCTTTGCTAAGCCAATTTTGTTACATTTTGGCACGTGTAAATCAATTATGGGAAAATTCAGAAAAGTTCGGGACGCCCAACAGTTTGGGAGCGGCAAACGAAAAACCAACGGGGGACAGAATCTGCTTCCACAGGGAATAGGTTTTAACAACGAAAAGCCACAAAACCGGTGACTTTCATTTAATTTAATGTTAACCCACGCGCCGCTGGGAGTTAAATCTTACCCCTCCCGGATATTCTCAATAACTGAAAATCAATAACTGATTCGAATTCAAACTTGGTGGACCTTATGCTGCATCCTTTTGACGTCTTCTCGCAAAGTGTCACGGAAATCGAGGAATGACTTTTTGAGATAATGACGTTTTAATGAGGTCATGTCGTGCCATTTGTGGTGACACAATTATACAAGTTTGCAAAATCGTAGAAAACAGAGCTGCAACGAAAAATGAAATGAAAATCGGCAAAATAAAGGAAATTACATTTTCTTTATAATGGTTATCTCGGATTTGCAAATTTGAGGGATTTTGACCCCTAAAAATGACAAAAATTAAACTTTCCACGACGTTATACCACGTTTAAACTGTATATTGTGAAGATCTAAAAAAACAAACATATGCTACAGAACCAAGTAAGGACAATACCAAATCAAAATGTCAAAGCAATATCTTCATTTTTGACTGACTTCTGGCTACCAAAGTATTAACTCATGACGTCATAGATAGATAGGTAGAGATGTACAGTCGGTCATTATGTATCTTCTCCTTTTTAGTTTCTCAAACTCGTCTAATTTCACTTCTGTGTACATGACTGACTGATTTAAGGGAATTTGTGGTACCTACCTAGGTAGGCACCACATGTTTCGTTGTATCAGTCATTTATGTACACATAAGTGAAATTAGATGAGTTTTAGAAACTAAAAAGGGAAAGATACATAATAGACCGACTGTACATATATTCTTGTTAAGCGCAATACAAATAAGAGTTACCATAGTTTCTACAGTGTCTGAAATGCATACCGCATGTATTGGCCGGTGCCAGTTCGTACCTAGCTATATAAATATAGCCTATAGCTAGGGTCAAAGCGGTTTACCGGCTGCAATAGGACTAAGTATTTAAACACACCTGTGCTGCTACCTAGCGGACAAGCAAGGAAATCCACTCAAACGTGCCGTCTGCAGAATAGAATGGTCGCAAACATTGTTACAGAACAGAATTTACAGACATTGTTACACAAACACCCATAGAACAAATTGAAGGAACAAGTTTACGAACTTGTTCTAGAACGCTCACGATGAAAACATATGCACTGTTCGTGCCTTTTACCACACGACTTGATCTTCTAAATTGCTAGAGGCATACTTTCGCCTTTGCTCACCCAATCTGGGACCCAATCCTCTGTCACCCAATCTGGGACAGGTTCTGTCACTGAATCTGTTCGTGATTCCTAGTCGTATCGTTTATAAACGACCATACAAATGATTGCCTGTTATTTACAGATATGGTACGCCACTACAAGCGAAGAATCGGGTAGTGCGATGCAGTCACTTGATTCGAGCTTAAGGCCTTTTCCTAGGCTTAGGATTTTTCACTGGGGAATGTTCTACTGCGGATCTAGGCTTTGGTATTGGAGGGTAAAAGTTTGTACATTTCGGTAGAGAAAAGTTGTTGACTTGGGGGTGGGATTGGGTCGGGTCGCATCAGCGCAAAGAGGTCGTTTAACGGCTGAGGGGGGGGGGCGTCGGGGCCTCATTGCAAAAGGATTATATCACTGCGGGCGTGGTACGTTTACGGCGTTTTCTTATCGTTGACGTGCGGTGGTATGCTTTGTCGTCGCACTGGGGGGGTGGGGGGGGCAATTTCAAGGCATTCGCGGGGGAATCCCCCCGCCAAGTGTACATTTAGAAATTGCGGATTCGTGCAACTGGATAGCAAGAAAAACGAAAATTATAGTGTTTGGGATTCGTATATGGCGTCATTTTCTACTATTGATGGCTTGAATGAAACCCTCTCTCCCCCTGCAGGGACGCCATCAGATGACGGTTTCGGTGATAACAGGAAGTCGGAATCAAGTGACAGAACGTGCCCCATAAGGTGACTAAACGTGGCCCGTAAGTGGGCAGGTTCTGTCAAATGAGTCATGCGCCACATTATCCCGACACTGGTGTCGAAACAAACTGAGATACCACTTGAACTCCCAAAAACGATTTGAAACTATTGATGTATGTAACAGTATTGAAAAGTATCAATCACCAACTCTTAAAAGTGTACCCGCCAGGGCCAATCAACAAAAAAGTGACAGAACGTGCCCCGGTCTCCCCTACTGAGGTCTTTTACGTGTACGACGCTTGCCGGCTCTAGCGGCAGCAGGGGCACCAATAGTAGCTCCACGTAAAACAAATATAAATTGGCGTTAGGGGCGACATCACACGATGTTTGCTTGTACGGGCGCTTATATAGTGGCCGGTGCCCGGTGGTAAACACAGTGGAGTATGGTCTTCAGTGCTTAGACCGCACCGACCGTGGGTTCGACTCCCACCGAGTCACCCGAGTTGGTGTCTCGCCCGACCCGGTGAGGCCTCTGGGAAAGGCCTCGTAAACACAATCCCAGAGAGAGAAGGATCACCTCCTGTCATTGGGTGAAAAGCCCGTTGAGGTGTGACTAAAAATAAAATAAAAATAAATGTCCGGTTAAGAGGGCACCGGCTCTACTCCATGGGGTGACATTTGCCTATAGGGGCGCCTAATGTCTGACTTTCAGGATGCTTTTTCTGTCCCTACGGCGCAATTCTACTTATGGGAATTGTTTTGGCTGTAGTCTGTCCGCCAGTCTACAATCTACAACAGCTACAGTCTGCCCCTGTAGCTCAGTGGGAGAGCGCTGGTCTTCTGACCTATCCCAGTAGTGGCAGCCTGGGTTGAGTCGCTTCGGGGCTCGCTATTTGCTTCACGCTGGGATGGCGCTGCGGCCGTGGCAGCGGTCTTGCATCTCCAAGGCCAGGTGACGTCAGCGAGGCGGGGCGGACCGTGTCCAGGTAATGTCGGGACGTAAAACTTTCGGGTCTCTAATTCTGCCGTGCTAACAGGAATGTGCGCGATCGGGTAGTGGAGGTCAGGAACCAGCGCAACAAGCTCTGCTTAGCGCGGGTCCTGACCTCGGAATTCCATCCATCGCAAAACATTCGGACTACAATTTATAATAATACAACAATGATAATACCCAAGGGCAGTCAGTGTACTGGGCCGGGTCGCACATATTGCATCTGATCATATGTTGCTTGTTTTGCAGAGCATAACCGTTTTGCCCATAATAATTAATATTTTGAGAACTTTAGTAGGGGCGTTTTACCCTGGCACTATTTGAAGTTTCACGTTGATAGCGCGAACAGTTTTTTAGGCGTTAAACGCCCATTCCCCAGGCAATGACGAGTTAAACCCCTTTGAAAGACTGGTGGCACGATCGGAAGGTCCGACTGCGGATCTACGTAAGGGCGTCGCCGATAAATTTGTAGTGAGGGGGTCGGCTGAAATGGCGAAAGAATATATTTTATTTGATGCGTCTATTTAACCCGGCAGTCACTGGGGTATTTTCTGTAACACGAGTCACTGGGGGGGGACTTTTTTAGCCCCCCCCCCTTGTATCTTCGGAACCAATCAGACGATCGCGCTGAACCAAACGGCAATCGTGCAGGGAATGTCAGTCTGGACGTCAAATAGTAATTTGGTGTTGTCTGCTAGAGGGTAGTGGACGGCGTACGAGACATCATGTCGTAGGGAGGATTCACTAGCTTTCCTCTAGTGAGAAAAATGTGTAAGTAGGACCTAAATTTCTATCATTTCTAAAGAAGAGCGAATTGGTTCGTCAGGGAACCATGCTCAGGCAAATTGCTCTTAAAATGTTAATGACACATATCCAGATGAGCTAATCGGAGATTTTTGCAAAATGTCAGGTCAAGGGTACAGGTCACCTAAGGCTCACTATGGCCAAAAAAATTATACCGAAAGTCATGCAACACATGTTGTACTACTATTTTCACGTGTAGGGCAACGAAATGATATCATTTACACCTGAGTTTTAAGGTGCGGTGATGAAAGGTCAGTAAGGTAAAGTCATGTCACAAAAGGTTCAAATTATGAAATTGATTAATGCAGTAAATCAATAATTTTTTCTAGACCGGTTTGTCTCATACAATTACAGCGCGCTCTTTATTGTCTGTAATCTGGTAAAAAATACAAAAAATGAAATTTCAAAATTGACGTCGCGGTGTTTCACCCATACCTTAGATTGTCATCACTCAGTCGAAAATACAGATATCATTTTGAAATTTGGTATGGTTGTTGAATATGTATAGTTATTTTACATATTTTCCGATTTTTTCATATCTTAAAAAGTTTTTATTTTTTGGTCGTTTTAAAAAAAGTAAATTTTTGGGAATTTTTGTGTAAAAAATCACTTTTGTCAAAAATCTGAGATAGCCATATTGTAGCCCTTGACATTTGCTATCTTCTCCTTTTTCGGATTCCATTTTGTCTATTACATGACATTTGTACAGTCTCCTAAAGTTTAGCTAATTTTGGTGTCAAAATCGTGTGTAGTGACGTCACTAACTTAGCTTTATCTTAAAAAAAAAGTCTGACGAAATTTAAAAAAATGCAAAGGGTGTGAAAAAGATGCCCGGTCAGGTGCTAGAAGTTTGGCGTTGATAGCTGCATTGTTTCGTTACATATATTAGATATTCCTCAGGGGGGGCTAAAAAAGCCCCCCCCCCAGTGACTCGCGGGTTAAGTGCCCTGATATAAACATTTAGCCCAGATCGGATTCAGTGCGAAGTTTATGCATCTGAGCAGAGCACGTATGTTAAGGTCGTGGTGACGCACCTGCTAAAGTGCAAGTGTCTGCATTGCAGCACTGACATTTCCAAACATAAACACATCTGGGGCAGCCTTAGTGGCCCAGAGCTGCGAGACGCGTCTTGAGGACGTCAAGACGATTCGTTGACGCCACTTGACACCGTCGGTATTTGCGGGTCATGACGGTAAACACGATGTCACACCCCAGCAGGTGCCAGTGACGCAAACAGATAGCCCGCCGCGTTAAATGTCAGATGAAGCCAGCGAGCCGGGCAGACCGGCCTCAGTCGATAAGAGAGTTAAACTTTCGCCTCCTAATTCTGCTGTTCACTGCAATTGTGTGATGGGATGGTGGTCAGCTAAGCATTTATAGGGCGCATGGTGGTGAGGGGCCTGAATAGCTTCAAGCCCCTAGAAATTGCTTTGCCCCCCAGAAAAAAGCTCCGCAGCCACTGCTAATGGCACAATACGGCCGATCCAACTGCTCGCCGTCAGGCAGAGAACAACCCGACTCGTCAGAGCGACCGACATAGGCCGCCCGGAATCAAGAGCTACCTGGTGATCAAAAGATGAGCTAAATGGAAATAAATCAGTACAAAAAGGTTTCCAATTTCATAATAGTTGCTTCAAGTGCCCATGCCAATAATCTGAGGCTAAAAAGGGTCATCTGAGGTCATTAATCAATTATGGTGGGCTAGATCTGGTTCCTGGTCCATAGTGCGGCGGATCATCTTGCCCCATCTTACCCTAAATTGATCACATTTTGCATAGAAGCATTCTGCATTCTTACCGAAATATCATATATCATATATGTATAGATGATCTCTATGCTCACTAGTACTTAGTAACGAATTCACTGTCCGAGCTCAAATTAGCCTGCCCATATGCATTGCTATTTATCATGAAGTATATGATATGCTTCATGCACTCTATCTTTTGAGAATATGTACTAAACTTCTATTAAAAAATAAAATAACGACAAAGTGCGTTGAAATCGGCTGTATAGATTGGCATCGGAATTCGGACGGTGACCTATTTTGTGTTCTCGAATCTCGATTCATTATAAGGGATGTTTTCCCACGAATTTTCCACATGCAGGTTTTAAATACATTACAATGCACTCGAGGAACATTTACCTGAAATTTTTGCCGTAACCAATCAATAAACATCTTAGAAAACCGTGATGCATTCGGCGGATTAACTTGGCCCCACACGATATCTTATTTAGTCAAGTGTATGTGATTTGTTGCGAGGTACTTCAACAAAGTTGAACAGATGATACAAAAGCGCCAGCTATGTCGCGTTTCGAAAAGTAGAGGAAAAGCACCGATCATGAACTCCGAAGAAGTACCTATACCTATTTGTACTTTATCCGTCTTCCAACTTTGAATAAGTAATTATTGTATTGCATTCTTAAAGGGAGTGTGCCTATTCACATCGCTCACGTGGGTTATAGTACATATTTTTCTGAATTTAGCCATTACCTACTAATTTCTCCAGATTCACTCTTAGTTGCTGGGATATTCCAAAGGCGCCAAAAAACAGTAGGGAATCACATAGTTATCGATAGGCGCCAGAGAGGCTTTCGCTACTATATAGAAGCATTGCCCTAACGATTACACTATTAGCGTATATCGTTAGTGCTGGCCAATAGCAAACAGCTCGTGCGCGCTGATAGCAGCTGCCGAACAGAGCCTCCTCGGTGACCATTTTACATTGTTTGTATGGAAAGATTATTGTCTTTGAAGCACCATTCTAGATAACGTCTTTTTTACTATATGCTTATAATAGTGGCGATCGTTAATTGATATAGAAACAAAACAATACGCAAAACAGAATATAGGTAAGTACACAATTGGACTAAAAGGGCTTCAGACGCCAATTTTATCGTAGCCAATAAGCAAACCAATAGTTTCTTACCGCAATATAAATATATTAGCAATCCAAAAGAGTTTGCATGCTTCCTTTAAATTTGGATCATATACTTTGTACACCATTACGGTAGCCGAAGAAATTGTTGTTAACACAAATAAAAGTGTCATTATTTCCCTTTAAAGGGAAATAATCACCTTTTATATTTGTTAGCAACAATTGATAAGGCTTCCCACGGATTATTGTATAACGGATTGGAAACTCCGTGTCGGCACTTTGATGTTCGCGACCACCTGCCGATGCTAGTCGCCGTCTAGCGGATGATGCGAGGAAATATTTCTGTCATAGGAATCGCGCTGAGCGCCCGTCCACTAAGTCGCGTAGCGGGATTGGAAAAGAGACCACCAAGGCCATTTTCCCGTGGTTTGCAGGAAAAAAAACACCATGTGATGTGCTACACATCGATTGCAGACAACTTTCTAGTCGCCGCCGTCCGGCGGAGCCCATATGCTTTATGCATAGACCGTACCTCGCGTACGGTCTCACAGTGACACTGGTCCCATGGCACTGGTCTCTTTTGGCGGCGGTTCTATGACGCCACCTGCCATCCGCGGGCGCAGCCACGGGGTGGGGGGGTCGTAACACCCCCTTTGCCAGGAATTGTCACCGGGGTGGGGTTCGAAAGGGCTATTCCTGAGCGTTGCAAGGGCCATAATTTCGAGCGTTGAAAGGGCCCAGTAGAACGGATGAAAAGGTCCGCTCCCTCCGTACTGGCTAGGGGCCTATATGGCATGTTTACGGGCCCTTCTGACCCGCCCAGGGGGCCCTTTTGTCTGGTCAGGAGCCACCCTGACCTGCACAGGGGCCCTTTGAACTTCTCAGGGGCCCTCTGGTCTGGCTAGGGGCCTTCCAGTCTGCTCAGGCGCCCTTTCGACCTGGTAAGTAACTTGGGCTGGCTGCTTTTTCGCCCTTACCGACAGCTTCAGGGGCCCCGCCAACCTGCCAAGGGGCCCCTCCGACCTGCCCAGGGGCCCCTCTGACCTGCCCAGGGGCCCCTACGACCTTCCCAGGAGCCCTTAGTGATGTCTAGGGGCCATTCGACTACAGTGCACAAGCGACGACCCGCAAACCACAGTCCACCACTCCAGCTGCGTTTTACCTCCCTACAAGACAAACCAGACGCATATTTAATTTATCCAATGGACTTCATGATACTGCAAGCTGGCGTGAAAACGAATCACATACTTTCAGCGTCTAAAACAAGCGGATATTTGCGTAAATCACGCAGAGAGCCATGGGAAAATGCGTACGATATTACAGCGGACGCTGGGAAACTCGCCGTCATCCTATGTCGTTTTAGTTCAGGCCGTCTGCCGCCAGGGTGCCACATAGTCCCCAAATTCGTCGAGAATCCCATCCGTTATACAATAATCCGTGGGCTTCCGTTATGTTATAACAATGATTTAATTTAAATCCAAGAATTAAATAAAATTAGTATCTTATTCAATGTTGCAAGTTTTTACAAACTTAAAGCAAGTACACATATTTATTTCAAAACTCATGAGCGTTGTTTTCCCATCACTATTCAAAGCTCGCCATATCTTTCGCATATTCGTCGCAGGAGTTTCAAATTTGTTCAACGCTGGACAATGTCCCTGAAACAAATCGCCGACACAAAATTAACCACGGGTAGGACGTTGTGAAAACTGAAAACACACAATGAGCTTTTGATGTAATTTCGTTTCTTTATTATTTGTTATTTTTGGGAATAAATTACTCTTTTCCATGATTATATAAAGCATAGTGTTATAAACTACCAGTAAGAAAACTATAAAAACTACAAATCTAGAAAATAAATGAAGCAATTTTTAACAATTAAGGGGTTAACAATTAAGGGGCCTTTCAGGGGGGGCCACTGAAAGGCCACCATATTAGACACACATATAACCACGAGCGTGGCCAGGATTTTGTCCAGGGGGCCACATGGGATCAGGGGGCCCTTGTAGTCAATGGGGGCCCACATAACTAAAACAGTACAGTGTGCTGTATAACAACGGCACATAACTTTTTGACGATTTTTTGTGGTGAGGAGGCTAGGGGTAAAAATGTCAAAATTAGGAAAATCTGAGATAAAATGTGGAAAATCAAATATCTTTCGGTGTTTTTCATTTGCAATTTAAAAACATGAATTTTAACGACTTTTCAAACATTTATAATTTGACCACCGAAATTTTCATCAATGCGTCACATTGCGTATGGCGCATACCTCTAAACATGTTACTGTGCGCTTACAAGTGCTGTAGAAAAGTGCTCAAGCGAACTGTTTTGCTCAGTCATATAGGAAAATAACCAAAATATGCGCAGAGAAACGGCACGATTTTTTCACATGCATGTTATACCATTTGTAGTTGGATTGCGCCGCAGAGAGGCGCGGAAATTTTGAGTTGTATTCACTAGACAGTTGCATTCTGACTGTTGAAAGGCCCAGAGTCACTTCAGATTGTCTAGGGGCCCCTCCAACCGTTTCAACGCCCTCCCGACCTTTTCAGGGAGTCATCTGGGATCCGCGAAAAACAGATGTTGAGCGGGTGATATATATTTACTACAAAGAGGACTTATTCCACAATACAAATATTAAAATCAGAGCTTTGGGGTACATTGTAAAACCCTTCGTCAGCGATGAAGAGGCATTTGGTAACAGGTCATCGCTCGTATTTAAGACGAGCAATAACCAAAGGCGCATCCAGGATTTCGCCAAGGTAGTATCTGCGGTCTGCGATATGGGCCCTCTGACACATACATGCTCCCCATGAACACAAGCCCCTACATATTTTAGCATTGCTAGCACGATTTTAACTACTTATTCTGGGTAGGTATAGTCACTGCAGGCTGAGCAAGAAACTCCTCAGGCTGTCCAAGGGCTCCCTCAGATCAACAGAGGACCTCTCAAGTAAATAGAGGGCCCCTCAGGCCAACTGAGGCCCCTCGGAAAGACAGAGGGTCACCCTAGGCCCACCTATGGCCGTTTCAAGCTGGCCGAGGGTCCCCATAAGCCACTAGAGGTCCCCATAAGCACACTAGAGGGCCTCTCAGGTCGAGAGAGGGCCCCCTCCTGCGAAATGAGGGCTACTCATAGCAAAAGAGGGCCCCTTTAGGCCGGGACAACCCCCAAGGCCGACACCAGGCCCCTTCAGGCGCGCTCATGTCGACTGAGGGCCACCTTAAGCTGGTCGAGGGCTCACTCAGGCGGCCAGAGGGCCACTTAGGCTTCTGTAGGGCCCTTTAGGCCTACTGAAGACCCCTCCTCTGGCCTACTGAGGGCCCTTCAAACCGACAGAGGGCCCCCTCAGACCGACAGAATGCCCCCTCAGACAGACATGGGGCCCCGTCAGACCGACCGAGGGCCCCTGCAAACCGAAAGAGGGCCCCGTAAACCGACAGAGGCCCCCGAAATCGACAGAGGGCCTCGCAAACCGACAGAGGCCTACACAAGACCCTATCAGATTGACAGAGGGTCCCTCAGACAGACAGATGGCCCCTCAGACCGATAGAGGGCCCCTCAGACCGATAGAGGCTCCTCAGACCGATAGAGGCTCCTCAGACCAATAAAGGACCCCTTATGCCGACTGAGGGCCCCTCAGCCGACCCAGGGCCACCTCAGGCCAACCGAGGGTCCCCTCAGGCCGACCGAGGGTCCCCTCAGGCCGACCGAGGGCCCCCTTCAGGCCGACCGAGGGCCCCCTCAGGCCGACCAAGGGCCCCCTCAGGCCGACCTAGGGCCCTATCAGGCCGACCGAGGGCCCCTTCAGGCCGACTGAGGGCCCCCGCAGACCGACAGAGGGTTTTTGATGCCACGTAAGGCATTTTGCGGGCGCCTGACACCACTCAAAACACTGGGACCCTCGGCCCCAGGGGGCCTTCGCTCGGTCGCCAGAGGGGCCCGCCAGGCCTCGAGGGGGGCATGGCCCCTTTGCCCTCCCCCTGGCTACGCATATAACTGCTAATTTGTTTACGTGTTCATTGAATAACTGTTATTGCGAGCGAGCGCTTCGCGCTCGCTCGTCTTTACGTGGTATATGGGAAAAATCTGATTATGAGCGGCCCGACCCAACCCATGGCGACGCTTTTGAGAAGCTTATATCTTTGCAACCGCACGTCCGATTGACAAACAGGCTGCTTTGCTGAGTAGCCCAAACCCATCAATTATGTTTTTATCTGTGCCGACACATGTGGGTGACTACCAATGCGCGTGGCGCGTGCCGTGTGAAGGGTGTTGAAAGATGTTTTGTCGCAAAAACTCCGCAACGGCTGGGCTGATTGTGTTCGAATTTGGTGTGTGATTAGGGATCCCTCAGTGGCGGCTCGTCATAGGAGGCAACTGAGGCCGGGCCTCACCTATATGAGGAGAAGTCTGTGGCAAATATGCAATCGGTTTGCCACAGACAACAATGTGCGTGAGTGATTCCCATTCTGCCAATCGCCAGTGCATTTCATTATGACATTAACATCAAAATTATCCGTCTAAGAGTCTTCCATCCACCCGCCAGCCACCGGTTCATACGTTAACAATACTTCATTGACCGCTACGAGCCGGCTTGGAGGGCCCGGCCGCCGTCTGCCGCCTCCGCCGCCTCCGCTCGTTCAAACCCAGCTACTGAGGCACCAGCGGCGAACGCATCTCAGCCGACGATGCCGCGCCGTGCTGGGGTAATGACAGCCGACTGAGGCCGGGATGGTTGGAACTCAAAACGTATTATGTGCGGATGTCTAGGAGGTCGTAGCGACGGGCAATCAAAGTTCATGAACTAGGAACATGTTAATAAATCGATCTGGCCACAATTAGCTCGAAAACTATAATACATTTGTATATATTTACTATCGTGCCGTCGGCGCCGGGCAGGCGGCGCGGCGGGCGGGCCGTGGCCGAGAGTAGAGCGGCGACTTTTCCATTTCCTGCAACCGTTTGGCGATGTTTGCCACCGAATTGCGGTGTTCTTTAGATAGACCTCACTATAGGGATGTAACACATTCTTAAATATTACGTGAAATATCATAATGTTTGCGTTTAGTTCGTTTACAAGTACGTGATGGCCGTGATGGTTACCTTAAATGTGGCAGCGCTCCCTCTGCGTGCTCGGCTCGTGAGGGCGCCGCTAGCCGGCCCTCTACGGCGCTTGCGCATGCGTAATACGACCTGCTCGGGATGGCTCAGATTCGCATGCTGCCCGTGAGTCGGCCGACCAGGCCAGGCGCGCGGCTGGCGCCAGGCCGTTGACTCGGGCAGCATGCAGTCCTATACCCACCCGGTGTCGAAGGTTTTATTTATTTTGGGGGGTCTGGCACCCAAGGAGGGGAACCCCAATTATTTCAATTTTAACATTAGGCCTATTGGCGTTGCATGTACAAAAATTAAATTAGTATCTATAAAGTTAGCATTGGCCCCCCCAATCCATTCGCAGGAAAATGACGCCCCTCTCCTACCCTTGCAACTTCTGAACTTGGGGTTGAGGCCTCAGTACTTGGATGACCACGAGCCGCCACTGGGCCACCCTGTCCGTACCTATATCGTTTGTACCCCGTCATACATCCGACCGATACGCAACAGCCGCACACCAGCCGCCACCTATAGCATATCCTTAGAAATTGAAGTTAGGCACTTTGTTTCCACTTATAAGATAGCGTGCTCTTATTCGGTGACAAATTGTGTCGTGTGCCGATTCTTATCACAGACTTTCTTAAAGGAATATAGCACCTTATAACATTAGTTTCTTAAATGAGATAGCCACATTGTCCGGGTGTGCTTTGAGAAACCCCCAATCCGAAATTTTTTCCCTCCCAAAGCGACCTTAGTTGGCTGACTTTCAACGCAAAAAACGTTGGTCATATGTAGGTCATATTTCAACGCACAAATCCCGTGACGTTTCGCATACGTCATCAGAGTAGTTACTCCACTGTGATTGCACCCGCACTTCGCTTTTGAACCGTCCGCCCAGATTCAGTTACCTTGGTCCGCCCGACAACGCCACCGACGGTCGGTCCAGGCGCTCGGCACACTAGTGGTTCACGTATGCGTGCCCCCACGTCCCTACCCGGCGCGAGCGAGCGCCGGTCGACCCAGGCCAGTCGCGTGTCACGCTACCGGTGCACCCATCGTGCGGTGCCGGCACAGCAGCTGTCACTGGGCGGGCGCAAAGTTTTGCCGTTCGATGCCTCCTTGTGACGACACAACTCGCTTTGGTGACGCAAGATTGGTGTGACGTCACATGTAAACATATTACTATTTTTCAAATTACAACAAATTCTGACTTTTTTCGCCAAAAAATTGGAATCCAGGACCGTAATCAGGGCATTCTTCTCCATCATTCTACATAGTTTTCCCAAGGTGCTATATTCCCTTTAACTTGTAAGGACAGTTTGATGTTGGGAAATGTAGGGAGCAGATTAATAAGCACACATGTTGTCATGCGATCTGCAAAATGATTTTTTTAGATACTATGCAATGCTAGTGTATCGAAACTACATAACTTTTCGTACTTATAATAGGTATAAGGAAAAAATGATGACGAACAGACAGAAATAAAAGCAGACCGACAGACAGAATTTCTTTAAATAGTACCTATAATCGTTAGATAAAGTATTTTATATAATAATAAAGTATAATGAAGAAATAAATTATGCATAAATAAAGTATACTGTCTACTGGACAAAAAGTGATCTCTAAATGTGAATTGTCAAGGGAAGGGTAAGCATGGAGGGTCAGCACTTAAAGTACACTAAGTTGTGATTTATATTTTTTTAAGTAAATATAGGTCGAAATTACGCCGGTAGACGGGGCTTAATATAAGCCCGGCATTGGCTGGGGAGTGGGATCTCAGCCAAACGCCATTGCATTGGCTTGGGGGCGTTTTTCGCCCCCTCGTTATCTTCCAAACCAATGACCGCAGCGAAACGTGCAAGGCGGCAATCGAAAGCTCCCAATAAGACACAGTTTAATCAAACGCGAAATTATTAAAATAATGTCACACGTCTGGTCACAGACTGGTCAAAGGGCAAAATTTAGATGTTTTAGTTTTTGGGCCATACTTTCCATCCAAAGCCTTAGATTGAGACTTATCGTACAAAGTGCTCTCAAAGGTCGTACAAAGTGCTCTCAAAACTCTCAAAGCTCTCAAAGGCATCTCCCGTATAAGCCGTATAAGCAAAAGTGAAATTGTAAGCAAAGTTCAAGGTCGAGATCAGGTCAAATAAGGTCACTGTTGGCAAAAGGTCATGCCACACATGTTTTATGGTTTATTTTACACATATAATTCGATAGTAGCAGCCATTTGCACACCTGACCCCATACAAGGTCATGGTCGGGTCATATGAGGTCAAATTTGAAATGAATGAGTATAAATAAGAGAGGTTTATTTTTAACTAGTTTCGTCTCAGAAATACCTTGGTGACATTTATTTATCTGGTCTGCTAAAAAAATTGCGTGACCAAAATGAAGTCAGAGATACTCATACTTATGGAGCTACCAGTCAGTCAAAAATTAAGATATTGCTTTGAAATTTTGCTCGCTATTTTCCATGTAAGGTTCTCGTACATATATTCATTTTTATGAAATATTTTAAAATGCTGATTTTGAGGGTATTTGAAAAATATGTATATTGGGGGTCAAAAAACAAAAATGTTAGCAAATCCGAGAAGAAAAAAATTGTAACCCTTTTCATTTGTTATCTTTTGACCTTTGTATTGCATTTCTCGTTATCAATGGTCTTTGTACGGCCTGTTAAAGTTTAGATGATTTTTGCGTCAAACTAGGGTGTGGTGAGTCATCACACCACTTTAGGTACCTTCTCATCAATTAACCCGCGCACTGCAGGGGGTTCGCGCCGAACACGAACTGCAGGGGGGGTGATTTCCGCCCCCCCCGTGGATCTCCAAAACTCACGGCAACGTAGCGACAAGCCGGAAAACGGTTAATTTAGATAGGGCTCTAGGCAAGCTCGTATCGAAAGTATTTCAGTCTTTTCTTGGATCAGGTCCACAATTGAGGTTCCAGTGGTCACCAAAGGTCAGATTTTCCGGTTTAGGACTCTTATAGGACCTCTTTGTCCAGAAACCCCGATTATCTCGGAAACTATGATAGCTAGAAGCAAACGTTAGAGAGACAATCGATAGCTATTAAAATTTGCAAACGCACCAGGGTCCTCAAAATTGAGCTCAGGTCAATAGTTTAGGCTTCCAGAGGTCATGAAAGGTCAAAAATACTGTTTTAGCAAAACAGGTTTTACGTGAATAGCATGTTACCTAAGAAAGCCAGGGGAAACATTTTTGAACCGCCATCGTGTTTGTGTCATTGATGCACTTTGGAAACCATATATACGGTGACCTGGGTAGGTCAACTTCAAATTTGAACCTCAGGGTCCCAAGGTCATTTGGTGACCAGATAGGTCAGGTTGCATATGGGCAACGCGGGCCAGACCGAGAGGCGAAACACATTGGTGTCAACTAATCGTCTCTATCTCTTTTCTATCAGCCGTTATTAGCAAATCATTGCTGTGACCTAGATGACCTCAGATGACCTTGAGAAAATCGACTAAAGCAACAATTGCACCTTGAGTCATATTAAGAATGACTATAGCAATGATTTGAAGAGTTAGCCTGATCCAATGCATATTTTCTGAAAGGGAAGCATTTGTTTATTTTCCCATTCACTTATAATGGGGTCAGGAAACTGACCTGACCTTTGGTCACCGATACGAAAAATCCGAGACATACGAATCGTAGGTACTGATATTCTTATGAAATCCTGCAAGTTCAAAACTGTTCGAAAAAATACTGGTGGCTTTTGACACGAACCAAACATTTTTGAAGGTGAGGTCACTTGCATGGACTTGTGGACCTGACCTGAGATGACCTTCTAGAGTCAAAACTTTTTCCAAAGTGTGGGTAATTGATGCCCAACAGGTGTAACGAAATTTTGGCGGCGCCGCGCGCCGCCGTTTTTCCGCTACTTCTGAAAAACCTGAGGGGGGCGGAAATCAACCCCCCCTGCAGTGCGCGGGTTAATTGCACGTCTACTGTGCAAAAATTAAGAAATGTTGTTGAAAATGTTCGAGTTATATTAAATTTAGTACTGATGACGTAACTAAATTTGATATAACTCGAACATTTTCAACAACATTTATTAATTTTTGCACAGTAGACGTGCAATTAATTTATGAGAAGGTACCTAAAGTTTCGCGTTGATAGCGCTGTCCATTTTTTAGCTTTTACGAACATCTCTTAGAGTGGAGCATTATTCACCCCCTCCCTCCCCCAGCCAATGGCGGGTTAATTCAATTGAAATGGCTAAATCCGGCGTTATTTTCCTACCCTTGTTACCATAGCAATACCTGGTTTATAATTGAAATGTATGCAACATTTATAGATAGTTATATACTTACATCTTGTACAATTTTACAACATAATATTGCTCAGCTGTCACTTGTACCGCTGTGGCCTGTGCCTCTTAAATGGCCGAGTCCAAATAACACACTGCTGAATTTGCTTTGAGTTTATTACATTTTGATTGTGCCTTTTGTGTGAGATGTGATGTGATGATGTTATGTGTGATGAGATGTGTGTTATGATGTGAGCGCGATCGAACACTACTTAGGAACACTTCTTAGGCTAACGTAGGCCCACGCGTTGCCGGTGAGGTGCGAGACTTGGGGGAGACCCCGGACCTGCCCTGATGGTGCGCCAGCATGACTGTGCACAGGTAGACAGGGCCCTAGACTCTAGCCAGTGCCCCCCGCCCTGTTTTATCACCAGTTTGTTCGCCGAGCACGGGTGCGTGAGACTCGCGCCGCGGTGGCCTGGATGCTGCAGCCCCCAAAGTGCCGACTGGCCAAAAACTCAACGAGAGTTTGCGCTTCAGGGCGGCACATCCTGGAACGCCCGGTCTGTGGTGCCGGGCGCCGGTAGCTCTGTCACTGCATAGTATATTGGTCTCATAGTGTCACTGCATAGTTTCCCGGAGAACCCGTGATGATTTTAATCGTATTATGTAGCATCGGTATTAATAGGAATGTTCTAGCAGCACTTGTGTTTTATTTTCCTCTGTCATTTTACTGTCATCGCATCATGTCATTGTATGTAATGTACTATGTTAACTGCTGACTGAACTCGTAATAACCACTGCGTGGATGAATTATAATAAATGACTATGACTATGACTATGGCCCTGTAGACTGCCGCGTGTTGGTGCCTGCGCGCTTACGCTGTCACCCCTGTCGCTGTCCGAGTTGCGGGCGGTTGTACTTAGTATGAGCGGGTCGGCTGCTCGCGGTGAGGACGGCATCTGTATCCGCATGGTCAATTCGATGGTCCACATGTCTTTTGACGCGATTGGCACGGTGCTCCTGCATTTGGTCAATTCCAGCAGCTCTCTCTCTCTCTCGGATGTTCCTCAATTCTGGAAACACTCCTTGTTTCCCCAATCCATAAAGCCGGTAGATCCATCCAACTTCCGGCCAATTTCCATAGTTCCAGTAATCTCCAAAATTGTAGAGCGGGCCGTCCATATACAACTCTACAATACCTTTCCAAAACTACATCCTTTCCTTCAACTCAGCCACTGATTTTCGCTTCTCGTCCCACTCGACGGAAACCGCCTGATAATGCCATAATCCGATCAATCCTTTCCGCTAACGACGCGTGGAGAGCTGTCCCTCTTTGCCTGCTGGATTTTGAGCAAATGTTTTTGTATGTGATAGACCACGCTAAATGATTACCAAATGCAGCTTTACGGAATTGATATCACTTGGTTTTCTGCTTATCTTCGGAAATCACACTCAGAAGCGTGAGCTTCACTGGACGCCTGGGCAAACATCAAAAATTTCAGCTCCGGCTTCCCAACAGATCGGGGTTTTTCAGGGTTCTGCTCTCGGCCCTCTGCTCTACTGCGTCTTCGCCAACGACCTTAGCTTGTTTGCAGAGGACGCAGTGGTTGTGCAGTATGCCGATGATACTCAAATTTTAGTAAGTGGCAAGAAGTCAGAGCTAAATTACGTAGTTAATAGGATGGAACGTACGCTAGCTTCTCTAGATATCTGGTTTCGTGGAAACGGTTTAAAAGTCAACACTGAGAAAACTCAACTGAGTGCTGTTGGGAAACGCTCAAAATCTGCGGCAATGCCCCCAAATGTCACAGTTAAATTTCGGCGATCACACTCTCGTAACCTGATTTCGGAAGCTAAAAATATCGGCATAACCTTCGATCGCACTTTTGAACTGGGGACGCCCAGGTACCTGCCGTCACTAGAACCGCTGTTTCGGCATTCTCAGTGGTCTATCAATCTTAGGAGCCGCCTGCCATCGTCCGTCATCTCTGGTGGCTGGTCAACGCTCTGGTTCTGACGCAAGGTTCGAATACTGCATCTCCATATATGGTAACGGGTTCACGGAGAAGCTGTCTCGAATTCAAAAATATTACACTATGGGGCAAAAGTGATTTTCGGTCGCAAAAAGTTTGTATCATGTATCGGCACTGCTTGAGAACCTGGGGTTGGCTCAGCGCGGAGGAACCTGGTTCATACCACACGTTGAGTCTGACTCACAAGGTGCGCCGTCTCGGCGAGCCTGAGGAGCTGGCCGCGGGTCTCGCCACTATGGCTGAGATGCGCGAGGTGCGGGAAGTGTCGGGCAGGACCACTCGCCAGGACTGCGACCTGTTTGTGCCCCGGTCGCAAACGGAGATGGGGCAGAGGCGCTTCAGCTGTCGCGGTCCCAAACAGTATAACCTCGCTGCCCCCGGACCTTGCTGGAGCTTCCCGTGCCGCTGTTTGCTCGCCGCCTAAAGCGACACCTGTCGGCTCAGCCTGCCGCGCCCGACTGACTCCCATTAACCTGCCTTACCGGGCCCGTGTGTGATGTGAGATGTTTTTTATTTGACCTGTAAGCATGTGTGAGTGACTGTGATGCACATCCACCTGACCATTCAACCTTTCGTTTTACCTCTTCTGACTAGAGGTGGATAACAGCCACACGCTTGTTGTGGAATCATCTTCAATAAACGTCTGAGTCTGAGTCTGAGTTCTGTGACGGTACATTATTCCATACAAGTACGCGCGGTGATCTGAAGCACTGTGAAACTGAAGCCTCTGATCGCACTGTATCAGCTGATCGACTGCAGCATTGAACAATAAAGGAATGTATAATGTGATCAATTCGTCCACCAAGCTGAACAGTCGCTAGTGCAAAGTATATCAGTAAACGCACAAACAATAAAATGACGAAAAAAACAGCGAATGAACTGGACCAGAGTAGCTCCATCTATTGGGAACTCTAGTTGCCCACCTTGGCCATCTCAAACCCATACGGAGCCCACCTAGGTATGCCCATACCCTTCCCATGTGAAATGTGCCCATATTGCTCATCTCAAACCCATATGGCACCCACATGGGGATGCCCACAGCCTTCCCATGTTGCGTTTGTCCACGCTGCCCATCTTAAATCCATATAGGGCCCATCTGGGTATGCCCATGTTCTTCCCATGCCACATGTCCGAATCTCGCCCATCCAAACCATATGGGGACCATATTTAACCCATGATCATTCCCATGTCCTTCCCATGCCCATGCTGCGCCCACGTCGCCCATCTAAAGCGCATATGGTACCCACATGTGTTATATGGGGACCGAGTGACATTTTTTGTTAATGCCCATGCAAAGGGTCCATGCGATGTATTTGTGAAACGTTAAAAATGTTAGCCAAAAGGGGCTAGTCTTCAAGGAACGCTGATTGAAACCCCGCAACATTTTTTTTTTTCTTCAGTTTCTACAAAATCATTCCTCCGGCACGCATGTGAAATACATAACCTTGAAATTCGGAGGGAGAAAATTAATCACAATAACGTTAAGTCATTGAAGAGCGGTTCCTAGTATTGGTAAAACGTATTTGTGGGTGATATACTATTGCAAGGTTATGTGAGGTCATGGGAAGTCATATTGATCTGGGAACTCGGAAATAGCATGCACACATCAAATGGAAGTTACCCACTAAATTTCACGTCAATCGGACCAGAGAAACCCGCATTATTGCAAGCAACATGGAAATAGCCTAGGGCCATTTGTCTATTTCGCTCCCTTTCCATACTCAAAGGGCGGTATCTCAAAAAGTTGAAAAGTCTCAGCCCCTTTTTTCTGCACATTTCTAGAGGATGTCTAGGTCATTCCTTGTAACAAGTTTGGCCTATTTACGAGGAGGCAAACATTAAAACAAATGCATTTTATGACTTTGACATTACAAGGTCAAAGGTCATATTTAGGTAACGTGACTTTTTTCGACGTTTTCTGAATGGTGAAACCCTGTAGAATATTTGATAAAAGTTTGATTCCGCTAACTCTATTAACACAGAAGATATAAGGGTTTGATTGATACCAAGTACACAAAAAGTCGTGACCTTTGATGACCTCTAAATCTGATCTTAGAGGTCACCGGGACCTTAAAGTTGATGTGCATCTTTCTTTCACTTGACACTACATATGTACCAATTTTAAACAAAAACGGAGGGGGTCGGGGTTTTTCTTGTGAGATATGACATGGAATGCACCTTTAGACAGTTCAAAGGAAATAGTTCACCTTGGATTGTTTGTTTGTTTTTCTTTTTTTTCAAACACGAATTGATTATATTTTGAAATACTTCTTTTCATATTGTCAAAAACAGCCATACATCGCGCCGACTCAGGACAGAAGGACGTACATTGTTAATTGCATCAAAACTATATAGGGGAGAACGGGGCACGTTCTGTCACGGGGCACATTATGTCAGCGGGGTTTCCTCGTGAACTATCCACCGCAGGATATTTTTGTTCGTAACATATGTTCCTTGCTGCTTGCAGTGGCCCGGTACTATCAAGCAACAACATGCCTGCGATCAGATTGGTCCAATTTGGAAAGTAGTTTTTCAACCAGAAATCAAAACTTTTTAAGTGAACTAAATTTTGGTTGTGCGCCATTCAGATTGTATTGTTTATAGTGTCTTTGAATTTGCTTTCAGGGTCTATAGGAATGTCACGAGAACATTTTGCTGAGCGTTATTCTGCCCCATTCTCCAAGTTTTCAGTAAAAAACGAAAAAGTGTGACCTGTGTCGAGTGGGGCAGGTCTGTCACCCAATCTGGGACAGGTTCAGTCACTGAATCTGTTCATGATTCCTAGTCGTATCGCTTATGAACGACCCATAAAAATGATTGCCTAGTTGTTTTACAGATATGGATACACCACTACAAGCGTAAACGAATCGGTTGGTGCGATGCAGTTCACGAGCGGCCAGAATTACGTTAACCTGCATCACGAACCGGGGGCAGATTCTGCCCCCCCCCCCCCCAGAGATCTCGAGAAACCGCTAGGCCAATTTCGATTTGGAAGAACACCATTTCGATTTCGTTCGTGACAAAAAAAAAATATTTTTGTAATCCCGAAACTGCTTTTTTGTTAAAAAATGGGGGGCGCCAAGGGGCAACACATTCGACCAATTGGAGTGTTTTTGAAAGGTCATTGTAGCCATGTTTATTCTACCGATTTTTATTTGCAAAAAGCGTTTTTTGAGCTTCTAATGTTCATGGTCTTTAATGCATGAAAGGGAAAAGTTCAAAAAATAAAATCATAGGCGTACTCAGGGACTCTTGATTCGTGCATGGATAACAAGATAAACGCAAAAATGCAGTGTTGGATTCGTAGTATAGCCGTCATTTTCTACACTATTGATTGGGCGATGAATGAAACCTTCTCTTCCCCGTGCAGGGGACACCACAAAATGGACCGTTTCAGTGCAGGCGCGGACAGGATTTCGGTCAGGGGGGAACGCCCAATACCAAAAAGTTGCGCCCTCCGGGCGCACCCTACGGGCGCGCCATAGGAAAAAGACCCGGCTCGGGGGGTTGGGGGCGCCCCAAGCGCCCCCCCTGCCGACCGCGCTGACAGTGATTAACCAGGAACTGCCCCCAATCAATACAGAATGTGCACCCCCATAGTGTGACAGGAACGTGGCCCCGTTATGGGGCAGGTTCTGTCAAATGAGTCATCGCCACATTATCGACACTTGCGGTGTCGAAACCAACTGAGATACCACTTGATCTCCTATAAACGATTTGAAGCTATTTATGTATGTAACAGTATTGTAAAGTATCATCACCAACTCTGAAAAGTGTGCCCTGCCAGGGCCAATTAGCAAAAAAGTGACAGAACGTGCCCCGGTCTCCCCTACGTAATCTCTGCAACGTAAAACGAAACAATCGAATAGCTCAGCCAATCAGATTCGAAAGTAGTCGCGTAAGATTACTGTATTGCCTCTGCCCAGGTGTATTTAAGGCCCACATTCTTGACATTCTTTATTTATGGCCCACATACCTTCGACAAAAAGTCAAATATATTCGGCTGGAGGGATGCGACTAGCCGCTTGTCGGGGAAAATGACAAGACACTGCTGATCTCAGAAACTATGTGACCGATCTGGGTAATTTCTTCACCATTCGATCCGGCGTGGTCCAAGAGAGTCGTCCTGAGTTTTATCCATTTTGGTCCAATTTAGGTGGACCAAAATTAATCAAAGCGGTTTTTGATGGTTTTGGTCTGATTTGGTTCACTTAGAGTGAACCAATCTGTATAAAATAATAAACAACACTTTTTGGACCACACAGGATCGAACGGTGAAGAAATGACCCAGATCGGTCGCATTGTTTCTGAGCATCAGCAGTGTCTGGTCATTGTCCCCGGGAAGACACTGCTGATGTTCAGAAACTATGAGACCAATCTGGGTCATTTATTCACAATTCGATCCGGCGTGGTTCAAAAGAGTGTTGCTAAAGATTTTATCCAGATTGGTCAACTGTAAGTGAACCAAATTAGACCAAAGCCACAAAAAATATCAAATTTGGTCCACTTAAATTGGACCAAAATGGATATAACTCAGGACGACACTCTTTTGGACCACGCCGTATCGAATGGTGAAGAAATTACTCAGATCGGTCACATAGTTTCTGATTTTAGCAGTGTCTGGTCATTGTCCCTACAAGCGGCTAGTCGCATCCGGATGGAGAGCCTTTTCAGCCCAGAAAACTTGCAGTTAAAGGGTTTTTCAACACGGGCTACAAAACTGCTATCTCAGTTCGAAACCCATGTTGAAGGTGAACTATTTCCTTTAAGGTGATCTAATGCATATCCCCTGAAAAGGAAACATTTGTATGTTGTCTTAGTGAGGGTAATAGAACAGTCTTAGTGACTTCTAATGGAAAGGTCACAAAATCGACATGCCCCTTTGTAAACCATATCCAAATTTGAGATTAATGAATTATAGGTAAGTATATCCTGGCTAATTATGTGAGTTGTAAATCACTTGGTCAAACTCTGTGGCTTTGACACGACCACAAACACCTTTTAGAGATAAGGTCACTTGACGTGACCTGATCTGAGATGACCCAAAGTAAAACGTCTCTAAACAATAAGGATTATTGATGCCCGAAAACCTGCGCCGTTTTCCCACTCTTTCCAAAAACCTCAGGGGTGACCTCCACAAAATGCCCCCCACCATGGCGAACAATATTTTTCCCTATATCGTAGGCACTTACGGCACTAGAACAGAGCGAAATTTATGCCCTCACAAAGCACGTTTTGCACATAAAAAACATTTTGTCTTGAAGCAATTGGTTAAGGAGACGAAGATAAACAGTTACAAGACTAATAGTTAGTTTCAAAATTTATTTTGCGTTTGCGCTGACTTGCGTCTTTTATTTTTTCACACCGAATGCAAAAAGTTAACGCAAGCTAGAGATGCAAAAATGTATCCAAAAACAGGAATCAGCACCGCCACCGCCACCGCTCATAAATGAGTAAGACCGGCAATCGTCTATAGTCTATTCCAGTGCATCAAGCCTTGCTCTGTTACATATCGGCCGTCGTCATCCATGTTAGATGTTATCAGTAGTTCGAACTGGTGTATTGTTATTTGACGTATAGCCCTATCATAATTTTGTTACGAACGCTTGTTTCGTGTAAGAAGAAAACCGTTACCGACTACCATTAACTGCCGACGTCTCAAAAATTAAATGGGATGCGCTTTAGTTTGACCTATTACTCGTTCCCAATTGGGACCCGATTAATGAGTTATTACTTTAAAGTAAGTCGGAAATTTTTCACTGATAGTCAAAATGTCAGGTTTAATCATCACGCACCCTCTAAAGACAGTGACAATCAAACAATCAACACGCACTGCCCCTCACAGCAGACACCATCCAGCTTGCTGGCTCGCCGGGGAACGGCATTCGGATGACGCAAGCGACTTATAAACCGCCTCAAACCGACAGTGTAGGTCAGCGATTCGGCGCGACGATCGCGCGAGACTTTTCCCCAACCCCGTCGGAAGTTCGTGAGCGTGCGTGCGCTACGTGGGGGAAAAGGAGGGCCCGTCAAGGGGCGCCGCCCTGTTATCCGGTAGGGGAGTCAACGCGCCCCGTTCCACTTGGTCGTTAACGCACCTTAACTTTACTCGCCACCATCGTACTCGCACCTCCGCTGCCATTATTTCCACTCGGTTGACATGGCCGATTCTGTACCTAGGTGCCCACATGCTCATTCAAAACTGCCGCTGGTTCTACACCGAACTTCGTAGGTCGTTATGGCCTCCCGTAAATACCAGCCACGTGCGTGTTCGACGGACATTTCATCTCGTATGTCAAGAACACCTTCAGTTTTATTGTCAATCGTATTCGAGCTATCAATGACAGTCTATAAATTGTACCGTTCCCGATAGCTGGAAGATTTCGCTGGTCTATCCCATTCATAAGGGTGGTGCCCTTAACAATCCGGCACAGTTCAGACCCATCTCGGTTGTACCACTGATATCTAAGGTGACAAGCCATAGTGCAGAAGCAGTTGTACCGCCATTTCAGTGATCACGATTGTTCATCCCCTCGCAGCACGCATACCGCCGAACCACTCCACAGAGACGCGCTTATGACTGTATCTGATATACTACTGACGCGATGAACCGACGCGAAAAGTGCTTGTTGCAATCTAATGCAGCAAATGCTTGACACAATAAATCATGAAAAGGCTAACTGAGCGTGCTAATTTGTCTATGTGTAGATACCCGTGGTTTCGCAGTTACTTCGGATCAGTTTCAAAGAGTTCAGATTTACAGTGAACGGAAAAAACTCAAACACTGAAACCGAGCGATCTCAAAACACGTATCTATCAGGGACACACTGGGCCCGCTGTTAATAGTCAGCATTCTCCAATGAATTACTTGCACATGGACCCATCTGCACCATCATCAACATGCTGATGATTCTCAATACTGGTACGGAACAAAGAAAGAATGCCACAACCTTATTCACCGCCTCGGGAGCGCGCTTAAATGACGGCCAGAGACGTTCTCTAGCACGGAAAATGAAAATTAACGCCTCCAAAAAAACACAGCTGTCTGTTTGGAACCGCTCAAATTTGCGCAACGACCTCAGAAGTTGTTAACTTCAACGGGGAAAATACACCAAACGCACCAAATGCTAACCTTGGCCTGACTTATGGACCGTCATTATGACGTTCCCCACATATGGACCAGGTGACGGGAGCTGCCACATATCATCTGTCTTCAGCTGCCCGACACTGGCGGCCACAGAATCATGCGACACTTGTAAATCACTGGTTCTTGTCCCGCTCAGTATGCCCCAGTGTATGCAATGCTTCGTGCGAAATCAGAGATAGATCCAAAAGCTCATAAATTTCGCGCTCGAGTCGTACCGACGTCGCAAGCAGGGGACCCACGTCAGACGCAGTCCGGACACTAATGCTGCGAGCAGCAGAACCTTTACCAATTATAGCGCCGAGACGCGGTTCAGCGGTTATCACCTCAGGTGAGCCGCTGTCACAGCAGCCACATAAGCGTCCACCAACACGTCACTACACAAGACACGCAAACAGTTCAGACCACCACCTGTCCGAAACTGAGCTGGGAAAGCGCATGTTTGCCTTTTCAGCGCCTCGCTACGTATAACGCACATGCCTCTGGCGGTCGGGATCAAGCATGGCACTTAACGCGCCCTGAACAGAACATCTTTTAAACATCGATTGATTTGTGTACCTACTTGACACCTGTTTGTGCGGTGGTAGGGATATGCATGTATGCGTTTGTGGTTGTATGTGGAACGAGTAGTGTGCCTACGCTGCACTTTTATCCTGATCTTTTATTATACTGTTTTATCTGATCGAGACGCAGTACATGAAAAACCTCTGTTTGTTGGATGTACTAAGCTAATACATACATACAATCAAGCCCGGCCACTTGTGGCAGCACCCGCCAGGCCCGGCAACCAGCAATCAGCACGTCTACTTCATCATACAATGAACGATATCTTAACCCCCGAACTTGTGTTGAGCCCGGCACGAGACCGGCAAGTCTAAGCAACACAGCTTCAGCCCGCCGGGCCTGAGTTTGGGCCCGGCGCCGGCTCCGTGGTCCTGAAACTTGCATCTCTAACGCAAGCACATGCAGTTCTAACACATAAGTATGCATGATGTAACCAATAACTGCACCCAAGGTGAATTCATCTAATTCACTTCTACATAAAGTGCATAACCTTTCAACGAGCACAGAGGAGTTCATCCCATGTTATATCTGCCCTACGTCTGTGATGGAACCCGCAAGCTTGTCGAAATGAAGCTGTGCGTTTGTGCATATAACAGTCAGCAACAGAGCGAGCAGGCTTGGACGGCGCGCCTTGCGCTCTCAATACACACCTGACAAAATGTGTGAGTACAGCTCAGAATGACTGGCCGGGTGAAGACATCAAGACAGACGCTGCACTCCATGTGATCTCGAAGCTTCACGGCGATTTCCCGGAACCGGGTCAAGTCCCCTATGTTTCATTCATGCTCTTCCAGCAGGTTCTTGATTTTCAATTCAAGTCGCTGCCAAAGGGCGGCGGGGTGCCGCCCCCCTCTTGCCACTGCGCAGGGGCGCGCCCCCCCCCCCCCCCCTATGTTCCCCGCGCCGAAGGCGCGGAAGGGTCTCGTAAGCAGACCCGAAGGCGCTGAAATAGGCCTGCTTACGGGGTTCAATATCTGAAGTTTGTTGCATGGTCAGATGCCGCCCTCATACATGGTCATGTGTCGCCCCCTAGCCATATGCCGCCTTATGGCCAGATCGTGACGGCGCCCCTCCGATCAGTGGCGGCGCCCCGGTTAATGACGGCGCCCCTCTGGCCAGAGGGCGCTGACACCGGCATACTTACATTTGAGAGTGCCTTAAAAAAATCATTATAATTTGTTTAAATAAATTTATATTTTTAGAAAATGCAAACTATTAATGAGAAAGCATATGGTAATTTGCATTTGTTTGCAGGACTTTCGTTGTTATTAATTAACATTGGCGCCCTGTAGGCCCATGACGGCAAAAATGCAGCCTCATCGGGAAAAGAAATCCTAGATCCGCCTCTTATGTTTAAAGATACGGCGCCACAATTTCCCCGAAAAATGCGCCCCTGTTCCCCGAAAAATGCGCCCCTATGCCGCCCCCTTCGAGAAAAAAAAATCCTGGATCCGCCCGTGGCTGCTCACGACTTACGAGCTTTCACATCTGTAATTACATGCTGGCAATCTGTTGTGGGTTATCTACTATCTACTATCACCGACGTATATTCTTCAAGACCCTTTTTCTCTGTTCGCTCGCCTCTCTGCGCTTTTTTTCCTTCTAGCACCTCTTCTCTATGGTTTCCTTTTCCTCTCCCCTTTCTTGCTATTCATGCTCTTGCTACGTCTTCTCTCGATATTCATGACCTGGCCGTGGTCTGTCTTGTTTCCCTTCTCTTGCTGCTCCTTCCCTTGCTGCTCCTTCCATTGCTGCTCCTTCCCTTGCTGCTCCTTCCCTTGCTGCTCCTTCCCTTGCTGCTCCTTCCCTTGCTGCTCCTTCTCTTGCTGCTCCTTATCTTGCTGCTCCTTCCCTTGCTGCTCCTTCCCTTGCTGCTCTGCTGCTCCTTCTCTAACTGCTCCTTCTCTAACTGCTCCTTCTCTAACTGCTCCGTATCTTGCTGCTCTTTCTCTTAGTGCTCCTTATCTTGCTGCTCCTTCCTCTTGCTGTTCCCTTCTCTGTCAGCTCCCTTCCTAATACACTCCAGTTCCCGTTGCTTCCCTGTCTTTTCCACTCCAGCACTCGCCAGTCGCCGCATCCGTTCTTGCCGTTCCTTGCGCAATTGCTCGCGCTGCTGCACCTTCCGCTGGCGATATTTCTCGAGGTAGTCAATCAGCCTTTGCACTTCCGTAGGACGCTCCGATTGACTCTCACGTGCGCCAGCCTCAAGCGACGAGCCCTCGCCCCTTTTCTGGCCGCGTGTCTCCCCTGGATTGTCATATCCTTCGCTCTCGCGCTGCTCACTAGACCAGGCAGATGCTTTGATGTCTTCCGAATCGCTTCCCTCGGGAGGCTCCTCCGACCGGGCAGACTGTGACGCGGCGATGATGTCGCCCCCGCTGCCGCCCTTGCTGCCGTTCGCGCCACCATTCTCCGACGCATACATGGCCAGCGCCTGGCTCTCCGTCAAGCCGTAGAAGCTCAGCACTCGCTGGTTGTGTGGGTCCCGCAGGTTGTGCCTCTTGAAGCAGATGTCGCCGTACCAGCAGTGGCCCATGGCGAAAAGTGGGCAACAGTGCAGTCGCATGCACCCGCGGTTGCAGCCAGCTGGTTTATAGAAGAGCCAACACATATTCGGTCTGAGCGGTCGTCGCATCAGGTCGTCAGCCAGCTGGCGCGTCACCTCAGTGACAGGCACGTCGGCCAGACCAGCGGCCTTCAGGGCGCGGAGGTTGTGGTGCCGCGCCGTCACCGTGTGCTCAGGACGCAGTCTTCAGCGGACACCTCCAGCACGTGCCGGTGACACACGTGCAGCCGCCGACATTTGGTGTCGAGGCACTCGCCCGCGTTATACCAGAAGCACACTCTGAGGAGGCTTCCATACAGCCTGTGCCGGAGTGTCTTCAGCGCCAGCTCGAGGTCCTCCTGGCCAGACCAGCCCATCTCCTCCAGTAGCACGATGTTTCTAGGAGTGTCCAGAGTGTGCGTCATGCTGCAGTTCTTGTTCGTACAGCTTCTGCACAGAAACTCGTAACACATGTGCAAATTATCGCAGCTTTCACGGGAACATGAGCATCTTTTGTTGTAATTTCTGCACAGTCCTGGAAGGGGCCTTTGTACAGCCTTTTTACCTTCGGTTGCCATCTTAGTCACTGAAACACAAAAAAAAAAATATTATGCTATATACAAGAACAATTTTTAACAATCAGCGGTGTCGATCTTTCCAAGCGATTGGGGGCCGAACAGAGGCGATCAAAAGAAGCCTATACCAGCGCCATTGGTTTCCTAAAACGACTGAAATCGACTAAAAAATAACGCATTTTGAGATTGTAAGAAAAAAACATAAGGAATATGCACCAAACAGTTCATTTGGTTGTCATTTAAACTGGTTTACTACTGGTCTGGTCATTTCAACAGTCAGATAAGTTTTGGCCTTGTGTCGGACGGCGCCTCAAAACAAAGCATTTGGCCAATCCTCAGACCGACCAATGACCCTAAGAATGGCCGAAAGTCCTCTCCAACTGGCACAGGCCCTCTTAGGCCTGACAATGGCAATATTGGACAAGTCTACTGCCTAGGGCATTCCAGGTATTGCAAAGGGCAAAGGCCCTCCCAGACTTCCTCACTCAAGCCTCGTATTGATGCCCGTGAAGTTAGTCAACAGCCACAAAAACGGAAATTCGTAGTCAATTTTTTAGCCGAAACAATGTACGTAGGTCAAGTCACATACGAGGATAATGAATCTGATATTTGTTTATGTCAACGTCAATGGTCAAGGTCAAATGAGTAAATACGAATTCGTGTATGTACCTTTACACGTAAATATGGTGCACCACACGGCCTCGCAAAGGGCATCCATCGAAAGAGCTCATCAAAATACAGGCGAGTCGTCCGTCGAAATTTCGATCAAGGTCACTCAAGGTCACCCATTAAGATTAAGCTATCAAAATCCTTCAAAAATTGCACAAAACTTAAAATGGCACTAGCCGAAAGAGCGCTCAAAAATGCTAGTGGTTCATCCACCTGATCAATGTCACACATGAAGGTCAAACTATCAGCATCGACTTTAGGTATATTTTTACCGAGAAACGGTGCTATGCACGTTTTTAGGGCACGAATCGAAATAGAGCATTAAAATGCAGGTGGGCCATTTGCCGAAATTTATATTAAGGTCAGCTAAGATCACGCATCAAAGCTAAACTATCAAAATCCTTCAAAATCGACCTTAGGTAACTTTTAAGAGAAACGGTGCTATGCACCCTTTCGATTGGTGCTCTTTAAAACTTCGTGCATTGCACCGCTTGTCGGTAAAAAGGTACCTAAGGTCGATTTTTGAGTGATTTGGGTAGTTGAGCCTTGATGGGTAACCTTAGGAGACCTTGATATAAACTTTGGCGAATGGCCCAACATCATTTTTATGCGCTCTTTCGATTGTTTACCTTTAACCCTCGCCCTACTGAGTGAAGGGGGTGGCTGACAGGCCTCCCCCTAGGTTGTTCTTGATTAACTGTTTACACATGCGGCGCATCTTTCTGAAATTTTCAGTAGCTGAGTTTACAACAATTTTACGTATGCCATCAAAAATGTCTTGAAATTGGTCGAGCAGTTTGAGAGATAATGACGTTTTAGTGACGTCATGTTTGTAAAAAAAACATAGAAAATAGTTGTGCAGCAAATCGCAAACGGAATGCAGATAAGACATAAAATGTCATTTTCTTTCAAATGGTCGTCTATGAATTTCGAAATTCTTGGTTTTTGACCCCAAAAAGTAAAAAAACACACATTTTGTATTGACTACAAAATCGACATTAACGTTACTAAGATGTTTAAAAAACCGAAATATATGTGACAGAACTAACTGATTATGCACTATACCCAAACCTAATTTCAAAGAAATATATCTTATTTTGACTGAGTAATGGCTCCCTAAATGTAAGAAACTTATATGCCATTCTAAATCACTTTTTACTTTTGTTGACCAGATACAACAAATAAAATAACTTTTTCTACTTCGGAGCGAAACTGGTAAGAACATGCTTTTTTATTACATTAAGGAAATGTATAATTGAAGTTTCTAACAGAGCAAAATCCTTATTCTGGACGTGGTCGAGTCAAGGTCATTCACTTGCCCTGGAAGATCACCCGTGGACCTAAAACCTAAAAAATTGCATGCCATTGGATTCCTCACATGACAGGCAACATGCCGGTTCTTTCCGCGTTGCTCTATTTTGCTTGGGTTGAAAGTTAGCAGGGGGTCTTTCAGCCCCCCCCCCCCAGGGCGAAGGTGAAAAAGCTCCCGTACGGCGAGGGTTAAATATAGTGTAATGCACTGTTTGTCCGTAAAAGGTACATAAGGTCGATTTTGAGGGATTTTGATAGTTTGACGTTGATGGGTGACCTTGGGTGAACTTGATCCGAATTTTGGAGGATGACCCACCTCTATTTGTATGCGCTCCTTCAATTGGTGTCCTTTATAAAGGGAAATAATTATTCGTTGAAATCGACAGACGAGGCCAAAATATATTGTAAATTGATCAAATTTTGCATGTAACAATGCCTACTAAGAGATATTTCAAGTCAAAGTTGATAGACGATCCACGCTTATAACGACCAGTACTTGCAAGTACTTGATAACGTATTTCGCATTTCGGGATTGTCTGGTAATGTTTTTTATACACATTTGTAGAGAAAATATGTCTTGCACTCTTGTCTATTGTGAATTGATTGTGAGCCCTATTACCCCGAACAATCAACAAACATTGAATATTAAGGTAACCGAATTATCAGTTAACTTGTGCACGCAACAACAACCTAGTTAGTAGTTGCGAACCTCATTTTTTTCAACATTAGGCATGATGCATGGTTTTGTCTCTAGCTGTATACAATACTATGCTTCAACACTGCTACAACACTAATTTGGCGGCGCTGCTAGCCGCCGTTTTTCCTCTATTCCTTAAAAACCGGAGGAGGAGGAGGGGCGAAGCCAAGGGAGAAACGGTGCTATGCACTCTTTCGATTGGTGTCTTTTAAAATTTCGTGCAAGTTTGTGCGGCCGTGTGCGTATTAAAAACGTGCATTACACCGTTTCTAAGTAAAAAAGATACAAAGGTCGATGTTGATAGTTTGACCTTCGTGTGAGACCTTTTGTGACCTTGATCGAAATTTCGACAGATGAACCACCTGAGCATTTTGCCAATATTTCGTTCTTGTATAAACTTAAATATCTTCAAATAAAACGAACTTACCACAAAGCAATATGTCAACGGATCCCTCACTAATCTCATAATGAATCTAGATACAGTTTTATGAATCGGTTTTCAGTCACTTATTTTGAAATCCACAATCATGTTTGAATGTAAAAACGGCGTCACTCACCTTTGCACACGCCTCTTCCTCCTCGTCTGCCCGTCTGCTCGTCTGCCCGTCTGCTCGTCTGCCCGTCTGCTCGTCTGCCAGCGGTTTCCTCTCTAACTGCAGCTCGCTGGGAGACTGGTGGACTAGTGTCTCTGCCTGCTGGTCGGAGCAGCCTCTGTCTGCTGGCCGCAGCAGTCTCTGCCTGCTGGCCGTAACAGCCTCTGTCTGCTGGCCGCAGCAGCCTCTGCCTGCTGGCCGCAGCAGCCTCTGTCTGCTGGCCGCAGCAGCCTCTGTCTGCTGGCCCAGCAGCCTCTGCCTGCTGGCCGCAGCAGTCCTCTGTCTGCTGGCCGCAGGCGCCCTGTGTCGCTGCTGGCCGCAGCAGCCCTCTTGTCTGTTGCCGCAGCAGCCTCCTGGCCTGCTGGCCGACAGCAGCCTGCTGTCCTGCTGGCCACAGCAGCCTCTTGCTGCTGGCCGCAGCAGCCTCTGTCTGCTGGCCGCAGCAGCCTCTGTCCATGTGTGTGGGTCGGCCGAGCCGCGAGTCATCCGGGCCTGCCAGCTCTGCTGACTCAGCATCAGCAGTAGTACCCCTCTTCTCCCCTCGCTGCTGCTCGTGCCCCGAACCCCGTCCGGTCCGCGTATACACATCGGATAACTGATTTACACCGTGTCGTAGAGTAGCACCCCAGCACTACTGCTACTGCTGCTACTGCACTACACTACACTACTGCACATAAGAACCTACGATTTTAACATTGCCATTATTTATGCAACACCCTGTCGTGATTTGTTTTAAAATCCTGGTCACGGATTTGTTAATTGTTCCACCATTTTCTCACGGATTAGTACGACCATTTTGGTCAGTTTTTGGTCTTTGGCCGCTGGCAGAGCTGAAGGGAAGGCACGACCATCAACCCTGGACCAGCTGAAGTAAGCAGGAGTTTGCTGACTCCATGGAACTGTGGGAGAGTGTTCCAGGCCGTGCGCTCATTTCCGCGGAAGATCCAAGAAGTGTATCAGACTTCAGAGAGCTTCGTGGAGCCGTTTTATTAGATAGAGACAAACCAAGTACATAAATGCAAATGTCCCAGTGTTCTGATGTGTAGGGGTGTTCGAAATATGTAAATAACCCGTTTTAAATGAATATAATAACGATTTTAAATTGCCATTCTTTATAAAACACCCTGTAGTTGTCCTCAAAATTGAGCTCAGGTGAGTATTTTAGGCTCCAGAGGTCACTGAAGGTCAAAAAGGATATCCTTTTGCAAAAAAGTGTTTTGCTAATAACTCGTAAACTAGCGTCAATAAAGCAATTATTTTGACTACATCATGTTTATCCCGTGAAGGCGCTTTGAATGATACAACATTTTACAGGTGAGGTCCACTTCTAAATTTGACCTCAGGTCAAGGTCAAGTTTTGACCAAAGTAGGATGTTGCTATTGAATAGAACGTGTATCGACCAAGACAACACATAAGGTACTATTTTTTCAACGTCTCTATCTGCATTATGCCGATGAGTTTATTGACAAGTCAGTATCGGTGATTCAAATTGACGCTGACCTTAGTCACTGATGTTTCAGAAATCCGAGATAGACAATTGGTAAGGTATTCAATGAACTTATGAACAATCTGAAGGATTAAATTGATCGTTCGAAAACTGTGTCTACAGGAGATACGCACCAAACACGTTTTTTTGTAGGTGAGGTCATCAACCGGTGACCTCGTCTGGTGACCTGACCTGAGATGACCCGAGACCAAGAATTTGACATAATGTGGGTAGTTGATTTTCAAACAAGTATGCAAAAAACGGCGTCGCTGCGCCCCGCCGTTTTTACGTTATCGTCGAAAAACAGGAGGGGTGGGCGGATTTAGCCCCCCTCGAGGGCGCGTGTTAATGCAGCGTACAGTCTCTCTTGAAGTCTCTCTTGATCTACCCACTGTGGCGGTGGCGCTACCCATCCCGACCAAAGAAGGGCAGTTCAGTTTGAGAGTCACTGGATTGCCTGACCCGGGGACGAAGTTTGGGACGCTCTCACGCTCTCGTCGCTCTCTTCGCTCGCTCTCGCGTCTCTAGTTATCGCTCTCTCGGCTCTCTCGCTCCTCCTATCTGCTGCTCTGCGCCTCTAGGCAGATAAAGGCGTCGCGCTCTGATCGCATCTCTCGGCTCCCTCTTATCGGACGTCTGCGACGCTCTCTTAGTCCGCTCTCTGTCGCTCTCTCGCTCTCTCTGCCTCTCTCGCTCTCTCGCTTCTCGCTCTCTGGCTCTCTCGCCTTCTCTCGCTCTCTCGCTCTGTCGCTCTCTCGCTCTCTCGCTAGATCTCGCTCTCTCGCTCTCTCGCTCTCTCGCTCTCGCTCTCTCGCTCTCTCGCTCTCTCGCTCTCTCGCTCTCGCCTGTGGAGTGAGTAAGAGTTTTGGGCCCAGTACTGATCCCTGTGGTATGCCACTCAGCACTGGCGCCCAGCTGGACCTGCTGTCTCTGATCGCCACTCTATGTCTCCGACCCGCGAGGAGCGCCTCGATCCAGCGCAAAACTTGCCCCCAATCCCCATGTCCTTCAGCTTCCTTAGCAGACGGATGGGACACCGAATCGAATGCTTTCTGGTATTCGAGGTAGACTACATCAACTGGGTGGCCTTCTTCGATCTCTTTGGTCCAATCATCGAGACTTACCTTCAGTTCCATCCTGTTAACAGTGGACGGCGGCGCCAGGCAGCAGAAGTGACAAAACTGGCCACTAGATGTCTCTGTCAGGTCGTCCGAGCCGCAGACGGAGCACGTCGGCCAGACAGAAGCGCATTGCTCGTCCACCCCCGACACCTGACCTGCAAAATGGACACATTGCATTACCAGTCACCACATTGTCAAGTATTGAAATAACTCAGCGCAAATCATATCGCTAAACCGTATACTCTATTTCTCCTCAGTTTCTTTTTTCGTTTCATTCATCGGAAAATTTACCTTCCAATATAAATTGTCCAACCGGCTGACACGTTTAAATCTCAGAGGAAATAACCGATGAAATCACCGATCTGTTCTGACCTGACAGCAGGACGAGCTGCATGGGCTCGGCCGCCGACGTCAGAGGCAGCAGCGGCGTGCCAGGGGGCGCCACCACCACCTCATCGCGCCGCTCCACCGTGGAGTACCTGCCACGCCAGTCCGGGGTTAGTCATGGTAGTCAGTAGCACCACAGAGAACAGGCTGTTCTACAGTGAAAATAGACTACGAATTCATCAGGCAACACTCTACAGGAGTCACACGGTATGATTCTGCACATCAGGGCACTGGGGCACACCATCTTGACGCAGAAGAAATCGGGAAGTTCATTTTAAGTGTCCAAGGGAAATATGATCACATAGCAGTTTTCAGAGATGGGGCCCAATTAGCGTGCAAAGGTGGAGATAAGATGATCTTCCAAGTTCTAAACGTTCATATTCCACAACGCAGAACGAAATAGCGTAATGCAATCATATTAATATTTAACCAACTCTTAAGCTGTGAGACCATGAGCCTACCAAATTCCACAAAACAACCAGCAGCAGGAAAATGCATTGATAATAAGCCACCACTCTCCAGAGAAAACTAAAATATACTGCACAGATGTCAATATTTACATATCTACCTAATATCCTGGCTAAATACCCCCCCCCCCCCCCTCCATATGCCCCAATCCGCGTACCGGCCGATTGGCTACCAGCCACAATCGGCCGGCTGGCTGTGATGTCACCCACCTGTCCAGCAGCAGCTGACCATCCCGGCTCCAGACGTGCCTCAGCAGCGCCGTCTGACCAGCGGACAGCAGCAGGGCCGCGTCCGTCTGCTGCACCAGCCGGCGGGGCCCGACCGAGGTCAGCACCAGAGCAGCGCCATCTAGTGGCGCCATCAGGCGGCAGGCCAGGTCCAGTCGGCCGTCCGGGCCACGGCGGTCAGCGGCGCCGTCAGGGCCGGGAGGGGAGACAGGGGAGGGGGACAGCGGGTCGACCCTGTCCGTCCCACCGCCCTCTCCAGCCCCGCCGTCACCGCCACCGTGGGCGAGTGTAGGGTAGCACCACTGACTGGGTTCTGCAGCCGCTGGGTCGTCCCCGACAGAGGGTGGGAGGCATCCGGTAGAGGGTGGGAGGTCTCCGGTAGAGGGCGGGAGCTGCCCAGCCACCCCCGGGTCCCCGGCGGCGTCGGTGGGAGCTGAGGCAGCTGAGGCAGCTGAGGCAGCTGAGGCAGCTGGGGCAGCTGAGGCGGAGTCGGCCGGCAACTCCGACAGCTGGCTGTGGCCGGAGAGAGCCTGCAGGATGTAGGTGAAGCCAGGATCGGAGCCACCGCTCAGACGGGCCACCATGCTAGCAGCGAGCCGGACACCTTTGCCACAGCAGACAGACAGAAGACGGCTCAGCCGGACAGGACAGACAGGACAAGACGGTGCCAAACATGTTGGCCAAGAGGCCGGACAACCTGCCACAGCAGACAGACAGCAGGACGGGTCAGCCGGACAGACAGACAGACAGGACAGAGCGGCCATCCATGCTGGGCCAGAGCTCGGACCCCGCATGCCACATTCAGACAAAGACAGATATTATCTTGTCAGCCGGATCAGACAGACAGACAGCGAGGACAAGTCAGGCCGGAGTAGACAGACAGACAGAGACAGAGACAGAGACAGAGACAGAGACAGAGACAGAGGACAGAGACAGAGACAGAGACAAAGAGACAAAGAGGACAGAGAGACAAGAGAGGACAGAGAGACAGAGAACAGAGAGACAGAGAGGACAGAGAAGAAACAGAGAGACAGAGAGACAGAGAGACAGAGAGACGGGAGGAGCAGAGAGACAGAGGAGGACAGAGAGACAGACCAGACGGGGCCACCAGTGGCTGGCCAAGAACCGGGGACACCTGTCACAGCAGACAGAAAACAGCAGACGGGTAGCCGGACAGACAGAACAGAACAGAACGGGCCACCATGTGCTGCGCCAGAGCCGGACACCTGCCCACATGCAGACAGATCAGAATTAACGGGTCAGCCGCGAACAGACAGACAGACAGGACGGGGCCACCATGCTGGCCAGAGCCCGGACCACCGTGTCACAGCAGCAGAAGCAGACGGGTCAGGCCGGACAGACAGACAGACAGAAACCGGGCCACCATGCTGGCCAGATCCCCGGACACCTCCCACAGCGAGACAGACAGAAGACGGGTCAGCCGGATCAGACAGACAGACAGACAGCAGGACAAGTCAGCCGGATAGCACAGACAGACAGAGACAGAGACAGAGGACAGAGACAGAGACAGAGGGACCAGAGACAGAGACAGAGACAGAGACAGAGACAGAGGAGACAAAGAGACAGAGAGACAGCATTAGACAGAGAGACCAGAGAGACAGAGAGACAGAGATGACAGAGAGACAGAGAGACAGAGAGACGGAGAGACAGAGAGACAGAGACAGAGAGACAGGCAGACGGGCCCACCATGCTGGCCAGGAACCGGACACCCTGTCACAGCAGACAGACAGCAGACGGGTCAGCCGGAAGACAGACAGACAGACGGGCCACCATTGCTGGCCAGAGCCGGCACCTGCCACAGAGACAGACAGACAGACGGTTCAAAGGACCAGAAGAGAAAACAGACACAGACAAACGGGCCACCATGCTGGCCAGAGCCGGACACCTGTCACAGCAGACAAAGAAACAGCAGGCGGTCAGCCGGGACAGTACAGACAGGACAGGACGGCCACCATGCTGCCAGCAGCGGACACCTCCAAACAGACAGACAGAAGACGGCTCAGACCGACAGACAGATCAGACAGACAGCAGACAAGGTCAGCCGGATAGACAGACAGGAACAGGAGACCAGAGACAGAGGACAGAACATGAGACACAAGAGACAAAGAGCCCAAAGAAGAGACAAAGAGACCAGAGAGACAGGAGACAGAGAGACAGAGAGACAGAGAGACAAGAAGAGAACAGGAGAGACAGCGCAGACAAGACAGACGGGCCACCATGCTGGCCAGAACCGGACACCTGTCACAGCAGACAGACAGCAGACGGGTCAGCCTGACAGACAGCCGGGCAGAATATGGTTATCGGCGGTAATACCTGTGGTAATCAGTACACGCCAGAGAGCGGTTCCCGCGGTTTTGCGATGGTAATACGGGAAAGACACAAGAGCAACACAGTGCCGATAGTGCATCCCTCGGGGCGGCTTCTACAGGTTATATGCTGGCAAATTTATACAATGTCAACAGGATTGCTTTTCCTAGCCTCTGGCAAATCACTGGTCGCTCCCCAACTAATATCTTACTGAGCACTGCCCTGACAATTACAACTCACTCACTGGTCGCCCGTGGTTCGTTTAAACAACTCACTGGTCGCTCGTGTTTCGTTTTAACAACTCACTGGTCGCTCGTAGTTCTCTCTAACTCACTGGTCGCCCGTGGTTTCTCTTCTAACTCAGCTGGCCGCTTCGTGGTCTCTTAAACTCACTGCGTCGCTCGTGGTTTCTCCTCTACTTCACTGGTCGTTCGTGGTTCTCTTTACTCACTGGTTCCGCTCGTGGGTCTCTCTAACAACCTCCTGGTTCGCTCGTGGTTCTCTTCTAACGTCAACTGGTCGTTCGTGGTTCTCTGTACTCACTGGCCGCCGTGGTTCTCTCTAACAACTCACTGGTCGCATATGGTCTCGTGGTTCCTCATCTAAACTCCTGGTACGTCCATCGTTGGTTCTCGTTTAACTCACAGTGGTCGCTCGTGGTTTCTTCTAACAACCCTGGTGCCTCGTGTTTCTCTCTAAACTCACTGGTCGCTCGTGTTCTCTCTAACTCACACTGGCGCTTCGTGGTTTCTCAACTCACTGGTCGCTCGTCGGTTCTCTCTAACTCACTGGTCGCTCGTGGTTTCTCTCTTAACTCACTGGTCGCTCGTGTTCTCTCTCCTGGTCGCTCGTGTTCTCTCTAACTTCACTGGTCTCCGTCGTGTTCTCTCTAACCACTGGTCGCTCGTGGTTCTCTCTAACTCACTGGTCGCTCGTGGTTCTCTCTAACAAACTCATGGTCGCTCCGTGGTTCTCTCTAACTCACTGGTCGCTCGTGGTTCTCTCTAACTCACTGGTCGCTCGTGTTCTCTCTAACTCACTGGTCGCTCGTGGTTCTCTCTAACAACTTCACTGGTCGCTCGGGATTCCTTTAACTCACTGGTCGCTCGTGTTCTCTCTAAACTCACTGCGTCGCCCGTTGGTTCTCTTCTAACTCACTGGTCGCCTCGTGGTTCCTCCTACTCACTGGTCGCTCGTGGTTTCTCTCTAACTCACTGGTCGCTCGTGGTTCTCTCTAATCACTGGTCGCCTCGTGGGTTCTCTCTAACTCACCTGGTCGCCTCGTGTTTCTTCTCTAACTCACATGGTCGCTCGTGGTTCTCTTATTAACTCCTGGTCGCTCGGTGTTCTCTCTAACTCACTGGTCGCTCGTGGTTTCTCTGACTCACTGGTCGCTCGTGGTTTTCTCTAACTCACTGTCGCCCGTGGTTGCTCTCTATACTCACTGGTCGCTCGGTGGTTTCTCTTAACTCAACATGGTCGCTCGTGTTCTCTCTAACTCACTGGTCGCTCGTGGTTCTCTCTAACTCAACTGGTCGGGGCTCGTGGTTCTCATCTAACTCACGGTCGCTCATGGTTCTCTCTAACTCACTGGTCCCTCGTGGTTTCTCTCTAACTCACTGGTCGCTCGTTGGTTCTCTCAACAACTCTGGTCGCTCGTGGTTCTCTCTAACTCACTAGTCGCTCATGGTTTTCTTAACTTCACTGGTCGCTCGTGGTTCTCTCTACCATCGCAACTGGTCGCTCGTGTTCTCTCTAACAAACTCAACTTGGGTCGCTCGTGGTTCTCTCTAACTCACTGGTCGCTCATGGTCTCTCTAACTCACTGGTCGCTTTCGTGTTTTCTCTTAAACGTCACGTGGTCCGCCCGTGGTTCTTCTCTAACTCACTGGGTCGCCCGTGGGTTTCTCTCTAACTTACTGGTCGCTCGTGGGTTCTCACTAACTCACTGGTCGCTCGCTCGTGGTTCTCTCTAACTCACTGGTCGCCCGTGGTTCTCTCTAACTCACTGGTCGCTCGTGGTTCTCTCCCTCACCACCAGCCCGGTGAGTCGGAGCCGGCGTCCCGGCTGGACCAGCGTCCTGTACCGCCTGACCAGAGGCGCCGGGACCACCACCTCTGCCACGGTGCCGGGCCGGTCCTGGACCAGCAGCGACCAGCACCAGTCCTCCTCCAGGCCCTCTGAGGTCTGACTGTCGGCCGGGCACCTGACACGCCAGGACAGACAGACACCAGTCAGGACCTGCTGAACGGACAAAAGAACAGACAGTGCAGACAGACAGACAGACACACAGTCAGGACTGCTGACGGACAGACAGACAGACAGGACAGACAGACAGACAGTCAGGACTGCTGGACGGACAGACCAGAACACACAGTCAGACTGCTGACGGACAGGACAGACAGTCAGACAGACAGACACACAAGTCAGGACTGGCTGACGGACAGCCCGACAGACAGACAGACAGACAGGACCAGTCAGGTTGCTTGACGGACAGACAGACACACAGTCAGGACTGCTGACGGACAAGACAGACAGTCAGTCAGACAGACAGACACACAGTCAGGACTGCTGGACGGACAACACAATCAGCAGATAGACGGAACACACAGTCAGGATGTGACGGACAGACACAATCATCAAGACAGACGGACAACACAGTCAAGGAGCTGACGGACAAAGACAACAGTCGTCAGACAGACAGACACTACAGTCAGGACTGCTGACGGACCAGACAGACAGTCAGTCAGACAGACACAATCAGTCAGGCAAGACTCCGGGGGACAGAACTTGCAACCTGCCTTCGACAGCTGCTGCCACTGCTCCGATCATCGTCAATGATAATGTAGGGTGGCATTTTTTTATTTTAGCCGCTCATTTATTTGATTGGACAAAAGCCGATTACAATCACATATGAGTATAATAAAACAATCGGCAGTTTGCGTGAACAATACGTAATACACAACAGGCTTTCATCAAAGAACCGAAGTCTATTTAGTATTAAGACGCACACCATCCGCTAGTATGAACCCGCGGCTCACCTATATTGGCAAACGTGCAGGACAATCGCGTCAATTATATTGACGACATCGCCGCCGCAGCCAAGGGCAGCCAGTATTGTAGTGTCATCTAGCGGACAGTCTGTAGTTACAGCTTCACGCACAGTCGTGAGGTGACTCTGGGTGAGGGGCTGTCGTGATGGCGACACCATTCGGGGGAATGGTCGCACGCACTGGGCAGGCAGGGGGTCATCTGAGGACAGAGCAACATTTACTACACCATTCGCAAGCTCCGATCTGTATTTCAGGAGCGTCACCAACGGGGGATGGTGGCCAGGGGGACAGAGGCCTGGGAGTGAGGATTTAGTGACGACACTCCCGTTTTATTGTAAATTTGCTGAAATTATTCCCCAATACTTAATTAATTCAGATATGGACAAAAAAACGATTAAGTTCAAAAAGGACAGTTCCTATGAAAAAGATATTGTATAGGTTGCAGAAAATCGATACCTTTAGACACAAACCTCCCATAAACATAACGTTCCACCACATCCATCCCTGTACATCGCCCGTTCCTCTGAAGCATCACGACACACCACTCACCGTGAGGACAGGGGCAGGTGAACTGCAGTACCCGGACGGGGGCCGGCGGCGGCGGCGGGCCCGGCTCGACACTGGCGCCGCCTATCGGCAGGAGCACAGGCACTCCCTCCGGCAGCTGGAGCCGCTGCCTGGCGACCGGAGACAGAGCGAGTCAGAGGACAGGACCAGAGACAGAGACCGGGGTCAGGGAACCGGAGACAAGGAGCGGAGTCAGAGGACAGGACCAGAGACAGACAGACGCTGCCATGGTGACACGGGAGACAGAGCGAGTCAGAGGACAGGAACAGAAGACAGAGACCTGCCTGGTGAGCGGAGACAGAGCGAAGTCTGAGGAAGGACAAGAGCGAGAGAGGGGTCACGGGAATGGCCGGCACAGAAGTGCGTCGCTGACAGCCGTTGTACGGAGAGAGGCGCGAAAACGAGTTACATTGTGACAATCGTGATGCACAGGTAGCGATGATTCTTCCATCGCGGCAATAGCCAATACAAGAGCACACCATCCGACACAATGATGAGAGGCTCCTGGAAATGAGTATAAAGTCAGAGTCTAATAATATACAATCCGTCGTGACCCCGCATGCATTTGTAATCGAACAGACACGAGTTGCTCCAGTCACTGGCACCACAACGACCACGACACAATCTGTTCCCAGGATCGCTGCAGCTGGCCAGTCTTGCGACGGTCACCGGCAGCTCACTTCACCCCGCCCCTCCCCTTCACCCACCCCCTCCCATCACCCCGCCCCTCCTCTCACCCCTTCACCCTTCGCCACTTCACCCACAGCGCAACACTGACCATGGCGGATGGAGCAGCAGCTTGTCTCCGGGGGTGACGGTGGGAAGGTCGGCTGCTCCGTTGGCCAGCAGAACCTGCACCGTACCGCTGGGCTCAGCGGGTCCGGCGGAGTCGACGGTCCGACCCAGAACCATCAGAGCGCCGGGCTGACGCTCACACTGCTCCGCCAGGATACACAGCGCGCCCTGTGGCACACGAAGTGATTACTATTAGTGGTTAGTGTGTGATACTTTTAACATTTAGGATTTTAAAAGCTAGTTTAGTTTCTCGCCAGACCAGAATTACGGTTTCTGGAGGTGACTACATACTTAGTACTGACTATTCTATTTAGCTACTCCGGATCGTGATGAACTATACTATACTATTCTATTTAGCTACTCCGGATCGTGATGAACTATAAATGTCACTGTTATACCATAGGTAATGCCTACAACAAAGGTGGTACTGTCAATATGAACGATATGTCAAAGTCCATACAAGTTCCCATCGGTAGTCTTGTTGAACAGCCCAGACAGCACACGACCTGAGGCCATTCCCGGCAGTACCTGGTCGGAGGATCCACCGCTCCTGTGTCGGCTCATCCGGGCGAAGGCGCCGCTCCGCTTCAGAAGCCGGCGCAGCTTCTGAACGAGGCCCCGTCTGTAGACATCACATGACGTTACAATGCATCACTGATCACAATCACATGGCACCACGACGGCAGTCGGCATAACATCGCGCCACGACGGCATTACAACTCGTCACGACGCATCAGAACACATCACACCTGATACCAGCCTAATCAAAGGCGGCACATACCACACGCACTCAGGCCATGGCGGCGCCCCGCCAGCTGTCGACATCATAATCCACAATACATCACATTAAATCACATCACATCACACCAGCCAACTCACAGACCGGGTAACACGCATCACATTCACAGACAGTAGGTGTAACTAGCTACCACGGTGTAACTAGCTACCCAGGGCTCCAACTTCAATTAACCCAACTTCAGCATAAGCCGCCGGCGCCACTTCAACAAACATGTCCGACCGGCACATTATACTAACCGTTTGGGCTGCATCTTCTTCCCCGACGGCGGCACCTCCGACTCCTCGGCCACCTTCTCGGGAGTGACGTCACTGCGCCGGAGTTGTCGCAGCCAGTCCGCGGCTCGCCGCGCCGAGGTCTGCGGGCAGACAGCGGGAGTGCCATGGCGAGAGTTGGTCAGGTCTGCGGGGAGACAGCGGGAGTGTCATGGCGAGAGTTGGTCAGGTCTGCGGGGAGACCAGCGGGAGTGGTCATGAGCGAGAGTTTTGGTCAGGTCTTGGCGGGGAAGACAGCCGGAGTGTCATGGCGAGAGATTTGGTCAAGGTCTGCGGCAGACAGCGGGAGTGCCTGGGCGGAGAGTTGGTCCCAGGTCTGCGGGCGACACGCGGCGAGTGCATGGGAGAGTCTGGTACAGGTTGCTGCGGGGAAGACAGTGCGGGAGTGGGCCACTGGGCGAGAGTTTGGTCCAGTGTCTGCGGGGAGACAAGGGGAGATGGTCAATGGCGAGAGTTGGTCAGGTCTGCGGGGAGACGCGGGAGTGGTCATGCGCGAGAGTTGGTGCAGGTCTGCGGGCAACAGCGGGGAGTGCCATGGCGAGAGTTTGGTCAGGGTCTGCGGGCAGAGCAGCGGGAAGTGCATACGGCGAGAGTTGTCGAGGTCTGCGGGGCATGACAGCGGGAGTGCCCATGTGGAGAGTTGGTCAGGTCTTGCGGGCAGCAAGCGGAGTGGTCATGGCGAGAGTTGGTCAGCTGTCTGCGGGGAGACAGCGGGAGTGCAATGGCGAGAGTTGGTCAGGTCTGCGGGCGAGACACGCGGGAGTGCCATGGCGAGAGTTGGTCAGTCTGCGGGGGACAGGCGGGAGTGTCATGGCGAGAGGTTGGTCGCAGGTTGCGGGGCCAGACAGCGGGAGTGTCATTGGCGATCAGAGCATTTGTCAGGGTTCTGCGGGCAGACAGCGGGAAGTGTCACTGGCGAGAGGTTGGTCAGGTCTGGCGGGGAGACTTGGGGAGTGCATGGGAGAGTTGGTCAGGTTGCGGGCAGACAGCAGGAGTGTCATGGCGAGAGTTGGTCAGGTTGCGGGGAGACAGGCGGGAGTGTCATGGCAGAGTTGGTCAGGTCTTGCGGCAGAACCAGCGGGAGTGTCATGTTTGAGAGTTGGTCAGGTTGCGGGGAGGACAGCGGGAGTGTCACTGGCGAGAGGTTGTCAGGTCCTGCGTGGGAGACAGCGGGAAGTGCCATGGCGAGTAGTTGGTCAGGTTCTGCGGGCAGCCAGCGGGAGTGTCATGGCGAGAGGTTTGGTCAGGTCTGCGGGGAGACAGCGGGAGTGGAACCATGGCGAGAGTGTTGGTCAGGTCTGCGGCAGACAGCGGGAGTGTCATGGCGCGAAGTTTGGTCGAGGTCCTGCCGGGGAAGACAGCGGGAAGTGGTCATGGCGAGAGTTGGTCAGGTCTGCGGGCACGACAGCGGGAGTGTCATGGCGGAGAGTTGGTCAGGTCTTGCGGGAGACAGCGGGTAGTGTCCATGGCGAGAGTTGGTGCAGGTCTGCGGGCAGGACAGTCGGGAGTGTCCAATGGCGAAGAGCTGTCCAGAGATCGCCGCTGTACAGTGGATAGGGCAAGCCTCCGAGGTCTTGCGGGGAGACAGCGGGAGGTGCATGGGAGAGGCTGGTCAGGTCTGCGGGGAGACGATGCGGGAGTGCATGTGCGAGAAGCGGGTCGGTTTCTGGCGGGGCAGACTAGCGGGAGTGTCATGGCGGAAAGAGTTTGGTCAGGTCTGGCGGGGAGACAGCGGAGTGTCATGGCGGAGCTGGTCAGGTCTGCGGCAGACAGGCGGAGTGTCACATGCGAGAGGCTGGTCAGATCGCCGCTTGTACAGTGGAATAGGGCAAGACTCCGAGGTCTTGGCGGGGAGTACAGCGGGGAGTGGCATGGCGAGAGACTGGTCAGATCGCGCTGTACCAGTGGAATAGCGGCGAGCTCCGAGGTCCTGCGGGGAGACAGCGGGAGTGCCCTGGCGTTAGAGTTGGTCAGATCGCCGCTGTAACGTGGAATAACGCGGCGAGCTCGCGAGGTCTGCGGGGAGAGACAGCGGGAGTGGGCCATGGCGAGAGCTGGTCAGCGTCCGCGTGTATATCAGTGGCAATAGGTCCCGAGCTTCCGAGGTCTGGCGGGGAAGACCAGCGGGAGTGACCATGGCGAGAGCTGGTCAGGTCGCCGCTGTCAAGAACAGTGGAATGGGCCGAGCTTCCGAGTCTGCGGGAGTTCAGCAGCGGGAGTTTGCATGGCGAAGAGCTGGTCGGTCGCCGTCTTGTACAGTGCAATAGGCCGGGAGACAGCGGGGGCCATGCGGCGAGAAGCTGGCTCCGGTCGCCGCTGTAACTAGTTTGAATCAGGCGAGCTCCGAGGTCTGCCGGGGAGACAGCGGGAGTGTCCATGGGCCGAGAGAATGGTCAGGTGTCCGCCGCTGTTACACAGTGGAAATACGGCCGAGCTCCGAGGTCTGCCGGGGAGACAAAGGCGGGAGTGCCATGTGGCGAGAGCTGGATCAGATCGCGCGCTGTACGAGTGAATAGGCCAGAGCTCCGAAGGTCTGCGGGGAGCACAGCGGGAGTGCCATGGCGAGAGCTGGTCAGATCGCCGCTGTACAGTGGAATAGGCCGAGCTCCGAGGTCTGCGGGGAGACAGCGGGAGTGCCATGGCGAGAGCTGGTCAGATCGCCGCTGTACAGTGGAATAGGCCGAGCTCCGAGGTCGTGCGGGGAGAACAGCGGGAGTGCCATGGCGAGAGCTGGTCAGGTTCGTTCCGTGTACAGTGGACCATAGGCGAGAGCTGGTCAGGTCGCCGCCTGTCAGTGGAATAGGTAGGCCGAGAGCTGTCAGGTCGCCGGCTGTAGCATTTAGAATAACGGGGCCGAGAGCTTGGTCAGGTCGCCCGCTGTAACAGTGGAATAGGCGCGAGAGCTGGTCAGGATCGCGCTGTACAGTGGGAATAGGACAGAGCTGGTCAGGTGTCGCCGGCCTGTACCAGTGCGGAATAGGTCCGAGAGCTGGTCAGGTCGCCGCTGTACAGGTAGAATAGGCCGAGGAGGCTGTCAGGTCGCGCTGTAGCAGTGGATATAAGGCCGAGAGCTGGTCAGGGTCCGCCGCTGTACAGTAAGAACTAAGCCGGAGCCTGTCAGGTCGCCGTTGTAACACATTGTGAATCAGGCCGAGAAAGGCTGGTCAGGTTCGCCGCTGTAAGTGGAATAGGGCGAGAGCTGGTCGGTCGGCCGCTGTACGTGGAATAGGCCGAGAGCTGGTTCAGGTCCGCCGCTGTACATGTAGAATAGGCCGCAGAGCTGGTCAGATCGCCGCTGTACAGTGGAATAGGCCGAGCGTCCCCGATGAAAATGACCGCCGTCCGGCCGTCGGGCTGTCGTGGAAATTTAAATGATAACAGCAGCGAGATTGCACGACAACCGAACGGCGAACAGCTCGCTTTAATTGCTTAGCAGACGAAACGGTAAGGCAAGACGTTTAATAATTTACGTTCGCCACATAGGACGCATGGATATGGGTGATATCGTGTTGGAACTAGCATGCCTTGTGCTGACACTAACATGTGTTTCTGCTTCAAATACCAGAATATTGCATTATCGTTTCATAATTATGGCAAGCTGACTGTTACAATAACACTGACAGACCATTTTTCGACCACATGTGGCAATTATTGGAAATGAGCATATTGAACAGACTAGTAGAAAATTGTACAGACTAGTAGAAATAGTGAATGGACAATAAAGCAAATAACCTTTGACAAGCAGCAGCGACCAAGTTCCAGCCTCACGCCGCTTTTACTGCCTAGTGCCTACTGCCCCAATCGCCGCTCCCTCCCCTTCACTCACGGCAGGCGGAGGCGGAGCCCGGGGTCCCTCAGTGACCTCTCTCAGCCAGCGGAGCCGCTCCCTCCCCTTCACTCACGGCAGGCGGAGGCGGAGCCCGGGGTCCCTCAGTGACCTCTCTCAGCCAGCGGAGCCGCTCCTGACTGGACACCGTAGGTACCGGCTCCGGCTCCAGCCCCAGCCCTCTGCGCAGCTCCGCGTCCACGGCCGGCACCGTGCGGCGGCGCTTGGCTGGCTCGGCCCGGTCTCCAGACGGCCGCCGTGGCAGGGACGTACCCGCCTCCTGCGCGGTCCTCCGCGCCGGCGCCGTACCGTCAGGCTGCGCCGTACCATCTGGCTGACCACCGGCCACCCCGGCTGCATCTTCTCTGGTTCTCGAGCTTCTCCGCGCCTCCGCCGTCCCACTTGTATCGTGTCCGGATCCAGGGGTCGCTCTCGGTACTTCAGAAGCTGTCGCAGCGAAGGAGGCTGTCGCAGCGGGGGAGACCCGAGCCGCGGAGGGAGCTCGAGCGGCAGTGAGCGTCTCGGAGAACGGAAACAGCTGTCTGACAGGCCCCGGCCGGCGAGCTGTTTGTCCTGCCGACCGCCGCGTCACCGCTGGGCTGACCGGCGACGGCTCGGCGGCGCGCAGAGGCGTGGCACCACCTTCTCTGCAGCTACCAGCAGCGGCGTAGGTGCCTCGTAGAGGCGTATTGCCAGCCCGCTCCGACGGCCGGTAGGTGGCGCCACCTGTCTTGTGGTGAGCAGCGGCGGCGGTGGTGGTGGTGGCGGTGGTGGCGGCGGTGGCGGTGGCGGTGGCGGTGGCGGCGGTGGCGGTGGCGGCGGTGGCGGCGGTGGCGGCGGCGGCGGTGGCGGCGGTGGCGGCGGTGGCGGCGGGCGGCGGGTGGCGGCGGTGGCGCGGTGGCGGCGGTGGCGGCGATGGCGGTGGCAGCGGTGACGGTGGAGGCGGTGGCAGTGGCGGTGGCGACGAACCGGCTGCGACAACGTCGACGACGCTCGATAACAGGAGATGAGCCGGCAGAGTAAGACACGCCGGTGCCAGAGTCACATGGAAGACGACCTGACAGTTGTGCACCCAGTGCGTCTCTGGACGGCCCAGGAGCGTCTTTCGACGTCCCTGGAGCGTCTTTGGACGGCCTAGGAGCGGCTTCGGACGCCCCTGGGGCGTGTTTGGACGTCCCTAGAACGGTTTCTGACAACCATGAAACGTCATGGGGCGCCCCTGAAGCGTCTTTGGACTTCGGAGCGGCTTCGGACGCCCCTGGAGCGTCTTTGGACTCCCCCGGAGCTGCTTTGGACGCCCCCTGAGCGGCTTTGGTCGCCGGCCGGAGACGCCGTGACGGTCGGAGGACAGGAGAGCGCGACGGTCGGAGCACTGGAGAACACTGGGTACCCAGCACTGGCGACAGCCATGGCTGAGGCACTGCAGCGTCTTCTGGCTCTGGAGCTGGCGAGGCAGGCCGAGATGAGCCGCGGGTTGCTCGCGGCTGTTCCATCTCGCAAGATGCACCAGCAGCAGCAGCAGCAGCAGCAGCAGTGGCGGTGGCGGTGGCGGTGGCGGTGGCGGTGGCGGTGGCGGTGGCGGTGGCGGTGGTGGCGGCGACAGCTGTGGCAGTGGTGGCCGCTGTGCGATGAAATATGCTTCTCAAGGAAGCGCCACCCTGGCGCCCAGCTCGCAGTGCTGAGACTGCTGCACAAGCGCGACGCACAGTAGGAGATGCAGTGTTCAGGTCCGGGCGGTGACGAGTAGGCTGCAACGACGGGCGCGTCGCCACCGGCGCCATTCTGGCGCGTCGTGGAATGCTCACCACTGGCGAGGTTTGTGAGGTCTCCTGTACCTGCTGTGTGGTACGAAGTCCCGGAGATGAGTCCTCAATGGAAGGTGGGAGGATCTCGTCATCAGAGGCAGGAGCAGACTCATGACTAGCTGGAGCAGGCGCTGGAGTAGGCGCTGGTGCCGCTGGTGCCGCTGGGGCTGGAGCAGTGCTGCTGGGATGTGGTGAGTCCTGGGTCTCTGACCAGGAGATGCCGTCAGCCAGGTCATCACCATCAGCACTGCAGAGGCTGCCCACAAGGTCAGAGTCCAGTCGGTGGAATCCAGGCATGTTCCTGTTGAACATTGTCACTGGAACACATAAAATGTTGTTACAAAAAATGTCTGACCATTTGATGTGCATGTTAAATGTAGGGTAAAAGTCCAATCTTCGCAAATGTCTGAATCTTGAAATTTTTGGGCTATCAGAATGCAGACTATACCTACTGATTACCAACACATTGTTTACATTCTGATAGCATGAAAAGTATGAGGATAGAACATGTCCAGGGTTATGGAAGTTTACCCTTCTTCAGGTAAAACAGAGACAGAGTGGACAAACTTAAGGGTTTTAATGCACAGGTACAGTGAAGTGCAAATGTTGTCCACTTCATCAACATACCCGATGCTGATGTTCCCGGTGAATAAATCCTTTGTGAAAACAGCTAGCAGACCTTTCAGTGCTCTATTCAAATAAACCCTCCATTTCCCTGAGGGCTTGAGGCAGTGTTTGTTTTTGTCCAACGGAAGCTAGCATAGAAAGTTTTCATAAAAAGCTTTGGTTAAGCGCACCCGTTTAGTTTAATGTCAACTTTGTCCATCAGTGCTGTCTGTTGGTGCTGCACACAGTGAAATAAATATATTGAACTATTCTTGCCCTTGCCCAATACCGGGGGAGAGGGCTATAGTAACTACATTGGATTCTACTGTGTGCAGCACCAACAGACAGAGGCAGAGACAGCGGACAGAACTTTTGCATGGACAAAACATTTGTACTACTACACTGTAGTGAAAACCATTGACCTTGACAGCGGACAGAACTTTTGCATGGACAAAACATTTGTACTACTACACTGTAGTGAAAACCATTGACCTTGAATAGGTATATCATCCAAGTTGAATACTTGAACAGGTTATGCATATAATTTGAGTTTATCCATCCCACTGAAAATGCACAAGTACCTACAGCAAAAATGATTTGATTCAAGCCTGGTTAACATTAGCAATTAATTATCATGCTAGTGCACCCCAAGGGAAAGACTGCGAAATGTTCCATCAAAATCTGACTTCCTGATAAACACAACTACGAGGACACGTTGCAACTTAACCTACCTTGAAAAGTATATAAATTTCGGACTTAATAATCCTAATCTTAACATAAAATGAATGCAGACGACCTCCCTCTCTCAAACCAAACAATCACAGATGGAATCAATATAAAAAGGTCCAATGCTGATAAGCCGCACGACACTTTCTATTTTGTTTACAAGTTGGTTGAGATTGAAGAAAGCGCGTGAAATTTGGCTTGTTGACATGCTGCCAGATGCACTTTTCCCTTTGTTACCCAGCAATTCCTTCATGGTAGGCCACCTGACGAGTAAACTACTAACTTATGTTTGACTAGCCTGCCGCTAGACGTCCATCAGGTAGCCGGCACTAGAGTCCGAGACACCTGGGGCTCGTGACGTCACACGTTACCTGTTGAGCCGCAGCGGGTCGGCTGAGTGGCGGCCGGCCGACCGGGCAGTGCGGGATCGAGCGCGGACGAGCGCGGGAGCACGGTGTTCGTGCGTGCGAGTGTCATCCCCAGTGTCGACACGATGAGTGGTGGTGGCATCCAGGATCGATTCAACAGTGTGATGAAAAGCTTCGCGAGGAAGGAGATTAAGCAGCCCGACACAGAGGTGGTGGCGGATGACATCACCGACAAGGAGAGCCACTTCAAACGCGTAAAGGTAAGCCTGCACCTCCCCGGCGCGGGAGAAATCTCTCACGAGGTGGGATAAACAGTGACCTCCACCCTCGGGCGTGTCTGTGCGTGAGCGACCGCCCGCTGCGTGAGACAGCTCGGCAGGCTTCTCACTTGCCTGCCGCACCGATGCTGTACGCTCGCGTCTGCTTTCAAACGAAGTCACGCACGGCATTCGGCGTCGTTCTGCGGCGGCGGAAGTGATAGTGCCTGAGGCGACCAGCGGACTTCACGCGCTCCTCCGGCGCCTGCGGCGGCGGACGCCGCTGCACCGTAGTCCCATGTCCAGCTCGTGGAAGCCGGCGTTCCCGCACAGGCGTGTCGCCGTGACGGGACAGCCGCCGGCGTTAACGCTGTCGATAAATGTCTTCGCCCACGGTCGTGTCATCGCCAGCGATGGGTAGCGCCGGGGCGGGACTGTGGCTGAAAAGAGCTCTGCGCCACGGGATTCGACCCAGCTCAGGAATGCGCGGTGCTCGGCTTTATTGCGGCGGTGAATAGAGGTGTTGTGCAAAGTAATGGGGGCGGAATGTGGGCGTTACGGTTTCAATAGACATCGCTGTTGGAAATGCGCCGTTTCGCTGTGTCGGCGAAGTGGTGGAAAGGCTCCAAAGGCTGGTTATATAACAAACCACCTCAAATACCTACCCCGTGAAGGATACAAGGGCAAAACGCGTCTAATTTTGGGGACATATTTAATTAGCGCTACCCCAATTAATTTCGGTAATGACTGGGGTAAGCGACGCCTGCCCCGCCCATCGAACCCGGTGCGTCCCGGGCCTTGGGGTCGGCTCGAGGAGCCACAAAGAGGCACCGGGAGCCACAGTGAGGCCCGGAGAGCCACAGTGACACCCGGGGAGCCACAGTGAGACCAAGGGAGCCACAGTGAGACCCGGGGAGCCACAGTGAGACCCGGGGAGCCACAGTGAGACCCGGGGAGCCACAGTGGAGACTCGGCGGAGCACAGTGAGACCAGGAGAGCCACAGTGAGACCAAGGGAGCCACAGTGAGGCAAGGAGAGCCACAGTGAGACCCGGGGAGCCACAGTGAGAACCCGGGGAGCCACAGTGAGCCCGGGGAGCCACAGTGAGAGCCAGAGTGCCACAGTGAGACCGGGGAGCCACGTGAGACTCGGGGAGCCACAGTGAAAGACAAAGGAGAGCCACAGTGGACGGGGAGCCACAGTGAGACCGGGGAGCCACAGTGAGACCTGGGGACCAACAGTGAGGCCCGGGGAGCCCACAGTGAGACCCGGTAGCCACAGTGGACTCGGGGAGCCACATGAGACAGGAGAAGCAACAGTGAGACCCGGGAGCCACAGTGGAGACCCGGGGAGCACAGTGAGACCTGGGGAGCCACAGTGAGGCCTCGGGGAAGCCACATGAGACCCGGGGATGCCACAAGTGAGACTCGGGGAAGCCACAGTGAGACCTGGGGAGCCACAGTGAGGCCCGGGGAGCCACAGTGAGACCCGGGGAGCCACAGTGAGACCCGGGGAGCCACAGTGAGACCTCGGGGAGCCACAGTGAGACCCGGAGAGCCACAGTGAGCCACAGTGAGACCCGGGGAGCCACAGTGAGACCCGGGGAGCCACAGTGAGACCCGGGGAGCCACAGGAGCCACAGTGAGACCCGGGGAGGCCCGGTGCGGCCCGTGGATGGTAAGGCACGGTGAGGCCCGGGTGGTCAGTCGGTGCTCCGGCTGACCCCAATTCGTCGACCCGCCGACCGGAGACGCCACGGCCCGTCGTTTGGGCCGAGTGTTGCCAGGTCGGGCCGCGTGTTGCCAGATCCGGGCAAGTGTTGCCAGTCGACCGCCAGTGACCCGTTACGCGGTGTGGCCGTCTCCGCGATGCCAGCCCAGTGGTTTGGCGTGGCTTTGCGGCCGGAGAGGCGGCTGGCAGGCGTGGCCCGACGTGAGAGGGGCGTGGCACGGCGTGAGAGGAGAGCGTTTAGATGTACCGCCGAATCGCACCCTCAAAGCAACGTTGGAACTCGAAAGGTCTGCGCAGAGCCAAGCAGTAGCGAAGCCAAACGGCTGGGTTTGGTGAATGCGGAGTACGTCACTTATTTTGTTCGCAGAGTTTGTGCTGCATGTAGATTTAAGTATGTATTATTGATAAAGTTTGGAATGAAATAAAGCGATAGTCCGAACTTGGTATACTGACAAGGTTCCGTCATCAGGGACACTGGACAGCGAGGAAAGGGCATCGGACGGTTCAGGGACAGTGTGTTTGTGAAAATGTCCAAGGTCAAATGGCCATTATTCATGAAATGACGATTTCGCGATTGCCTCGCCCAGTGCGGATCCCGGGAGCATTGCCAATCCCATGGTGTATTGGCAGGACAATACGACACTCTTCGTCCCGCCCGTGTATAGTCGGCGGCGGCGTGCCCAACATCTCACACGCGAAAATGCAGAGACTGCATGAATGGGACAGCGAATCATTCTCTGGGTAAGGACGTCACAGTTGAATTGCCTTGTCTGTTCAGGTGAGCTGAACTTGGCTGAGCAGTGAGCAGGGCAGAGCTAGGTAAACCTCTGGGCCGAGTTGAGCTGAGTTCGACTGAAGTGTACGGATAAGTGCTGAGTTTGATTGAGCTGGACATGGCTAGACTGAGCTGATTGAGTTGAACGGAGCTGGGCTGATTTGAGCTGAACTAAGCTGGGCTGATTTGAGCTGAGCTGACGGAGCTGGGCTGATTTGAGCTGAGCTGAGCTGGGCTGATTTGAGCTGAACGGAGCTAGGCTGATTTGAGCTAAACGGAGCTGGGCTGATTTGAGCTGAACGGAGCTGGGCTGATTTGAGCTGAACGGAGCTGGGTTGAGTTGGACTGATCTGTACTGAGCTGAGCTGACCTAAGGAGAGCTGTGCTGCGCTGACGCTGAGTTACGCCCAGTTGTGCTGATTTGTACTGAGCTAAGCTGAGCTGAGCTGAGCTGGGAGGAGCTGAGCCTGAGCAGCCATGCTGTATGTCATCTGACAATCCCTGTCATCTGACAGTCCCTGTCGGCCGCTGCACTCGTAGAATCGATCGCCGTGTCGGGCGCGGCACACTTGACAGTCATCACTCTCTGCTGCTGGACAGACGGTGCCCGTCAGATGCAGCTGCCTCCTATGGTTGGGCAAAATGGGCAATTGCCCCCCCCCCCCCAACCGTCCGCAATCGGCAAAAAATGACACATTTCCTGATATAGAAGGAAATATAAGCAACTTCTAAGGAAAGTTTGCTTTACATCAGCTACCAATGCATAAGCAAGTGAAATCCGATCAGCTTTCAGAATTGCGTGATTTTTTGTATTCCCCCCCCCCCCCAACTCCCGTTCTGGATCCGCCGCTTGCTGCCTCCACTGCCGGCTTCCGTCGGAACTTTGTCTCGGCGAGACTCTGAACGGCCAGCTTGACTTGCCTTGAGCTCATTGTCTCCAGAGTCTGTTATGACCGCAGTAAGGGACTATATATAGAGGTGGAATGTTCGCCTTTTGACAAGATAAATGCGCTGTGGCAAGATGAAAGTCGTGCGTCGTGGGCAATCCGTTGCATCTTTAGGATTTAGCGAGCTCTGGAAATACGATCCAGTCAAATATTGTATGGGTGGTGGTAAAGTTGTAATACAAGACGTTAAACAAAGCTTGTCGCAGCAAATTCCACCCGAGATTAACAAGACGAGACCCATCATTCACCTATCAATGACTTACAACGTTCCATCGATCATTTAAATCCCACTGGTTGTTAACGTTTGATAAATTATGCACGAACAAAAAACATTCCACTTGCCACCGGCTTTCATTTATCGATCACTCAATCGAACACGTCTTGAGTTTCAGACTCAAACGATTAATGAAACCCATTATGTTTTACATCACCTAGCACTTAACCGGACACCACCTCGCCAATATCTACGACCTGTCACGTGAGATACATGTCAAGCGACTCATCAGTCACTCGATCACAGCCTGTCCCGCTGGTTTGGCGTCTGATATCGCGTGTCATAGATCCATCTGCCTGACCCTCTCATGCTGTATCCCGTATCCGTCCTGTCCTGTATCCGGTGCTGTATCCTGTATCCGGTGCTGTATCCGGTGCTGTGTCCCGTATCCGTCCTGTATCCGGTGTTGCATCCCGTATCCGTCCTGTATCCGGTGTTGTATCCCGTATCCGTCCTGTATCCGGTGTTGCATCCCGTATCCGTCCTGTCCTGTATCCGATGCTGTATCCGTCCTGTACCCGTGTGTGAGGGCCACAGTGATGCTGCACCGCCCAACACGCCATTGCAACGCACCAATGCGCCCGACGGACCGACATGGCCGCTCGCACTGCGCCTATCGCTGCAGCTGCACAGACATCCTCTGTTCAGAGTTTACGGTCCGCTTATTATGCAGCGTGTATAAAATATATGCAGAGAGCTGCACCGGCAGAGAATGGTGTTTTCACCAGGATCGGCGCCGACATAGACAGCACGTTGTGCGACTGATGAACGCCGACTGGGTGTGGAGGAATTCGGAACATAATTTGGTTTGTTCCACATATACTCTCTTGCGAGTTGCAACAGGTGAAAGTCATTTGGGATTTTTGACACCTGAAGTCATTTACGATGTCATAAAGACGTAAGTAAGTGCTGATCAAATGCATTGGTACTTAAGTTGTCAAAAATGCATTGAAAGACTGATGGACCACCTCACTTCCTCCATATATGCCTATTGCCCATGACAATGGCTATACACCACAGCAAGCACAAATGCTAGTCTGTAGTTAAATCGCATGCAGCCATTTGAACAGAAGCCATTACATTAGTCATCTTTGCTCTTGCCTGGAAGGCTGGAAGCCATAGGTACGAGAGAGCATATTACACCACTATCGGTCACGTGATCTTAGTGGGGACCGCAGTCGACCTTAACGTACTACACACTCTGTATTGCAGACTAACTCCTTCCCTCCTGGCGTGTTTTCCTCCTCGACGGTCTGCTTCAAGGAAGGCCGCCGTGTCGTGTAAAAACCTACTTCGTTCAGTTGTTACGCCGCTTGAGCGAGTTGCACCCTGGACACAACAAAGTAAAGGCCAGCACAATTTTCCCGCTCCGGGTATTTGTTGTGCTGCCATATTTGCGGTACGCAGCTGCGCCAGAGGGAGCATGCCAGCTGTCGGGGAAGCCTAATGACGACACATGGCAGCCGTATGTTCTGGACATTGGACGGGATGCGGAGCGCTGTCTGTCCGTTCTTCTTCCCGAATGTTATAGAGACATTTTATATTTCGAATACTCTCATCACGAGTTCAGTTTCGGCTTTTTTCGATGATGCAATCAGGCTCGAAATTCGAAATATATAATCACGTGGGAGACTATTGCCCTATCGTTTGTGACTTATGTATCTGCTAAAATACGTTTGTATGGGTCATGTGCTCGGACGCTTCATGCATTTCTTTGACGTAAGTACCTTGCATGTCCAGTGTCCGTCCACATCACTTAGACGACCCAGCTTTGCATTTAACGGTACAAACTGGACTGGCCCTGAGTCCAGACGAGATACATGCTAAGCAGACTTGTTGCCAAAATGCGCAGGACATGCCACTAATGCATAAATGCATCGATGACAATCGCTACAGGGTTGGGGCGAGGCATGAAAGCCTGCCAGCGCACCCAAGCAACATCCTCAAGCTAGCAACAAACTTGCAGCGACCCGGCCCTCGGTTTTGAAATTATTGTTGGAAGCGTTGCGACTTTAGACGCGAAGCTGCAATCGTAACAAACTCAGCTACATTAGGCCATTTCTGAAACAGCTGAGAAGTGAGTTTGTAGAACTGACGGCTGTTAAGAAGGCTGCTGCATTGTGCCATAGGCGTAGGAGCCGGGGGTGGGGGCAGGGGAGGGTCGAGACTGCGGCCCCCCTCAACTTTTTGAGCGGGGGCCTAGACGGCCTCCCCTCCTCCCCTCCTTAACATTTATGATTGTTTGTGAAGTACTGACTGATATAACCTATGCGCGGTTTCCGAATATTAATTATCTTTGAGATACAGCTATCCAGCAGCCACTCGGCCCTCTGACCTGGCGTTTGCTGGGGTACGGTAAATTCCGATCCCATCTGACATTCCTCTTCGTCTTTCTACCGACACCATGTTTTTTCTCTCAATAAAAATACCATAAAAACCAGATAGCATAATGCGAGATACACGACTTTCTTGGCGTAAGCGGTGGCTCTTACCTCACCCAGCTCTGAGCGGATCGCTCCCTACTAGATGAACGCTCACTCCACATCCGTCAGGTCTAGTGGGTTTGTCCGGATTTTAGCGCATAGCAACGCCGAGCGCATTGAGGAACATGCATATTGTAAAACACCTCCGAGGTCGATAGTTTCTCTAGCGTGCTGCGCGGGTTCCAGAAGTGACCCATAATATCAACCCAAAAATTGCGAAATCTAACTAATTACGGCGGCATTCCGCAGACCATGCCTGTGAACCAATGTGACCTCTAACCTCTCCGCGCTCACGTGAGCAGGAGGTATACCAACCACAACACAGGTCCTAAAACATATTGATAGAATAATAAGAATATTGCTTGAGTTTAAATAGATAGAACAAGTGCGCGGTATCTTTGGTATATTTGTGCGGTATTGTAGGGTCACCATGGCCAGTCCCATATAAGGAAAAATGGTCATGTGGTAGTGAAGTAGGTAATTGAAGGGGGGTTGCGGCGTCGGGTCAACGTTGCAGTATATTCAAAGACCCGTGAAATCTTTGGTGTACGTTGTAATGCACCAATTTTTGCCGTCCACTCTTCAATCGCAACACCCGCCACTCCGTGATGAACGATGTTCCCCCGGCGAATAAATCCTCTCGTGAAAAACGGATGATGACAACGATCGTAGCCATCACCTTGTTACAGTGCGCATAATTGGATTAAAAAAGACTTCCTCGATTCCTGGGCAAGTTTGCCTTTGTCCTGGATGGAAGCCAGCGTTAGAAAGTATTCTTAAAATTACTTTGGCTACAGCAGCCGTCATCCGTTTATTTCAATTGTCAACTTTGCTGCGGTGCTACACGCAGTGAAATCTTATTTTGAAGTTATTTCTTGACTCACTTCGCAGCAAACACATTGATGCCGGGAGGACCAAACCTGAGATCGACTGCTCGTACCTATAAAGATGCGGATTGGAATTTCCACTGCGTGCCCAGCTCTATCTCGAACTAGACAGATGGCAGTAACAGCGGACAGAACTAAACCTCCAACAAGCGACTACATCTGTATCTCCTTGTTACGGCCGGAAACCGAAATAAACGATTGCGGATGAGTATTGACTCGTCTATCTATGAAACAATTTAGCAGTTGCGTCAAAAAAATGAGATATACCGCTTTTAGTGACGTTCCGTACCTACATGACATTTTTTGTCCAAAATAGCTAAATGTTGGAAAATTGCAAAAATATATTTTTAAAACAAAATTTAACAAATTTAAAAACAGTTAAAACACGTGAAATGACATAGTTCACGAAATGGCTGTCTCGGATAAGGAAAAAATCCTTGTGTTGATCCCCAAAATTGATAAAAAAAAAAAGTTTCCTTACCAAATTGACCCTGAGTGACAATCCAAAAAAATTTGTACAATTTTCCCCCCCCCCCAACTTCAAATGAGTTTCCTACGCCCTCTGCATGCTGCAATAGAAGTTAAAGCGCCGCTTGAGGTGTTCTCTGAAAGCTGCTTAGCCCACAAGTTTTTTGCATTTCAAGCAATGATTTATTCTGCGAGTCCGCTTTAAGTCTAAATCAGGATGACACGCCGCATTCCATGTATACTCCATAACATAATGCATAATGCAAGATCAAATCACCATGACGAATCACATTCATTTCGTTCCCATCATTTACGTTGGGACTGCTGACAGAGCTCCGAACACCTCACAAGGCCATCACATGGAGCCTTGTAGCCTGTCACCATAGGAACAGCAACTCACGCCACAGTCTTTAATAGTCGCTCAATCATTGGTTCGTATTAGGTAGGGGGCACGACTCTTAGCGCGTGCTTCGCAGCCCGTCGCCGGCCGCTCGCACAGAAACCGGCCTCGCTGCCAGTTTACCTGCGGGTCAGTCAGGAAACTGAAGGCATCACGGACGCGGGATGTCGCTTTCCGCTCCATTTAAGGCGTCGTCTTCTCTATGTCAGCGCGGTGGCGGGCTGCGGCGACCTGCCTTGTCCGGCGGGCTGCGGCGGACCACTAGTCTGACACCCATTTCCCTCTGCTCTGCTGGACTGGGAGCGTGTCCTCTCTCCCTGGCCGGCCCACAGCATCGGCATACGCCTGTTACCGCCTCGAGGAAGGGCGGTGTTGTGACACGCTCGGCCTGCAGACACGGGAGGGAGGCTGGCGCTGCTAGCGTCGGCATGGTGACACTGGAGGTCGGGTGGCTCCCATCCGCCCACCCGTCCGACCGCCCGACCGCCCGACCGACCGACCGACCGCCCGACCGACCGACCGCCCGACCGCCCGACCGCCGCCGCCGCCTCCGCCTCCTCCGGCGATCAAGGATATCCCACGGGCCTCTTCCTGTTCGGTTCCATCTGGGGAGGGGGAGGGGGCGACCTGGGAGGGGCTCGGAGAGGGCGTGGTCGGGAGAAGGTCGATCGGGAGACAGCGGGTCGTAGTTATGGCTTCCTTCCGCACCCTGGCGAGCTCGGTGCAGCGGTATCTCACCAGCTGCTCCGTCAGGTGAGGGGGACAGGACAGGAAGCTTTTCAGGACGATCAGTGACGGTAGACGGTGCAGCCTCGATGGCAGTGTTCCTACTTGACGAAATTATAAATGGGAGTTATTTATAACATAGCATACCAACATGTCTTTTAAGTGTTAGGAAGGCTGTATTTTGTACGTAGTTTCCTATGACTAAAGGCGTAATATTTAGCATAGAATTGGCACATCAGAAACTATTTTTGTCAGAAAATTCCGAAAGCTACAGGTGCGGTGTGATGACTTTCAATTAACCATGTGATTACTGATGTATTCCGTTAAATGGGGAAAGTGTTCATTTTAGCGATATTTCTCAAACATCACCTCAGGTCACAGGTGCCATCATCGAAAGCAAAATATGAGTTGTTCAATATTTTAGCCTGTCTAGCGTAGATGTGAAAGGATAACTTGATCGACCTCATGTCTCAGAATTTCACCATTTTTAGCCTTTTTCACGTTGAGTAGATCATATTGCGGTATGGGAACTTCCCGCACCAGTTTCCGCTCCGGGAAGATCGGTAGAATGATAACATCACCAGAGACCACCATGCGTTGACTTTGCATGGGTTTGACTGGCTATGATGTCCATTTCAATCAGTAGGTATGTGTTGTTTCTCTCTGAAAGACTGTTCGTAGTTTCCTCTGCTCATTTTCGCACACTAAAATCGATTTCCTGATTTGGTTTTATCCGGTTGTAAATGATGTTACATGTTGCAAGACGTTATGTTATGTGTATTTCCCAAGTTTGCATGGCCGGCTCCCAGGGGGGGGCAAAGGGTCATACTCGTTACTCATGGCCCCCAAAACGACCTGAAATCGTCGCAAAATTGACACATTTCCTGATTTAAAGGAAATTATTGAACAATTTTGACTTGGAAACCTTGTTTTGAATCTGTCCATGATTTCTTGAATGAATTTTTGGCGAACGAAATCCGATTAGTTTTCAGAATGATATTATACTTTAGAGGATTCCCCAAAAAACAACACAAAAACAAAAAAGATATTTATCCGCCTTTTCAAGTTGGAGGGTAAGGAAACTTATAGCGCGGTATTTATAGCATCGGAAAATACCATGGTCGGAAACTAGCATGCGGACATATTTGGCGTCTCAAAACAAAAAGCGGAATGTATTTATAATTCGCGGTCTCATTCCGCCCACATTCCTCTCCGTGCTCAGTTCTGCACTCCCGCTAGACACCTGCCTGGGATTAGCTGACCGTGCACGCCGAGACAATATACGACCGCAGCAGCCGACTCGCACACAACCGACCCCCGTCGTGACATAGCGCGCTGCATTCCTATCGTGCACGAGGCACGCGCCCCGCGCTGCCCCCCTCTCCCCCCCTGCTCCGTGCAGGAGAGCGAGGGCCACGTGCAGCGCGCGCCTCCGCGTGACTTCCCTCCCGGACAGGTCGGTCTGGACGGTGCTTTGTGACGGCTCGCGGGTTTTGGCGGTTCATATCCGGCCACACGATCTCGGAGGTATTCGCGCTGAGAGTGAAGTTACAATAGGTACCGTTCGAAAGCCAGTTGCAGTTCAACTACACACGCGGGTACATAATAGTTTTTGAATAGTTTTTGGATACGGATTGTTGAGTTTGATGTGAGGTCGTTGTGCCAACTCTAATGACACGCATCTGGTATAGGTATATATTAAGCTCTAATTCAGCAACGCTACTTGCCTGCATTGCGATATGTCTTTCGAAATCCGCTTCATGTTCAAATTAAATATTTTAGCTAACAGGAGCGACGAATACGCGTCCTTATTTGTACTTCCGTCACGCTTGCTTTAGCGGTGTCCGTGTATGTAATTGCTAGTATATTCGGCTCTATCATTGCTAAACACTCCTGCCCGAGTCCGATCACAACTCGAGACATGCCGCTGAGGTCGTTGTGAAAGCGAACCATCCATTCAGGGCATCGAATCGTTGCATTGCCGTGTAATAGGAATGGACCTTTCTCTCGGTCTCGGCTCTCGTCATGATCCGGTTAACGGCCTGCTCTTGCGCTGCCGACCTCAAATGATGCCCGCACTTCATTCCTCACATTCACGCAGTGCGTTAACCCGCTCTGCGAATATATAATCCCATGGGAAAACGAAAGTTCCGTGATGTTGCGGACAGCGCATCGTTGGGCATGGGAGGATCAGAATCCATCAGCTAACTTGGGACGCCATGCGCTGTCGGCGGGAACCATGTCGGTAACTCCAACCGGCTCCCATGGTAACCGGCAGCCGCTCGTTTTTACCGGCGGAGGTGTGGTGGGGCGGAAGCCATGCGGGTGCCGGCGGCGAGGACGGCGGGTGGTGAGGGTGACCCCGGCCGACACCCGTCACCAGCGGTGCTACCTCTCACCAACGGCACCGGCTGCACCAGCCGCACCACTCGGCACCAGTGCAGCGGCACCAGCGACACAACCAGGCGTTAACCGTGTCACACCACGCGACCTCCGGATGGCTCGCCACCACGCGACCACCGTCCCGGCACCCCCACCCCCACCCAAACGGACATCCTACGCTGTCAACAATCACTGCCAACCACACCCGCCACCACACACGACACACCCCGCACCACTCCACACCTCCAGTCCCACAACAGCACGCGCACCACACCTCCACAGACCCCCCCCCCCATACAACCACCCCCTTGCACTTCACCGACAACCACCCGAACATACACGCCCGCGCCGACAGACATTTCCGCAACCAAGCAGCCGCTGACGAGCCTGTGACAGCTCCACCCTCCCCACCGCCGGCCCAGCCGTGCGATCGCACCTGGCCGCGTGATTGAATGTCAGCCGAGCCGTGCCGGCGCACAACCCGGGCTCGCAGCCGCGTCACCCTCAGCCACCCCCGCGCCGGACGTCACCGTCACCAGAGTATGGCGGTGGTGGAGTATGGTACTGCACTGCCATCGTCACCTCCGCCTCCGCCGCCTCCGCCGCCTCCGCCGCCTCCGCCGCCTCCGCCGCCCGCCGCCCGCCCGCCGCCTCCGCCGCCTCCGCCGCCTCCGCCGCCTCCGCCGCCTCCGCCGCCTCCGCCGCCTCCGCCTCCTCCGCCGCCGCCGCCTCCGCCGCCTCCGCCTCCTCGCAACGTAACGCACCGCTCCGCCGCCGCTGCCGTCTCCCACGGCGGTGGCGGCGGCGGGGTCGGTAGCCGGGCAGCGTGGGAACTGCGGTGCCGACCGTCTCCACCTGGGCCGCTCCGGCTTCCTCCGGCGGCCGTACCGAGCCGCCATGTCAGCAAACCCCCTCACGTCGCGTCGTGTCGCTATCGATGAGACGTTATCAGGCGCTAGACGGCGCTGACGGTGATGACGGTGATGACGGATGTGACGGATGTGACGGTGATGACGGTGATGACGGTGGTGACGGTGGTGACGGATGTGACGGATGTGACGGTGATGACTGATGTGACGGAGGTGACGGTGGTGCACGGGCGTCGAAAGCGAGGCGGACGCGTTCCTCTAACATTTTAGTATTTTAATTGTACGCCTACGGGCGTTGCGCGGAAGGAGTGTACTTCAGTCCCCCAAACTTTCGGAAAGTGGCGGCGCCATTGCGTTGAGTGACATGTGTTGATGGCGGGTGACTCACCGGTCCGGACACGGTCGAGGTCCGGTCTGACTGTGTGGTGCGGCCTGACGATTGTGACGCTGTGACGCTGTGACGCTGTGACGCTGTGACGCTGGTTCTTCCGCCGTCCGTCGGTTGGTCGCTACAGTCCCTGAGCTGCCGGGCGACACTCATCGATTGTATCGAACGGACCGCCGCGGGGCCTCCCCTGATACATGATACGGGTCCGAGGCAGGGGAGACGGTGTGAGGGACTGCTCCTCTGTTCCTAGCGCGCTGACTACGTGCAGTTCGTCGAGGTTCCTGTGCTGGTGACCTCTAGCGGTTTGTGGTTTTGGAGGTCGGCGGCTGAATTACACCATTAGGACCGCACAACTGACCGCAATGTCATGCGAGTTGAGTGATGGGTCGACTCGTGAGTCGGACGTTTTTTGGATGAGTCATGAGTCGAGTCGATTCAATTTACAAAAATGGCTCTTGCTTGAGTCAAGAGTCGAGTCGATTCAATTGTTTGAAACAGCCCTTGATTCAAGAGTCGAGTCAGTTCTTCGGTTGTGAGTCATACTTGAGTTGACAAAAAAATGTTCGTTACAAGTCTGCTCAACACTCGTTCTATCAGAGTTGTGCGGGACGGAACACTCGCTCTGTCATGTCGTTGTGCAGGACCCGACGGCTGGTTTCCACCCAGCCAGCTGTGACCTGACAGCTGTCAGCCGCCGCTGCTGCCTCCCACACCGAGCGTTCCCAGCTCGCGGGGCTAGCTGGGAGAGCTGTCAGCCGCCGCTGCTGCCTCCCACACCGAGCGTTCCCAGCTCGCGGGGCTAGCTGGGAGAGCTGTCAGCTGCCGCCGCTGCCTCCCACACCGAGCGTTCCCAGCTCGCGGAGCTGGGAGAGCTGTCAGCTGCCGACGCGTTGGGCTGCGCCGGCTCTGCGGCTCAGCGCACCCGAGAGGAGCGGTGGCATGAGCGGTGGGACCCGAGAGGAGCGGTGGCATGAGCGGTGGGAAGCGCGCTGGTCTCGCAACATAGCGCAAGACAAACTGGTGTGGTTAGAAAGCTTGAAGTTGGTTCTTTCAGTGTTTTAGATAAGGATTCATCAATCAGTCGAAAAGCGTTTTGGTGATGATGATGATGCTTGGAGCATGGAGCGCACTGACTTCTTGTGGTCATCGTTTTAAATTCAGCTTGAAAAACAACGAGCAAAATGTGATAAACATATTAATTTATCATCTGGTTTATCATCTATGATGGACTAAATATGTGACATGAAATGACACTGATGTGCTCTGAAATGAGGATTTGTAGAGCTGCTGCTGTGGTGCCAGTCAGCTGGCTGATAAGCCCATCATAAGCCGCGCTCCGCCCACTGAAGAGCTTCCCCACATGCAGCGGGAGCCGGGAGCGGTAACGGCTCTGCCGTGACTCAGTCCCGGCCCAGTCACGGTCTCGATTCAAACCACCGCCGCGCCGGCTGACTGCTATAGATCATCGCGCCTCTGCACAAACCATCTGGTCCGTATTCCGTTCAATGCAGTTTGCCGACAGCTGACGCCAGCACCGCTGGGTTCCGCATCTTAGTGGGAGCTTCCACAGCTTAGTAGGAGCCTTTTGTACTCGACGTGGGCTTCCACATCCCTGCGTGAGCTTCCACAGCTTAGCTTGAGCTTCCGAAGCTAAGTTTTAGCTTCCCTAGTTCAGTGAGGGCTTCCACAGCACGGTGTGGTGTGAGCTTTCACAGCTCGTCGTTATCCCCCACAGCTTAGCGAGCTTCGCCGCCACGCCCCACGCCGCCCTGCCCATCAGAACAGCGCTGTGCTCTGCGCTGTGGGCTGGCGGCTGGCTGACGGCTGTGAGCTGAAACCGTGGGCTGACGGCTGTGGGGCTGACGGCTGTGGCTGGGCAGCCGTCACAGTGGACGGGTGTGAATGTGATGCCGTGTCTGTGGGCTCGCGGTCGGTGGCCAAGCGGGTACAAATGCGAACGGTATTTTGCGGTATCTCGTGTTTCGCGTGAGTAGGTGGAGGACCACGGGCAATGCGGGCGAATAGGGAGAGTAAAAAACGCGTTTTAGCTTGTGGTGTAAAGCGATCTGCCCTTATCTACGGGTCGAATGTCACTGAATGACCTCACCAGTCACCACCTGTCGGGTTCAAGTTTTGACACGATATATGACGCATTTTGTCATGACGATCGATTTCGATATCACGTGCGATTTTAGCGAGCAACGCTGCGCCTGTCACATCTATGTCACCGAGATTAAACCTGCACGGTTACGACATACATGTCATACGTAACTATAACTGAATAACCTGATACTTGATTTACACTTCGGAGCTCGACGGGCTTTGAAACATCAACGAACAAAGTGGGCGTAACCACAACAACAGCCGCAACTCGAACCGGAAGAGGCCGGTTTCCGGCGGGGAGCCGCAGTTCCGTCTTCACTTTCGGCGCGCGGTGCGCACATGGGCTCGGGCTCCGTCACTTTCACGGCAGGTAGCCGTGTTGGTGCACGTCACGGCCTGTTCCCGTCCGTCGGCACGTCAGCGGCCGTGACGTGACGGTCGCCGAGAGAACAGCTTCATCGTCCGGGTCCGGGACAGGAGAGCTGACAGCCGCGCCTGGAAGCCAGCCCCGGTGACATAAGTGATGCCAATAGTGAACGGTGAAAGAACGGACGGTGAACTGAGTCCTGAGTCCTACAGGACTGCATTCATTCATCGGAACTGTAACTTAAAGTGGTTTGGAAAACGGTTTCGGCTGATTTAATTCATACCAGAAGGTGTCTGTCAGATAGGCTATAGTGTATCATAACTATACTGCATGCCTTTCTATGACTGGTGTGAACTGTGCAGACAAATATGAACAAGGCACCTGCCGGCTTCAGGAAGTCGCGCTGAGTCAATATACTGAGTGCTAAACTACTTCTAGAGCGTGTCATTCTTAACAATAGCCGATGTGTGAAGTGGCATTCAGCAGGCCTCGAATTATCTGCACACATTGGACTCGCGATTAAACTTCAGATCACGTATCTCACATTTCCAAGGACGTTGTCTGCTCCGAATTTTGTGTGAGCACACGTAACGAGGGCGTGTTTGCACACGTTTTTGAAGCGACATAGATAAGTTTGTCGCGATACGTCGATTATGCGTCGCGATACGTCATAGGTGTGACTCGAGATATCAGATAACCTCTGGTGCGTCGCGATTAGAGGCGCAGAAAACTCCCAAACAATTGTCACAGCCTAGTCACGGCCACAGAAGAGCTGGTAAGTCACAGCTTAAGTCACGGCGCTGCAATGTTAACCTTATGGCGCTGGCCTGGCCAGTCACAGCTTCAGTCACGCCAGTGACCAGTTCTGGTCCCAGCGCTGGGACCCTGGGACCATAATTCCGCAACTCCAGTCGCGGACCCGGGATTGTGTGCGGTGCGTCAATATATCCTCCATCCGCCGTGCTTACAGCCGGTGGGTCGGCACTATCAGAGAGGGCGGCGTCTTCAGAACCACACGCTCTGAAGACGGTGTGTCTGAGGGCGGCGCCTGGGAGACTCCACGCCCGACGCCGCCCGGTCTGTCCGCCCAGACTTCACATACAGATTGTGCCGCCTCCGCCGCCACCGGCGTTGGCCAGGCGTCGGTTCCCGCGGCTAGTTACTCAGCCTGATAAAGTCGGAAGCCTGCCTTGATAACGCTACCTGGGAACATGCCGCCTGTGCCACTTGAGTTCCGTTTCCCTCTGAGAGAAGTAGAGCTAGTGTTCTGTACAAAAATGTGTGGTTTGGGTCAAGTAGAGCTCAAAGAGCACGCAATGTACGCGTCACTTGACCTAAAACACATGTTGCACAGGACATTTGCTCTCAGAGAAATAAGGCCCTTAGGGCGAGATCTTACAATTGATCCGGCACTCGTCGGTCTTATATCACGGCGTCTTCGTCGTCTAGGTGTGCATCGTATACTGTTAAATTACGAGTGTTGTGGAGGAAGAGAAGTTTGTGCGCACGGTTTTCCGGCTCCGTTGAACATTTTCCGGGGTCGAGCTGCACACGAATACACCCACCCGCCAATTATCCCGGATTCACACTCATCCGACTGGTTTCGCCGACTCGCAAATATTTTACACCAGTCGCCCACGCTCAAAACATGCGATGACTCATCCCTCGCTGATCACCAAGCTACGACGTTGAAGATGCATTCAGCATCTTCAAACCACAGCGCAAGAATGCAGATCCGTGAAGGGGCATCACGTCCTGCCCTGAGGGCAGCAGAGATGACGGCAGAGCCCCACCCATCATCGGCGGCTGGGTGTGGGGGTGGGAAGGTGAAGGTCCCACACATCCTGCTCCTCTCATGCTGACTCTCGGAGCTAGACGCACCGGTGTCTGAGTCAGCCAGCTCAGCTCAGCGGAGTCAGCTCAGCGGGTGGTCATCTCACTCAGGTGCGTTGACACGTTCCTCCGCGCTGCAGCGATGTGACGGCAGGCGAGGATGCTGCTGACGGCATTGATGACTCCCGATGACGCCAGCTCGCAGTTCTTTAGACCGTTGATGACTTGGCCGGCGGTGTATTCGGCCCCACGCGTCCGTGTACTGGTTTGACGGCTGATTTGGGAGCCATGCGATCCGTCATGCACAGCCATTCCGGAACGTGGCTATGATTGTGTGGCGACTGACCACAGCCATTCCGGAACGTGGCTATGATTGTGTGGCGACTGACCACGGCTATGTCGGAGATTTAAGTAGCTTAGCTTACGTCATCGGCGCCACTCCCTTAGCTGGCCTGCGCAGCTCGCGGTAGTGAATATGTTTTCTTAATAAGCCAAGTAAATCTCTGTCATCGTAAGTGACTGACTCCCTTAAACCGTGACGCTGTTTAGGTGGCTGTCAGCGTTCTGTGAACCATGGCGCCGTTTAGGTGGCTGAATTTTGATCAGCTAAATTAAAATACCCGTCATGCTTATTGCTCATTCTTATTGTTATGTATTCTTCATAATTATCTTGATTGCAAGTAATTATTAATCCGAACCCTCGCAGTAGATGCATTATCTAAACGTTAATTTACGTTGCGCGGCATTACAATAAAACGGCATGGCGCATTTGCAGTCACAAAACATCTACATAATCAAATATTGTAAACTCATCTCCATGTATTTTCATCCTTGAATTTGCTGGAGTGTATTCGCGTGGATTTGTACACGGACTCCGGTATGCCTACCGTTAAATACTTCAACCACCTTGTGCATAGCTTCACTTGTTTAGACGTATAATATAGCGGATAGTGAGCATGACAGATGATGATACGTTTGCTGATAACAGTATTTGTCGGCCTTGATACTTGATATAGCTTAACACCCGTCTATGCGCCATGTCGCAGGAGCGCCGTACATGCATACCAAGATAGTGTCAAGTCAATAGTGGTGGACTGGCTTGTCATGGCCGGCTGATTTTTTGTGCAAATGCAAGTGTCATGGTTATAGAGAAGCAGCCATAAGTGTTAATTGCCTGTGCGTGCCCTGAGTTTAAACACCGACGTGAGTCAGCAGTGCCAATTGGCACGTACGGGTGTTGCATAGTGACGTTTCGACAGCGGTCATTTTTGTGGGAGCGAATGACGGGTCGGCGTGGCCTGGTCCACGCCTGCCACCTTCACTGATGACACCATCTGCATGCCGCTAGCACGTGAACTCGCAGGAGAGCGTACAGCTCGCAGGCAGCGGCGCTGGTGCGGTCGCAATGCGCCGCGATCGCCACCGTTGCCACAACTGCGCCGTTCCTCGCCAGAGGTCAGTCCGGGCCCCATGGAAGGTATCCATAACCGCAACGCAGTCAAACTTTTCCACTCAGCTCCAACTCTAACCCGGTTCTGGCAGAACCAGAGGCCACATCGGAATCGTTCATACTTCATCTCAGAGCCTGGGACGGCCGCCGCCGGGGCTGGAACGTCCTCTATACCACTGCTTGTTAATCTCCTCACGTCTGCTGTAGCCTGCGGTGGACGGACCTCGCTAAGCCGACTCTATAGAACCGGCACCTTTCGCCGGACCCTGTCCCTGCCGGATACCCCCACCCCCGTCCACCCGACCTCCGCTCGGCGCCCCTCCGGTCCCGTCCGGCGTCCCTCGCGAGGCAGGGACGCGGGACAAAAACAAAGGGGTACGCTCCCACCCCAGCCTGGCCGCCCCGGCCTGCCGCGCCGGTACAGCGCCGCGACGCTCACATGTCCAATCTACCAGACGGTCGCGAGGCGGGCGGCCGCGCGGCACCGCGCCGCGCCTTCCCGCGAGCCGCCGCTCCACTTGTTTTTATTTGGCTCCACGCCGCACACCTGTGACGTCAAAGAAGTCAAGTGACGTCACATGACGTCAGAGGACTAATAGGTGAAAGCGCTTCGATCTAGACCAGTGTTCGACTTTTGAGGAGCCTGCGGCGGCCGGCGGAGATGTCTGCCTGCGCTAACCGGCCGGAGGAGCCCGCAGATCGCGCACCGCGCCGCCGCGAGCGCCACGAGCGCCACAAGCGCCGCGGGCTACGCTGCGGCGACCCGCTCGAACCTGCTCGCTGTTCCAGTCATTGGCAGATAAGGTATCGGGATCTATCAATATACCCTGATCGGGATGTTATCCGACCAGCGCCGGTGGCGGCGTGCGGCGGTATGACGAAACGTGGGCTGCGGTCGCCCCTGGCTAGGTGCGATGCTCTACCTGGGAGGATTGAGCTCTTGGCGACGCAGAGGCTCAGAGGCGTTTCACGACCTCCAAATGATCGTGGTTCGAATGTGTTACACCTGCTGCGAGGCTGGAGTCCCGCTGTGACGTCGATCGAGGCTATTTCCGAGTCGTGTCTGGCCGAGACGGCACGTTGTCGAGAACATTAATAATGCACTGTTGACCTCCACGCTGCGTTACGGGCTTCCGTGGCCGCCGCCCGGGGACAATGCATGTTCGGGAAGCAAGAAGGCATTTCTCTGCCACGCAGAGCGGAGCGGCGCGGCAAGTTCAAGGCTGAGGGCATCCTGTCTAGTCACCGGGGTATGGCTCGAAGATCGCGCCGGAATCGTGATCTTGTGCTGGCTCGCCGCCTATATCGCCGAGTAGGGGGGAGTGGTAGCATGCCTGGAATGCGTGGCGTGGGCGCCGGGTTTTAGTGGTGAAGGTGACCGGTGAGCGTTCTCAGAGGAAGTTAATCGTTGAGTCGAATGCTGCGACGTTACAGCAGAATCTCATAACGCTGATCAGCCTGTGCCGAAGTCTTGCGGGCGTGCTAAGGCATCAGTGATCCGGATTGGCGCAGTGCCCCTAAAAGTCCGGCCCCGAAATGTTCGGTCATGTGCAGCTAACGGTGATCAAACGGGCTTTGATCTCGTATTGAGTAGCTTTGCCGGCTTCTCATAGCAGTGCCCCGTGCTGGTCAGTCTCTCGTATTGAGTAGCTTTGCCGGCTTCTCATAGCAGTGCCCCGTGCCGGTCAGTCTCTCGTATTGAGTAGCTTTGCCGGCTTCTCATAGGCCATAGCTGCGCCCCGTGCCGGTCAGTCTCTGTTGTAGGGCTTCCGAGCCTGCGAGCGTCAGTAGTCGTGATTGGACGAAGAAGACATTGTTAGTGGACGACAGTTACGGTGACTGGCAGTACAGTGACGTGACTCTGGGCAATCGCTTACCTACTTTGACCCAGCCATAATAGCTATGCCTGGAGTCCCCGGGACAATTAGCTTACACCGTGACTAGTTGCTATTTTTGGAATGTGTAAGAGCCAAGGATAATTGCAATACATTGAAGAAGAAAATAAATATGCTAAAATGAATCATAGTAACGCACAAAGGCTCAAGCAAGACCCAGAGTCATCCACTCATGGATGGCAACGCACCCTAAGGAGGTGTTGCAAAACACCCCTCTGGAACGGACTTTTTGACGGTGTGCCATTCCCCCCGTACGGGCGTCTAATTTGTTTAATTGTGCACCATCTCCCTTTACAATGACACGGCGCCTTTCCTATCTGTGTCGCTGCATCATTCTAATAGGTAAATTAGCGCGTTGCCACACCGCTGCTGGTTGAGACTGCCTTGTCGAGGCCGGCTGGCGACCTCCGTCGAATGCCAAGGCGAGCGGGGTGCCACCGGCCCGGCCCACCGGGTCAGTCCGTCCCGAGCTGGTCCCGCCGCCGGCCGGTCAGAGGCCGGCCCGACACTCCGAAACGGGGTCACTGCTGCCGGTGCTGGTGCTGGTGGTGGTGCTGCTGGTGCGGATGATGATGATGATGATGATGATGATAATGATAATCATGGCTGAAGCCTTTCCAATTGTTGGTTTGTTAAAATGATGGTTTCATAGCTCTCGAAAATCCTTTCTTTGAACCTGGTGGGTGAAAAGGTATATCGGAAATATCTCCTATCACTACATGCCTTTAAAGCTATTAGCAAAAAATAGTGGAGTAAAACATAGCGTTGATGGAACAAATGCCCCACAGGCCACAGTTGAATTATAAATTATTCCCATACCATACCGCCGCCGCTGGCCCGCTGCAGGGAGCAGGCAGACCGCGGTGCCAGGTTCACTGCAGGCAGGCAGCGGTGCCAGGAGGTTCACTGCAGGCCGGCAGCGGTGCCAGGTTCACTGCAGGCAGGCAGCGGTGCCAGGTTCACTGTAGGCAGACCGCGGTGCCAGGTTCACTGCAGGCAGGCCGCGGTGCCAGGTTCACTGCAGGCCGGCAGTGGTGCCAGGTTCAAATGCAGGTCGGAGCCGCTCTGCAGTTCCGAAAGCAACGGCTCTCCGGCCGGCCGCCACGCGGCGCGGACTCCTCCGACGCGCTCACCCACATCTCCTCATCTCAACACGCCCGGGCTTCTGCAGCCCGCCCGCGGCGACCCACTCTCTGCTCCCTGGCACCGAGATACACCGCAGTCTGCCAGTCTCAGTCTGCAATCGCTGAATCAGTCTCAGTCTGCATCCACCGATCAGTCTCAAAGTCTGCATCCCTGATCAGTCTCAGTCTGCAATCCCTGATCAGTCTCAGTCTGCATCCCTGATCAGTCTCAGTCTGCATCCCTGATCAGTCTCAGTCTGCATCCAGTGACCCGCGTGATCTGCACCAGACGCACGACCACCCAGCTTACACAGGGACTGTACCGCGCCGGCCCCACTATCAGAGCTCGATTGATCGGGTGTATAATTGGATCGAATGCGCTGTCTCATTCTCCCCTGCCAGACACGTGCCGCCACGGGCTGACCTGGGTCGACACGTGCCGACACGGGCCGACACGTGGGCGACACGTGCCGACACGGACCGACACGTGGGCGACACGAGGTGCCGATGCTGTGGCGGGAGCAGGTGTGTAGTATGGGGGTATGTTGTGCACGCAGCCCGCACAGAGACCGTCGGCCCCCGCTACAGCACCTGGCAGCGGGGGCGGGGGCGGGGGCGGCGGAGGGCCCGCCACGGTCACGGTCAGACCTGCGTGCGCCACGATGCAGGTGTGGCCCGTTGCTGGCGGAATATCGATCCGTCCCTGCGGCCTGCCCGTTTTTGTTGCTCGTCTCTATTGATCGTCTCTGTTGCCGTCTCTATGGGATATGGGATGTGGGACTCTATTCTGCATGACAGAGCCACCGTCAGCTCGTGCTGATAGTAGATGTGACGTATGAGGTGTGACGTGCTAGATGTGACGTGTATGGTGTGACGTGCTAGATGTGACGTGCAAGCAGTGAAGTGCACCATCTCCCTTTGTGATGTGCAACTGCAAGGTGTGACGGGCAAGTGATGAATTTGAAGTGGTTATGAGTTTGCAGAGAATGTCGGGATGAAAAATAATGTCAATACGAAGTGCAAACTATTGATCAAACCATTGGAGACACAATGGAATAATGACGCTCCTACGGTCATTTTTCAGTAATCAATAGAAATAATTAAATTTAAATAACTTAGAAAACTACGCCTTCCTCCGAGAGCCCCTGCCTAGCCTGTAGTTAGGAGCTGCCGGCCGCCCCCGCTACAACCACCCTCCCTTTCCGATCTGCGCCGTTCTGTGGTACGCAGTTACGCTTGTGTCACATACATCACAACTTTTGACGTCGTGTCGCAGTACCACCACATCACCCCCCCACCACCACCACCACCACCACCACCCCCACCACAGCGCTCGCAGCTCTCCACGTCACCACAGAGCTCGCAGCTCTTCACGTCATACAATCTGGCAGCGCGCCCTTCCCCGTATACGAAGCCCGCTCCCAGTCAGTGGAATGTCTGATTAGAACCCGACTGCGGCGTCAGTCATCGACCGTGAGGGAGGGGACCAGGACCGGGACCGGGCAATGATGATATCAGTCCAGCGTTATCTAAGCTCCCTCCCCCTCACCCATCCAACGACCGACGAACGGCCGACCCGGCGCCGCGGCGTCCGCGTCGTGGCGTCCGTCCGGGCTGGTCAGGTCGCGTCGTGGCGTCCGTCTGGGCTGGACGCGTCGTGGCATCCGTCAGCTGGCTGGTCAGGACTCTCAGGACGCGTCGTGGTCAGGACAACAGTATGGCGACAGCAGGTGTCGTGAATTGTTCACTGGAGTTGGAGATCGAAACTCCAGCGGTTTCGATTTCCGACCACAAATTAAATGTGTAAAAGACGAAGTAAAAGTCTGCGAACTGTCGCTCACACCGAAGCGGCGGCTGGGGAGCGCTATGTGGACTTGGGCTGTTGTCCCTGGGCCTGGGATGTTGGCCTAGAAGGCCTGGAATCTTGTTCAGGCCTGATCTGATCGGCCAGGGTGGGAAAGTCACAGGTTATATGAAGGTCTTTGGTAATGGTAGGCACAGGCAGAGAGAGTTTCAATGTCCGCCACCCGATGGCATTTCAACCGCGCGTGTGGTGAGTGAATATTAATCGACATGGGGTGGTAAATAACTATAACGGGTGTGTTTTTCGCAGCCGTAGGAGCGTGAAACCTATGGCCATGGCTAATGAACAGTTTTGCCTTCCCACCACACTATCTACAGCCATAAAATATCACGTGTGATGTGCCTACATGCCTCACTTGGTACGTATAGTCGGTGTCATTTAATTGTAGCTCGAGCTCTGCTTAGTTTCTCATTAGAGTCAATAGTGAGCCAGACGTATCAAAGCGTGCTGTGGTTTTAAATCGTCTGTGAGTATTGCTTGACGTGTACGCGCTGTCCCGACCGTTGCTTATGTTGCGACTGGTCCGGGAACTTTCATCCGCACCAGTTCGCCTCTTCTACTGGTGAATGTGCACAGGTCAGGGCTTGACTGGTTTTCTTTTTCAATTGCTAGTTCTGCGTCAGTGGTTCATTGTCCTACGTGCCGTCTGACCATGCACCGTAACCCTAGACTCTTACTTCTACTCCGACCCCGATTTTCCTGATGTCTTACCTGCACCCTGAACCTTACCTGTCACCCAAGCTCCGTGCGGCATACACTAACTTCCGGGTATCATTGACCTCTAGTGGTCGTCTGAGTCGGACGGACTGCTAGCGTCTCTTAATCGTGTCCGTCCGTACGCGGCTCATGGAAGAGAAAGTTATATTTAGCCCCTGGCAAGCCCGTGTGCAGGCCATCATTGGCTACAGACCACGCATTATAGGTCTTGTGAGACTGCGCCAAGCCACTGGAACGATATTCCGATGGGAGGTGCCGACAGAAAGCTGGCTGAATCGCATCTGCTTGCCTCTGGCTGGATCGAATCTGTTTGCCTTGGAGCCGTTTTCGATTTTGTTGGATCGGATAGACGATAGGAATGTATTTGCGTGGAGTAGGATTAAATGGCATTACTTTAATGTGTATGGAAAGAATACCTACATTATAAAATGACAAGTTATATTATAAAGGCTTCGCTCATGTTTTCTTAGGTATATACGGTGTAATGGCAGTGGCCATGCTTCAGTTCAGTGTGGCCAAATTTAGTTATAACTAGTATGACGTTGAGATGTTGGTACTTTTTCGTGTTAAAGGGGTGCGACTTTGAGAGCATTATTTTGTTCATCCGCTCAACTCTTATCTATTCCTTATCTCGCCTCTTCTCACCCCCCCCCCCCCCCCACACACACACACAATCAGCATTCGCGGCCTATACGACGGTAGGCCTAGGTCACCAGACGCCCCAGGCGCCGCCAGGCCGAGGTCGGCCTCTGCAGGAGTGGTGGCTGGTGAAGCGACGGTAACCTGGGTCATCCAGACGCCGCCAGGCGCCGCCTCAAGCGAGGTCGGCCCCCAGGAGGTGCTGGCTGGTGAAGGACGGTAACCGTAGGTCACCAGACGCCCCAGGCGCCCGGCAGGCGAGGTCGGCCCCAGGAGTGCTGGCTGGTGAAGCGACCGGTCCTAGGTCACCAGACGCCCCAGGCGCCGCAGGCGAGGTCGGCCCCAGGAGTGCTGGCTGGTGAAGCGACGGTAACCTAGGTCACCAGACGCCCCAGGCGCCGCAGGCGAGGTCGGCCCCAGGAGTGCTGGCTGGTGAAGTGGCTGGTGAAGCATAACGCACTCCGATACAGGGGTGAACACAGCCAGCGTTCTGGTAGCATGTCAAAGTATTGACATTCCCGATACCGAAATATCGGATTTATTTCTCCCACGCTTCCACGCTTGATTTCCACATAGACGAGTTTATTTTGTGGCTGATGTTATATGTAACTACATGAGTAAAATATCACCCGACAACGTTCGTGCTATGGATTATGCTTCATTAATAATCCAAAAATGGCATAACTGCTTACGATAGCTGCGGAGTAGCCGGAGCACTTGCGCCACAAGATGTGCAAGCTCGTGTGGTTGTGCTCCTCCGCACCGTTCGGTCCGGTACCTTTCCCTTGTAAGCGAAGCACCCCCGTCACGTTACGATACGTGCCCCACCTGCTGTGCTTCCTGCCGTGCCACCGTGCACTCGCCCACTAACCCGTCCAGCCCGCGGACTGCTGTGCTACCGTGCACTCGCCCACTAACCCGTCCAGCCCGCGGACTACTGTTTCGCAACGGTGCTCTGGACGTCGAGCAAATGACCACGGACTACACGCTGAGGGGTGCTCAACATGTGACCTTTTCTAGGTGAACACTATAATTCACCGCCTGTAGGTGGGCTGCACTGGATCTGAGCTGCGAAACTGACACGTACAGCACGTTTTTTCACCACTGACGTCACATCCGTTTCGGTAGCTACACGTGTTGGACAAAGTGCAGACCCTAAAGCCGCGTTTCGTGCTCCGATGTTGGTCGTTTGGCCGTTCTCTTCAAACCGGGGGCATAGGGAGTGAGGTTAAAAGTCGAGTCGATGCTGCTGCTCGGCGGTAGTGGGGTTCTGCTGTCCCCTTGAGACGAGGACTCTCTATTGGGCCTTGTGGAGGTGCGACCCAGTCTGTCAGATTGGAAATAAAAGAGCTCGTATATTGTCACCATCAAGTTTGCCAGTGCCGTTTGAGCTGACCTTGCTGATGAATGCGTTGCATTAACATGAACGTAAATAATGAGCAATATAAATCGTATTTAAGGCTGTGTTCTGACCCGTCAATTCCCGCGGAGATTCCGGGGAATCGGTAGAAAAGTGCTTTCTACCGATTCCCGTAGCAAGGAGTTAACAGGAATAACAATTTATAAGTACATTGCCGAACTGCAGTAGAGTAAAATGCCCGCCGGGGATTCCAGGGATTCCAGCCGGGAATGTGACGGTCAGAACACAGCCTAAACTGCATGTGACTCCGGATGATGCTGCCACCTGGGGTCAGGCGCTCTAACACACCTCCCCACCTGACCCTATGTAAATATGGCTCGCTATCACGGTCGCTCGGTATCAGCGATGACGTCATCTACATCCATTATTCATTCATCTTGTGTTTCGCTTCGCTCGCGCCGAGCCGGTAAGGATTTACTGCATGGCGTCTCCGCTCCCGAGACCGGCACCCGCGACCTCGAGAGAGGACTGGTGACTCCAGTCGACCGTCACCGCCGCCGTCACCGTCAACGCCACCGCCACCGCCCGCCTCTATACCGTTGCCGATCAAGGTTCGAACTCAGGCGACCTTCGACCTCCATCGAGCTTCGCGCTCTATACACAGGTGCGGAGAATCTCTTCAGTCCCGCGTCAGGTCCCAGTGACCCGAGAAGTTCCAGTGGATCCCAGTGGTCACAATAGTCTTAGTGGTCCCAAGTGGTATCCAGTGGTTCCCAAGTGGTTCACAATGGTCCACAATGGTCCCTAGTGGTCCCAATTGTCCCAGTGGTCCACAGTGGTCACAAAAGTCTTAGTGATCCACAATGGTTCCCAGTGGTTCCTAGTGGTTCCAGTGGTCCCAATGGTCCCAATGGTCTCAATGGTTGCAGTGGTCCCTCCAGTCCCCCCATGTCCCACCTGTCCACTCCAGTCCCTTCAGTCCCTCCAGTCCCTCCAGTCCCTCCAGTCCCTCCAGTCCCTCCAGTCCCTCCAGTCCCCCTGTCCTTTAGTCCCCCAGTCCCTCCAGTCCCACCTGCCCCACCTGTTACCGCAGTCTCGGATGACCTTTGTTCCCGCTATATCCCGCGTCGCAGGTGACCTCTAGAGACCCGTCTGACGGCGCCGGCGGGCGGGACGCTGCGCTATAGGCGACACAATGCGACGCCCGGCGCTCCTCGCCACCATTGTGCCGCCGATGCAAATCGGCATTCAGAGATCGGCGAAGCCGGTCATTCAGCGATGAACGAAGCGAGCGTCAATCGACTGTCGAGCTGATATGTCCGGCGGTGCGGTGCGTTCGTTGTGATGGTGCAACGTGTTGATTGGTAACTTGTTGCTACGTTGTGATTGTGCTGTGACGGTGCACGAGGATTGGGAGGTGGTGCGTGGATTGATGGGTGACGGTTCACTTGTGATTTGGTGACGGTGCTACGGTTGGATTGTGTGATCGGTGCAGTGTGATTGTGTACGGTGTTCACTGTGTGATTGTTGTGTACGGGGCACGTGTGGATTGTGTGACGTGCACGGTGATTGTTGTGACGGTGCATACGTGTGATTGGTTGACGTGCGAGCGTGTGATTTTTGTGTGATCGGTGCACTGGTGATGTGTTAACGTGCATTCGAGTGATTTGTGTTGATCGGTGCATTCGTGTGATGGGAGGTGTGTGCGGGATGACTGGCGTAGGTGGTGTGCGGGATGTGGACTTTGGGAAAGTGGTGCGTTGGATGAGTATTGAAGGGCACGGTGCTGTTGCTTCGGTGGAGTTGTTTCTCTCTCTCCAGGTCGGACGCGGGTTTCAGTGTGTGAACTGGTGAGGTGTGGTGCGAGGATTTGTACTGGCAGTTGGTGGCGGGATGGACGTTTCTGAGAGGTGGTTGCGGGATTGTGAGTTGGGGTGGTACTGGTGCGGGATGTGTACTGCGGAGGATGGTTGCGGGCTGCGATTTGAGCAGTCGGTGCGGTGGCTCGGTGGTAGTTGTTCTCCCAGGTTCGCGGTTTTCGAAGGTTTGTGACTTGTGTGTAGAAGGTGGTGCGGGATGTGGTTGAATGCAGTTGGCGGTGCTCGGTGGAGTTGTTCCCCAGTGTCGTGCTGAGGTCAGGGTGTTGTTGACTGGCACCACCCCTGCGAGTGTGTCGTGGCCGGTGCTCGGTGGCGTTGTTCTCTTCGCGTCGCGCGAGTCAGGGGTGACTTGGGAGGTGGTTGCGGGATTGTGTACTGGTGAGGTGGTGCTGGGAATGTGATCTGGTGAGGTGTCAGGATATGGTGATGGAAGTTCAGTTTGGTTGGTGCTCGGTGGAGTTTGTTCTCTCTTCCTAGTTGTCTGGCGGTCTTCAGGTTTCTAGAGTGCGTGTGGAACTGTACCGTTCCTCCTGTTTTAGTGAAGCGCTCGAGGATAATGTCAGACGTCCTGTCGTCCGGTTTGGCACGGAATGACACTGATTCTGGATTCCCCGATGCATTCTGACATTATCTAAGTCGTTTAGTTTTCGTTTTTCCATAACCGGTTTGTGGTTTTGCAGCTGGTTACGGTAAGACATTGAGCTGAGCTTGTTTGGTACGGACTGAAGCGTGTCGTCGTGAGCCGAAGATAATACCATTTTCCACTTTCAGCACGCTGAGCTCACAAAGCGACTTCCACAATTACATTGTTTGCATCGCGTTAATGCATTAGTGGCCACTTCCTCTGATAATGACTCGTAATTTGACACGGCCAATCGGAAGTTTCCTTATCAGGCCTTCATCTGAAGTGCGCCACTTGGTCATTTAGCTCAATTGGTTTCGGGCTCATTCGGGAGGAAGCCGTCCAATTTGCTCTCTGGAGCACAGAGGCTCTCTGGAGCACAGAAACTCGGTCAAGGCACGCCCGCGGAGATAACAGAAACACCTGGCTCGAGCTTGGTGAGAGGAACGACTGGCCAGTGACGGGAGGAACGGTTAATCACCGAATATAATACGACGCTAATTGTGTCGGCAGTCAAGGTGACTTTAAATAATTCTTATAAATCCTTAAATTGCAGCTCTGGAGTTCATGATATGGGTCAAAGTTATCGTGCAGCGGTGAAATAACGTGCTGTTGTTGCGTGTTTCAAATGATTTGGGTTGGTAGCTATGAAACCAGTTCTGAGTTATCATTCAGAGGGAAATAGCACGAGCTTGCCTTCTGAAACTTAAGCTGTGTAAACAACCTTTAACCGCCAAGGTCCAGTTTTTATAGAACAGCATATAAAAGGCAAAAACAAATATACGGCTTGTACCGAAACTTTAGTTGAAAAGATCAGAATGGTTGTAAATGGTGCAGCGATTGACCGGCTGGTCGTTGTAATTAAAAAGACGAATATAGCGAATGTTGTTATACCTACCCACCTACCTAATACCTACCGTTGTATTTCACATTAAAGTGAGCTAACACTTTGGATAGATCTTAACACCATCGAAGCCGATCGAGTCTGTTATTTCTATAAACGTTTGATTGCTCCTATCGCTCCGCTTGCTCGTTTCCCAAGTACGTATCATATTGAGTCAGGCTAATGGCGACTCAATATAGCTTATTTAGAGAACCGAAGAACTGTCGAACTTCCCTTCTTCTCGGTCCATATGCTCCTTGGAATGTTGCCTATCCTTTTCTCTACACTCTTCACAATAGAGATAAACGTTTCTTTTCCACAATTCTCATTTTGGACGAACCATAAGTTTGTATCATAGTTTGTATCCCGTTCATACTTTGTATCAACAAGGTCGCCCTAGGGTAAATTATTTTAGTATTGCGTGAAGCGTCTCAGGCTTCTATGCGTTATCGAGTAACCTCCGCCATGTGTGTCTTACGGAAATGAAAGATCGCCCAGTAACGAACACGCATACGAATTAACGTATAATATACGCAGAGAGAAGCGACAATATCATAATGGGCCAGAAAGAGCAGGGCAAGCACCGTATAATGTAAGACAGCCATGTCAAGGTTATTTTCAACTAAAGAGTTTGTGTTTGTTAAACGCCTTGCACCCAGTTGATCCGTAGATGAGATCTCGGATGAGTTGGCCAGTTCACTGACGTTGTTAATAGCTATGACAATTTATGATATGATCGTCATAACTCATAAGCATTAACACACGGCAGTGAACTGGCCAAGCTCATCCAAATCTCGTTTCGGCAACTGGGTCAAGCGTAAAAAACACGAGCTTTGAGTTCAAAAATAACCTTGACATGGCTGTCTTGCATGCATCTGCAGCCACCAGCAGTGTGACACCGTTGCTGGTTCAGGTCAGATAATGCCCTCCTGGTGACACCGAATGACGCAGAACGACGCAGGGTCAACGGTGGACAGCGCGACGCGAGCTAGCACGACCTCTGCGTCGTCCACAAAAAACTCGTGGTGTTGATAAGGTGCTTCACCCCACGAGCCACGGACATTGGTGGATCCAGAACGGTGGTTGGGGGGAGGGGGTATGGGTGTTTTTGGGGTGGCAAATTCCAAAAAGTCTCACATAATTCTGAAAACTAATCGGATTTCGCTTGCTTATGCTGATAACTAATTTAAAACAAACTTTCCTTAATAAGAGTTGCTTATATTTTATTTTGTATCAGGAAATGTGTCAATTTTGCGCCGATTCCACATGCATTTTGGGGGGATATGGCCGCCTTGCCCCCCCCCCTGGATCCGCTAGTGTCCACGGATGCCACAGTCAGACGTTGTGAAACAGGCCCCAGCGGCCAGCGCAGCATGTTGCACTGCAGGGAGTCGGGGGTGACATTGGTGGATGAGGTGTCGGGAGCGTAGGAGGTCGCGAACCAAGTTGCGAAAGGTCAATTGTTTCTGTAAAAGGACGAGCACCGCAGCGACACGCAGCGCCGCAGCGTCTCACCCGCGCAGTGCTGTCTTATCGCTGTCAAATCGCTCCTGTTCTGAGCTAAATCTGGCTAAACCGCCGGGATGTTTTGCAATGACGGCAAAGTTGCATCACGTCTCTGGAAATGTACAAAACAGGGCTGCGAGAGCCTGGGCTCGGCGATTCACAATAACACGTCAGGGGATTGTAATATCTCGATGCATATACAGCGCTTAGCGCCATGGTGGATGTCTGACTGATGGCTGGTGGATGTCTGGGGATGTCTGGTCGATGTCTGATCTATTTTCTAGTGGTAAAAAGCGTGGACCGCAGTTCATTCGACCCAGTGCACGCAATGGGACCGGAACCCTGATTAAGGCGACATAATTTATGTTGCGACCTTCTGTTATAGTATGCGAATATAAACTGCACTAGTTAGCAATCAATTGTCCCAGGTTACGCATCTTCACACAGCTGTTCCCTAATCTCCTCGTTCATCGCAACAGTCTAATCGTCCGGCAACTACGTCGGAACAGAAACTTTTGGATCACACTGTGACAAGCGCTCGGCGCGCTCATTTGACCGCCTCGCCCCATATTCAAGAGCGTAAGTAATCTGTCTCTATCATAAGTCACTACAGCTACAATATACCCCAGTCAGGGTCTGCATCTTACATAAATGCATAGTTGGCTCGCATAATGAGGGCTAGAAAAAAATATTTAGCGTAGTCTGCATGTATACCATTTTGCGCGTGTATTCTTTTTGGAAAATGGGTGCTTACTAACGGATCGTAACTCATAATGTCTTCAACATCGTTAAACGTTTATCAACGACGCATGGTTAATTAATGTCCAGGGCTGCATCACCCAGGTTTATTTACGCACCAACGCGTCGCCCGATGCCAGTCCTTTTTCTCACACTAAGCTCTATATTTCGTCTCACATCTGTGATATAGGTGGGCTATCGGCCAACATTTAAAATGTGTGCATTCTTTGTTATCCTTGGCACTGGCAGGCGCCAGGTGTCTCGTTTGTGGGTATGCTACCGGCTTTGTCGCCGGACTGCCCGCGGCCTTATCGCCAGGTGAATATACAACATTGGCCCATCTGGTGGGTTGGCGTGCAATCATCTTTCTGCGCGGTACCCCACAGCTCCGCCAAGTGGCTGTAGCCCACTGAACACAGCAAGACAAAGACGACAAAGAAGTGCTTGGACTTTGGGCAACTTCTCCTAACCAGCGACCCCTTTGTGAGCACTAAGCAGCCTCGCGGCATCCTCGAGATGTGGCGCAATAGAGCTGTTAGTCGCAAATTACTTCTGACGGATGAACAAACCCCGCTGCTTGAGCCATCGCTCCTGTCAGGTGGAGAGGTCATCAGCGAGGACGACAGCAGCAGCAGCAGCAGGGGCGAACAGCCTCCTCTGCACTTCCCCCTGCCAAGCTGGCGGATCCACAGAGAAGTCGTGAATATTGACAGTTTTTGGGGGGTGCCAAATGCCCAAATAATTCATCGCATAATTCTGAAAACATCATCGGATTTCGACTTGCTATGTATCCAATAACTGATTAAAACCAAATCCTTTCTCTAGTAAGTTGCTAGTGTTTACCGATGGACAGGAAGCTCAGGAAAGTGTGTCAAATTTGCGCCGATTTTGGGTGGTTTGGGGGGGCCATGGCCCCTTTGGCCCCCTGGATCCGCCCTTGCCCCCTGCCTGCGCCCCTGCTTGGACATGTTTGAAGGCATAAAGAAGTGAGAAGTTACGCCTCAGGCAAACAATATGATTGCACTCTATCTGATGATTTGATTTGTTTGTATTCCCTTTTCGCGTTCACTGTGCAATTCCATAATGTGGACGGAAGAGGCGATATTTAGCGATATTGTATAGCCCTGACGGCCACGATTGTCACGCCCAGTTTTATCTCAAGAAACCGGTCACTATTGAATATCGATTTAGCGAGGTCGAACCCCGTTTTTTTCCCTGACCACGGCGTTTCGTCTCCCTGTTCTTGTCTTGTCTCCTTGAGACAAAGTTGTCTCATGGCCGCGACAGTCGCGATAGACGAGGTCGAACCGGTGGTGCCTGAAGGTCGTTACTCGTAAGCGCTTATTCAAAACATCTCACCTGATTAACTGTGAAGGAGAGCAAGTTAGTTAAGGTAAACCCACGGGGTAACAATAGTGAAGCCTTTCTGAGCCTGGGTTAGGTGATTGTAGAGACAATACACAATTATTCGAGCTCTATAGGTGGTGTTTGTTGATGCCAGGGAGTATTCTTCCCTCCTTTAATTGGCTAGTTTTCACGCTCTAATAGATCATCGCACCCGATTGTGAACTTCAAATTGCAGGGTAATGGTCGTAGCTCTGTGTCTTGAGGGCCCTAAGTTTGCCGTTTTTATCGGCGCTGTTGTCGATTCTAACGGCTCTTCCTTCTCCTTACTACCACACTCCCCGGGTCACTCCAACTTTCACCGACGCACACCGAGCTGGTCATTACCTACCGGCTAATTACCATAAAGTATTCGTGGAAGGGTACCTACCTTGCAATCGATTGGATTTGTGCAATTTAACTGTCCTGTTATCAGGAGATATCACATTCACATTAGCCAATAGCATTGTCAGCGTTTTAGATGTGCTTGATGGACTAAGTCGTATGCGTGTAATTAAACATTAGCTAACACGCCGTGCGAATGTCCGATGCGCTGATGCTATCGAGCTGCATCGCTTCAGCTACACCGAAGCTCGCAGCTTACGTCTTGTTTTGCTGCTCGCCCTGTCCTAACCTTGTTCAAGGTGAGTGGGCCCGGCCGTTCTTCTGACTTGTTTTTCGTGTCTGACACCACCCCGCTCGCCCCTCATTTGTATGATGACTACGCCATTCGAGCTGCCGTGCGTTTTTGTGTGAGCGCTGGGCAGCGCACCCCACCGTCACCTATCGCTTTGAGCGTCCCCAACACCGCATTCCTTCTCGTTTCAGGTAAGCGGTCCCCGGCAACCGACTGTTTTTGCCCAAGACTGACGGTGCGGCGCCACACGGCGACCAAACGGCCGCTTGCGCTCGCCGCGTCATCTATCGGCTGACAGGGAAACTACATTGGTCCGCATGGTGGCGCTGCCATCGCTAGTGACCCGCTGAGTTCGGACGGTCAGTGACAGTCGGGGTAATGGCGGGCTGACACCCACTGATCGAAGCCAGGTAATAGCTGACCGTTATGTCGATTAACACTGTCTGGATGTGATATCCGTCTGGGCAATAGTAGGAAGACAAATGACAGCAACGCAGTGCCAGCAGTCATTTGGACAGCCGCTGGCATGGAAACATTTTTTTTTTTTTTTTTTATCACTGTAACCAACGGGATGGCCCAAAGACAGGCGAAGTCAATAGTTAAAACACATACACACCACAGAAACGCAACAAAAGTGTGCTAAAAGACAATCGCATAAAAGAACATTAGAAACGTTACGCGCACGTTGCAACATCACAGTCCACACGCTTTCCTAATACTTACACCTGCCGCTGAAGGAGCCATGTACCTCGCAAGATGTGGCCGGGCACATCTCTGTTAATTCCTTGAGGACAACGTATCGAGATCATCGGCATTGCGCGTGAACATTTCCCTATCTTACAATATGTGTACACGAAGAGTAAGCACATAAGCACGGTTTTTGTTGGCGGGTCGATCAGGGTGGGACACGTGAAGATGAAAAACTTCGAGCAAACGCAGTGGTGTCCCAGTCTTCGCTACATAGCACGTTTGAGAAAAAGGAGTCATGCCAGGACAGCCGCCTTGCGGCTAGAGTAGTATTTTGTAAGTGGTCCAGAGGTCAGATCTATTGGGAGAGTTATGAAGAGCATTTCCGTGGTATGCGTGTTGTAGAGAATGCCACATAAGAATTTGTGCTGCACCGATCGACTCCTCTTGTATGGAGTCGGAGCCCACATGCTCCTATACTACAGTTGAAACATCGAGAATTAAACGCTAACTTCAAATAGGTTGCTCGTAGATACAACGCTTTGTGCGATTGGAGAGTTGGAATCGTGGTTGGAGCCAGATTGAAAAAGAGCGGATGAGTAGCCCAGAGATGATTTCCTCGTTTCACGATGCTGCCAACGTGCGCGGCAAAAGTAAGTTTCCGATCTAAGGTTACACCAAGGTCACGTATTTCCACGGCATCATCAAGTTTAAAGCTTCCTATATAGTAGCTGGTCTGGACTGGTGCGCGCCTGAGGGTGATCGTGAACGCTTTTTACGACGCTTTGGCGCTGGACAATAGGTGATAATCAACAATTTACTCAATCTAAGTCTGTCTAAATCTATATAACTTACGTTCAAGTCACTTATATTTACTGCATTAATTTTCCTGCTGATGTTGTTTCTCAGGCCTGTGCAAGCTCTTATGCTGATTGCAAATATTGAGTACCTACCTACAATCTACATGGCTCAATTAATCGTCAATGAAGCTTGAACAAAAGAACCCCTAGTGATTGCAGTGACCAAATTAATTGCAGTGACATTCAATTCAGATTTAAGGGAGTGAGATTCTGTCTTAAAGTGTATCCAAATCTCTCTCTTACCATATACACAGCCGTGTTTTTGACCAAATATCGAAGCAATGGCCAATGTTTTTGTTTGAACCACTTATTTATTGTTTCACGCAATAATTAAAGTAGCATTGACCTTCAGTAAACGATGCTGTCACAACTGCAAGTGCAAGCAGTGGCGCAATCTCATGCACGAGCCAGTACTTTTCCTCAAACGAGACGTTCTTGAAACGACCTTCATCTTTTATCCGCGACAGACTCGACTTCTGAGTCTGCTCATCCGCCGGCATCGCCAGGGATTGGTCCTAATCCCCAAAACTGGTCTCTGACGGCCATTTATGCACTGCTCACACCGTGATCGGCTCAAATGTCTGCAAACGCTCAATCTCGGCGACTCTTAGGACTCCGTTGCGCCATCTCTCGACGTTCCCTGTGCCCCTTCTGTCCCTCTGCTCATCCTCCCAGGCTGAACTGTCCGGAAGGTCAGAGGTCAGGGAGGTCAGAGGTCAGGGAGGTCAGAGGTCAGGGAGGTCAGAGGTCAGGGAGGTCAGAGGTCAGGGAGGTCAGAGGTCCGGAAGGTCAGAGGTCAGGGAGGTCAGAAGTTCGGTCACGGTATCTCGGTCCGACGGTAACATCCGATCTCGGTGCGGGGAGTATCGCTGCTGGGCAGCGCGGCAGAGACATGCATCACTGACCGTACCGAACGGACCAGCCTTATGCGCCATCTCTCCGCTTATAAATAAGCGCCGTTCCCGCTTATCAATAGCGGGAGCGGCGCGGTGTATACATATACAGCCAATGTCCCGATGGTATCGCTACGCGTCCTGAGCCATCAACAACAACAACCGGTGGGATCGCGAGCCTCAGCCATGTAACAGTGTCATTTCCGCTCGGGAGGTTCTCAATGTGAGGGTGGAACAAACATGGGACGGAAAAGTACTCTGCTTTGGCGAATCGTAGCACTGTTAGATTTGTTATCGAAGGTGCTTTAGGCGAGAACTTGTGAGGATGGCCCAGCCAGTTGTGAACTCTTGCATTATGTATGAATGATTATGTCGCCTTTCATAATCGTTTCGCAAGGATTTTACATAGATGCTTGCAATTTTTCGACTATGTTGTAACCACGATTCCTGGTGGCACGATTCCTTCTTTGTCAAAAGTATTGAGCTTATTCATAAATGTTCCAGCCTCAGCTGTCTAACGTACAAATTGTACACCAAAATAAATTATTGACGTGCGTAAATGCTGAATCATCTGTAAACTGATTGGCTGAGCACTCCTTTGTGTCCTTTGTGTCCTCCTTTAGGCTTTCAATGCTAAGCAGGGACGTGGAAACGTCACGAAAAGTGGGCGATCCCGAAACTTTGATCTCGTCTTCAGGGAAACCCGACCCCCTGTGGAAGATTTCTTTGCAGACTTGGGCTCTTCCCGTATTGGCAAACCTTTCGCCATCAAAAACCTTTCACATTGAAGCAAAATAAACGCACCACCAAATTTGGCCGAAAAGTGAGGGAGCCATGACCCCTTGACACCCCCGCCCTCTCCCCTGTTCCGACGCCTATGCTGCTAAGTGTGTAATGGTTGTGTAATGTGTACCGATGTAATGTTTGCTCTGACAATCCATATTGGCACTGGCTGGGCGATGCCAGCACACGCTAGTTTGCGTGTATGGTAGGCGCTCAGGGATAAAGTGCCGCGGTACCCAAGGATCAGCTCTACCAAATCCAGGTCAAGCTCCATTTACAACTCCTACTACAACTGCTGACAGATGTAATGTCTCGAACACCTGGCCGAGCAGACATTTTTATTTCTTTTAGTTACTTATTACTGAGTTACATATTTATTCATTACTTAAAGTTTCAGCGAGCTTTAAATCAGCTTTGAGGGTGCGGTATTTCATTGCAATTATGTGTACGGTGTCATATCACCATATCCCCAATATCTACATTGCAGGGTCTTGCAATATCAAAAATGAAGATTCTATCTTAGTTGTCTATAAGAATGTTAATATCATGTCCCATATCAAATTAACGTCCTTGCAAACGTTTCTGCAGCACCGAATGACGTAACCGAACCCTCTAACGATTGCCGCTACCTTGCCTTTCGTGGAGCAGCCAAACTCCCACTGAATACCGATCCACAACGATCAGGCTAATTTGTCGTAACTTACCTACCCACACACGTTAGCTCACTTATCACCATCTGCATCGAGCCGGCTTAAACAAAAGGCGTGCTTTCACTCAAACCTGTGTGTATGTGTGTGTGGGGGGGGTCTGGCACCACCCCTTGCCTGCCGATCTGCACCAGTAGACACGTCTGCGGCGTCTGCAATGGCTCATAATGGCTGCAATGGCTGGAATGTAGTCGCTGGAACGGCTCATTTTAACTGCACCACGCCGCCTCCACCGTCTTCACTTTCGCTGCCGTGATGATGGCTCGTGTGCGGTGGACAGTTTCCTGTTATTCACAGGTAGCTGCAGACTGAGACGGCGCCTTGCCGGCGATGGGGCTAGACCTGGGCTGCCGCACCCTAGAGAGGCCCCGTGCTACCTGGTACCTGTCACGGAGGCCCCGTGCTACCCGACACCGAATAGCACGGGGCCTCCGTGACGGAGACCCCGTGCTCCCTGGTACCTGTCACGGAGGAGTCTTCGTGTCAACCGATGCAAGCCGTGATGTATTATCATAACTTGCGTCGGATTCATAATACGGATATATCGGTTCTATCAATGATATACCTGCATTATCAGTATCTGCCAATATTTGTCATTGGGAGTCGGAGCAACGGGGCAGTGGTCAGCTGGTCAGATAAGCAGAGGGACAGCCAAGCCGACATAAGTGATGTGCAGTGTATTGACATCACACGGTGTTGATGTGACGTCAGCTGGTCAGATAAACAGAGGGACAGCCAAGCCGACGTAAGTGATGTGCAGTGTATTGACATCACACGGTGCTGATGTGACGTCAGCTGGTCAGATAAACAGAGGGACAGCCGGCCGACATGAGTCATGTGCAGTTTATCGACATCACACGGTGTTGATGTGACGTCAGTGGGCCAGAGAAGCAGAGAGGCAGCCGATCAGATATCAGTGATGTGCAGTGTTTACATCACTCGGTGCTGATGTGACGTCAGTGGGTCAGAGAAGCAGAGGGACAGCCGAGCCGACATCAGTGATGTGCAGTGTTTACATCACACGGTGCTGATGTGAACGTGTGTGACCCGCACACAGTAATCTGCTGAAGGTGTTTGTCCCGCGGACGCCAGTTTTTGCCGTCCCAGCTGCCAGTCTGGGTCAACTGGGTGTATACTGCAGACTGGTGGCTGGGACGCTGTTACTAAGTTACTAAGTCTGTCTGACGTCTAGCGGGATAGTGCAGGAGTAAACGGTGCGTGTAAGGTCAAAGCTGATGGTAATGAGGAGCATTTGCTGATGCTCGACAGAAGCTTATCGAAGAGGCCCCTTGTGTGTTTTATTTAACAATTTAATCAATGCAATTAAGTACGATTCTACGAAACCAGTCAAACTCTATGGTTGAAACGGCACGCCGGTTACTCTTTGCTGAGTTGAAATCAATTTCTATTGGCATTTATCTTATTTGAGGCTGCCATGCTGTTATAACTAATAATACCCATATATGTTGTATTCTAATGACAAACATTGTTGGCATGATCGTCCAACTATCGTCCCATCGCAGTGGACCTGAGGGAACATGCGCCACTTTGAGCTACCTCACGGTGGAAACCATTCCACATTAGTCATAGCTGATCAGAAAGTGGCCTCCAGTGAGTGATGTCCACATTTGTGGACACTCTCCGTCATGCAGATGCGTGTGAGCCAGCTGTGTGATGCTGGCTTGCCGTCAGGTGGTGGCGGGAGGAGCGCTCATGGAGTGGTCACGGTCAAATCAGCGTGTTTTCATTTTACGAGTACTCGTAGCGATGCATCTGTCCGAGTTCTAGTCCCGTGCCGTCTCAACTAGTTGCCGGGTATGGATAGCAGGACATACTGAGAAATGATTTTGCTCGTGAATGTGGCCATGCCGAAGTATGTGTGGATTGTGGTGCTGGTTCGATGCGCCCCGGTGTGGTGGCTCGTGCCGCTTTGTCTGGCGCCTACCCGGTGGTGCTAGACACTTCTGTCGCCCGCAGTTGCATACCTACTGGTAGGTATGTGACCTACGTAACGAAGGTGAAACTTTCACCGAGTTTGAAAGTGCATCATCTGATCATGCACTTCAGTTAACATACTCGTAAATTAAAACAGTAATCAATGCACGTGTTCACGTGCGATGTTTTAACTTGTATTATTTCCCACGCTCACAAGCAGATCTTGTGTTATTTTTACCGATGCTGATGACATAAAATGGTGTTGAAATTGACATGTCATTCACTGTCAAATAATGTAAAATGCCATGACACACATCAGTATCTAGTCAGTGACTCATCTTCGTATGTGAACATTTCCGGGAAAAGTGAGTGTAGCAGAGAAACTGTCTCCTCTCTCCCGGCCCCCAAATCCCACCTGACCGGATGTTTGCCAGTTCCGCTCCGTTCGCCCGGTCACGTGATCACCATACACCAGCTGTCTGGTATCCGAGGCACGTGTCACGTGACCTCTGAATTCCATCTGTGCAGGGTCACGTGACGCTAGCGCTGGTGACCTCTCGCCTCAGGAATTACACATCATTGCCGCCTGCTATGCCGAAAGTGGAGACAGGTCACTGGCCGACCTTGCAGCCTTGGAAAGATCACGATCATGCAACGGCGAACATGAGGCTTGAACCGGGAAAAGATATCATTGTTTGGTGATTTTGACGAAACATTGCTATAGAGGTCAAGCAGTGACGTCAAAATCTCGACGACCTTATTAATGGTAACCTTGCCCGGAATGATAAATGTAGTTCCAAGCTCATGCCTTGCACGACAAATTGTATGACGTGTCTTGCATTGTCGTTACACTGATAGATTATGAATTGTCTCGCTTAATATCGACACGATTTTGTCGCTTTCATAAACATGACCTTTGATCGACCCAGTTATAGCATGTTTTGGAATCATAAAAATCGTGTTTTAGTTGTATGAAATGCATAACACTTTGTCACGATCTTCTGTGGCCTGATAATCAGCAATCAACATGTTTGTAAACTTCTATACGCTGCGATGGGTTCGTTTTTTTTAACCCTACAATTCCTTATCATTATTTTTTGCAAAACTGGCAACGCATTGTATAGGTATGCCTGCAATTAATATTACTATCAATTCACACTAACGGGCATTTTGCATTCGTAGCACTATTATACGGTGCCGATCCGTCGGCGACAGAATTTGTCTCCTGTCTTTTGTTGATGCTCAGATGGCAACACATACTCGCATCCCTCAACACCCAAACTGCTGCCTCTTTTAGCTTTGAAATACGGCATTAACACCTGAGCGAACGCATCTATCCGTCCTGTGCCGCTGCGTGGTGTTATTGGCATACCCAGAACTGCAGTCTCCACTGCTTGGTGTTACCCTCCTGTGCCGTCCTGGACTCGATGATGCAGTCTCCGTCGGGCGCTCCGCTGACGCCAGCGTCTCGGCCAGTAGCTGGCTCCGTCGGGCGCTCCGCTGACGCCAGCGTCTCGGCCAGTAGCTGGCTCCGGTTGGGCGCTCCGCTACGCCAGCGTCTCTGCAGTAGCTGCTCCGTTGGCGCTCCGCTGACGCCAGCGTCTCGGCCAGTAGCTGCTCCGTGGGCGCTCGCTGACGCCAGCGTCTCGGCCATAGCTGGCTCCGTCGCGTTGCGCTCCGCTGAACCGCCAGCGTCTCGGCCAGGTAGCTGCTTCGTTCGGGCGCTCCGCTGACGCCAGCGTCTCGGCCGTAGCTGGCTCCGTTGGGCGCTCCGCTGACGCCAGCGTCTCGGCCAGTAGCTGGCTCCGTTTGGGCGCTCGCTGACGCCAGCGTCTCGGCCAGTAGCTGGCTCCGTTGCGCTCGCTGACGCCAGCGTCTCGGCCAGTAGCTGGCTCCTGGGCGCGTCTCGGCCAGTAGCTGGCTCCGTTGGGCGCTCCGCTGACGCCAGCGTCTCGGCCAGTAGCTGGCCGTACCAGGCATTGGCAGCGCGCGCACCGACGAGGAATGAAGATCCCGTGCCCATCGCCATCCTGAACCGTTACTTATCAGCCACCACAGGCTGATTGATGGGAACTATTGTAAATCGCTGTCGCTCAAGGTCGGCATGCATTGCAAGTCGGACCGGATTTTGGTATGGTATAGCAGTCGACCTTTCCAAGCATCGACCGAGACATGTCTCAGTCTCTGGTGATTTTTATGGATGCTTGAAATTACATAAAGTGTAGGTCCATAGTATTGACTGCATGTGTTGGGCTTTGCACATCGAACTTAGATCATTACACATGTTACAGTGATCCGTCACGCTATATATGCTTTTGCCGTTGTCCGCTGGACGATTAATTTGATATTTATCTCCTTTAAATTGTGCTCGTAAGCTACTTTCAACGGCATGTCTTGAAGTAATGACTCAGTGACTGAAACAATTTAACTTTAATGTTTATTTGTATTGCTGTTATTTGTGATTGCACCTGGAACTATAATAAATACCTAAAATGGGTTAAGTATAGCTGGTGCAGTAACAGCAAGTCCGCGTCATACCAGTTATTATATCACTTCTGCTGGTGAAACTTTCGATGCTGGCAAAAATCCGCGGACTGCACTTCCATTGCGCAATTTCTGAGAACTCTGAGGTAGTTCTCAGACATTTTGGTCACAGCGCTGTGCTCAGTAATGTCGGTTAGCATCATACTAGTTATGTTATCACTTCCGTTGGTTACATGTCTGATACTGGCAAAATGACGTGGGCTGCACTTCAGATGCGCAGCTGTCAGTCACTGAGTTAGGAGTTCTGGAAATTTTGGTCACCGCGCTGCGCTTAGATTTATTCCCAGTATGTTGTGAGTCACCAAGCACACCCTTACCTCAGGGGTGTAGGTTCCTATTCAATTGGGGGGCTTCAGCCTACAAGCGATATTTTATTAAATCGCTCGGGGGCTCTAATGTTAATTTGATATATTTTAATTCAGTTCTTACCATGCAACGCCATAGGCCTAATGTTAAAATTTGACATCATTGGGGGAGGCTCGGGCCCTCCCCAAGAGATTTAAAGTTCCACCCCTGCTTAAGCCCCCCCCCAACTTGGACAAGGAAGTGGGTCAAATCTGGGGAGAAATCTGTATTTGGATGATTTTGATGGTACTTTAAGCGATTTTTCCCAGCTCAGCCCCCAATTTTTCTGGAGAAGCTACACCCCATGCCTTACCTTTAGCTTACACTTGCAGTGGTCCATCACACTACATATATGCTCTTGCTGCTGCTCGCTCCGCAGTGCACTGTGTATTTTACCCTTAAAATTGTGTTCATAAATTTGTTAAACGAAATGTGTCATGAGGTAATGGTTCAGTGAATGCAACAATTTCAAGCTAAATGTTGTTTTATATTGCTGTTACTTTTAGTTGCACATGGAACTATAATCTATGTCAATAATGGGTCAATTTGCTGCTGGAGATAATGTCGGTTGTGGCGTGACAAAAAGGACGCACTTGGTGCTCAACTGACACGGTTAGCGTCATACCAACTATGATATCACTTCCGTTTGTGACATTTGCGATGTTGACAAATATTCGTGCGCTGCTCATCGGTTGCGCAGCTGTCTCTGACCTAGGAGTTATCAGAAACCTCTGTCACAGCGCTGTGCTCAGATTCATTCCCAGTACGTCGTGAATCGCTAAGCATAGCTTTACCTTTAGCTTACAGCGCCGTGAGATTCCACACAGACTGTTGAGTGCAGATACTCCGCGGTGTTGTTCGGTATAACTAGTGTATGCTGCATCTGTTTAGCACGTTTTGTTTTGCCACGATTAAGTTATCAATAAATGTAAGCATTTATTGATCGGATATTTTCCATTATCTGTGTTACAATCTGTGTGTTTATATTTTCCCATCCATTATCTGTGTTATAATGTGTGGTTATAGGGAAGTATGTTAATACATACTTTAGCGATTGGTATCGTTATGGCACCCTAGTCACGCCCTGGCCAGACAGAGCAGCTTCTGTGTTGTTCCGTCTCCCGGCGAGCGAGAGTCGACGCTCGAGAGGCTTATAGCCGGCGGGCTTATGACGGTCATATAAAAACTTACGCCGTATGGCGCACTCGGCACTGATACCAGTGAGGCCCTGTTATAATAGCCATACACGGTACCGTCGGCTCCAAAGCGGGACTCATCGCGGGACCCTTCACGGGCCCAGCGGGATCCAGTGGGACCCTTCACGGGATCCAGCGGGACCCTTCACGGGGCCAGCGGGACTCTTCGTGGGACCGCCTGTCAATTACTGTCACGCCGTGTGGCGCTCACCCTAGGTTTGTATTGTGAGACAAACTGGGCGAACACAGTAAAGACAGCAGTCGGCATTTGCGAAGAAACACATATCTAGTTTATCATCATTTCCGCCGACTGTTGATCATTCTAACGCCTTCCTCTTCGCTGCTTCACAAGGTATAGTTTTGATATCCAGATGATAGTCCACTCTCATAACACATCCACAGCTCAGTTTATTTTGTGCTACAGTCACGGTGACGTCGTCATCATCTTCGTGCTGCGTCGTTATCGAGTTTCACCTGGCCGGCCGAGACCCGTCCCCACCTGCGGCGGACAGAGACATCTCCCAAACAGTGTCACGGCATCTCCGGAGTACACCAGGACGCGTGTCACCATGTGGACAGTGGAGGACACCCCGTCATCCTGTGGCGGAGAAAGCGACGGTGGCGGCTGGGCGGGGCTCCTGTCCCGCTCTCCCGGTCACTTGCCTCCTGGGGCGCTGGCCGAAACACCGTCTCCCGCCCGCCCCCCGCCTCCCCCCCCGCCCCCGCCAGCCTCCCCTCCGTCCTCCTCCGATGAGGTGGGACATATGACCACGACGACGCGGCGCCCTCTGGGAGATCCTCCCAGTCACCGGATCGTGACGAACTGAAGGCGGTGAGCCAGCGAGCCACTGCGCGTGAAAGAGCGCACGCACCAAATACGCCGCCGACGTACACAATGGGTAATTAAATCGTGCCCAATGCCTGACGAGTGAGCGGCGGATGCGGACACGTACGCTGAGGTCGTTAGGTGAGGAGAAATCGTACTCGGGGTTCACGAGACCACCGCGCAAGCGTTTGGCGAGGCATGGCGTCTTGCCTGATTGATTCCCGACCTGTTTACAGCCCAAATGAGGCAGGCGGGGATATTGAAACGGTGACAAGCGTGGTAATCTTATACCAGCGGGTGATGGGTAGATGAACGTAAATCCCCATTTATTCTCCAGCTCGAACTGGGACTCGCTTCCGGGCCACATACCTTTCTTGTTGGATGACCCGTTGTAAACATTAGCTGCTTAGATACATGCGGAGCTTTCCCGCGCCTCCCGAGGGCGGGGCCCGGCGTGGCCTCGGGCTGTGGCCCGTTTGTGCTCGGCTGTGGCTCGGCTGTGGCTCGGCTGTGGCTCGACTGTGGTTCGAGCATGTGTCGCGTCCTGTGGGGTCGGCTGTGGCTCGGGCTGTTGTTCGCGTCTGTGGCTCGGCTGTGGCTCGGCTGTGGCTCGGCTGGTGGCTCGGCTGTGGCTCGCTGTTATGGCTCGGCTGTGGCTTCGGCTTGTTGGCTGGCTGTGGCTCGGTGTGCTCGGCTGTGGCTCGGCTGTTGCTCGGCTGTTGGCTCGGCCTGCTGGCTCGGCTTGTGGCTCGGCTGTGTTCGCGTCTTGGCTCGGCTGTTGGCTCGGCTGTGGCTCAGCTTGGCTCGGCTGTGGCTCGGCTGTGGCGCGTCTGTGGCGCGGCTGTGGCGCGGCTGTGGCTCAGCTGTGGCTCGGCTGTGGCTCGGCTGTGGCTCGTCTGTGGCTCGGCTGTGTCGCGTCTGTGTCGCGTCTGTGTCGCGTCTGTGGAGTCTCCTCGTCAGCTGTGGAGACTGTGTGTGGTAGGATGAGGTCCCGTGTGAGCCTTGCAGGCTCCGGTCCGCCGACGGAGGCCACCAGCGCTGCGGAGTGGTCTGTTATGATCGTGTTTGCGCGGCTGGGATGGTGTTTTCCGGCGGCCATCATCCTGCAATTTCAGGGTCATCTTGCTGATCAGACAAAGGGTTTCCGGCCTTCGGACGACGATGCTCGGGCCAGCTCATGAATGTTTAGTCTGATAGTGTGGTGTGATTTTGACGTGTGCGAACTGCAAAGTGATAACGAGGAATGAGTGTTGAGTGGTTTTCCATGTTCGGTGCTCTCCCTGAATTTATACTAGGCTGGGGATACTCATGGGTAGATACAAAGAGGGCATGGCCCCCCAAAGCCATTTGAAATCGGCGCAAATTCGACACATTTCGTGAGATAATAGAAAATATAAGAAAATCAAGAAAAGTTTGTTTTAAATCAGTTACCAATGCATAGGCAAGCGAAATCCGGTGAGTTTTCAGAAATGTGTGAAACTTCTTGGGATTTGGCCCCCCAAACTGACCCGAACCATTCGTTATGAATCCACCCATGGGGATACATAATGTATGCTATATAATCTATGTAATGCAATTTATGCTCCCGTCAGGCTCAGGGGCGGATCCAGATGGGGGGAATCTGGCCATCGCCCCCTCCCAAAAACGTCTGAACTCGGAGCCAAATTGACACATTTACTGTTATAAAATAAAATTTAAGCAACTTTTACCAAGGATTTTTTTTTTTAATCAGCTATCAGCACATAAACAAGTGGAATCCTATGAGTTTCCAGAATGCTGTGAGACCTTTTGTACTATTCCCCCCAACCACCGGTGGTCCCTCCCAAACTACCGTTCTGGATCCGCCCTTGGTCAGGCTGACGCGTTGGCTTCTTGTATCATGTTAGTATTCGTTAGCAGTGTGCCAGCCCACCTACGTATTTCAGGAAAGAATGTGAAATTCAGTCCAAACAACTAGTCGAATCTCTCCCAAATGCGCACACAGTCTGCGTCGCGGAGTTAATTCCACGACTTCCGCACTCAGGAATCTCCCCTTATTTGTCTCGTCATCCAAGACATCTTATCACGCAACGCACATCAAAGTCTTACCCAATAAGCCTTCTATAACGCAAGGCGATCATCGCATGCCAGCGATGCTACCTCACTATCTAAATTCTCACATGCGCAGTGAGCACTTTCCAAATGAAAATAAACGTGAATGGAAGGAAGGGGCGGACGGCGGCGATGGCGGTGACGGCGGCGGTGATGGCGGCGGCGGCGGCGGCGGCGGCGGCGGTGGCGGCGGTGGCGATGGCGGTGGCGGCGACAGGGTGGGTGTCGGTCTCGCGTACTCACGCTCATCCGGATGTACTCCGTAATTACGCAAGCAGGGCTGGGCTAGTGGCGGTGGACTGTGGCATCGCGGCGTCCCGGCGCGCCTCTTTGTGTGACGTGACCGCGATAGACGGCGACTGTGACCGTCTGTCCCATCACACCCACACGGGTATTCCGTCTCGAGTCCCGTCATATGTCCCGTCACGTCCCGTCACGTCCCATTACGTCCCATTACGTCCCAATCACCTTCCACCCACCTTGACTACCTGTCACGTCGTATCGGCTCGTCACCGCACTTCCGAGGCTCAGACCTCCCCCGCGGCGCTGCACTGTGGCCCATCGTATACCAGGTATTCCTGTCGGCCTCTTCGGTGATGTAATGGCGTGGGAGGGCTGGCGTGCGACGCGCGGGCTGACGTGTCGGGAGGGCTGGTGAGCTGCGAGCTGGGTGGAGAAGGGAGGTGGGAGGGCTGGCGTGCGACGCGCGGGCTGACGTGTTGGGAGGGCTGGTGAGCTGCGAGCTGGGTGGAGAAGGGAGGTAGGCCACCCGCGCCGGCGGCACCGCAGGCAGAGGGAGGTCAGGACACGCCCACCACCGCGCCGCCTACCAAAACAACACCGTACATCGTCCGAGAGCCGCCCCACGCTGGGAAATGGGAGGTGAAACGACGCCGTGTGGATTTTGTGGGGGCTGTAAATTGTCAGGTAGTTGAGTTGATTTGACAGGTAGGCATATAACTTTAGTTTATATTTTGTAGTTATTTGATATTGAGGTGATTCGACTACTCTAGTCATTTGGCACTATTAACTAATTACGACTAGCCTCTTTGGAAAACTGTGATTTTAATGAATAGCTGAATGCGGCTAGTCAGAATGTGGCTCATAGTTGATTATGTTAAGAATAATCATGCAATCTTTTTCCTCATTTATAATGGATGCCTTTATAAATGTTTCCGCCACTAAAATGCGGTATAATTTACTCCAGGCTTTTTATGATGTCAGACCCAATGTTCTTCAGTACCGATGACGTGTATGATAATGATAACAATACAGGTATAGTTTAAAAGGGCTCGCATTACTATGAGAGCCAAACCCGTGAACGTATTGTTCTTGTGTGAACTGGGCACATTGTTTAAATATCTGTCGAAATATGGATACCACCAGTCGGCATTAAGGAAACTTTGGTCCATGCCACGCGTGCGAAATGTATAAAAATTATCCCCATCATTCCAGCACGTTAGCCAGTAGCAGTTGGTTTCCCAAGAGCCTCTGAGGCTCTGACTGATGAGTTTGAGTGGAAGGGCAATCGCTTCTTAGTTAGGGGTGCCGAGTCATCGGCGATCTGTTCGATCGAACCCGGCTAAGGCCCTTCTATTGTTCCCGTGGTGGTGCGTTCTGGGTGGTGGCATTATCTCGCTCTCTCCGTGGGAGTTCAGTAAATATTAATTGGTTATAGCTGACCGAGCAAGCATGCCAAAGTAAGGCCCTGGCCTTGTTTAATGAATTTCACGCAGGGCAACTTACCCCCTGGGTGTCTCCGCCGCTGCCCCTGACCTTGTTCCGGCACACCGGACACAGCCAGTCTCACAGTAGGCCCTCTCGGCGAACAGCAGGGCGTGGCCAGGGGTGTGGACCTTTTCTCGTGTCCTCGCCGGGTCGGGCTCAGTGCCGGACGGACTGCCCGCGTTTTTCTGGCCACGGCCGCGCCAAGGTTGACTCTAAACCCCGCAGAAAGAGCCGTAGCGGGGCGCGGATACGTCGACGACCGTTTCACGGCGACCACAGCGCGGTCGTGTCGCGTTCGACCGCGTCGACCTGGCGCTGACCGGACGCCGTTCTCACGCTGACCGCCGGGGCGCGCGGCGGTCAGCCGGCCCCGCGGGCGAGTTGCCGTCTGACCCCGCGTGGCGGCGCTGGCGGCGCCCCCGCCGGACCGCGACCGCCGCCTCCTCGCCGCGCGGCGGCTCGGCGCTCGGCGGCGGCAGGGCGGCAGTCAGACGGTAGAGAGCGAGTGGGTCGGTGTGGTGGTGCGTGTCTGTCGGGACAGGACACACCGACAGGATGGGGCTCACTCAGGAGGCGTTAAGGGCGATCGTGGAGCGGGCGACGCAGAAGGCAGCGGTGAAGGTGAGGACTGGGACGGACCGGACCGCCATGGAGGCACCGCGTCCGCTCCTGTGTGTTGGCTTGCGGGCAGTCGCGACTGCAGGGAATTGGAGGCTGTTCCTTCTGAAGCGGGGATGACATCGGGCCTGTTCCCGTGGCGCCTCTAACCTCCTCTTGGTTGCTTTAATTGCAGCTGCTCTGTGTTATAGGATACGACTGGAGCAAGTTGGAGCAACTTGGAGGGGGTTAGAAGTGCGACAGGAACAGGCCCATAGTGTGTGTCGCTGCTTTCTGTCCCATATCTTGTGCACATATGGATGTCCAAGAACTGGTGAGCGTTCTTTAACACCGTCATTGGTCTTGATCATGTTCGTGTTTGATAGCACTCGTTATTTGCGACGTGAGCCGTTATGAAGACGAGTATAAATTGGGGAGATGATGCGGCATGCGCTGCATCCATCGGACTGCTGTTCAGCATTTATTCAGTCTCCAATTGGTGGAGAGTTGTTGATATTAGCACTGCAGTTTGTTGCCTAACCCTCGGGCATAACGGCATGAAGAGTTGGATCGCTCGGTGTACTTGACGACCCTCCTTTTGAAAATGAAATCAGTTTGACAACAGTCGGTTGGTGGCTCATTATTATTCAGATGTAACTTTCTGGATATTTGGTATGAGTGCAATCATGGGCGTCCGAAGCGAGGGAACGAGGTGTCGCATCCCCCCCCCCTTCCAAGAGGGAAGTGTCTCCCAAACATTTTCGGATTTTAATATTATGCATATGGGCGTTGCATGGAACGAGCCGACTTTATAAGGTCGCATAATGTCAATAAATTGTTCATTTTGTTATGTCAATTTCTCATCCACTTCGGACCGATCTACTTAACGCTTATTTATGGTAAAATACAATGAATTACAAGCTAATTTTGATAAAAGTGATTGCACACAAGGGCTTAGGCACCTTCCGAAAAGTTAGAGGGTGGAGGTATTGAAGAAGAAAAAAATGTTTCACCCTTTAAACAGCCCTTCTTAATGCGTAGGTTTATTATGAACTGTCTTATTGGTCTCCAACACTGCTTTGCATTCTACTTTGCGAGGAAACAAAAATAATTTGAATATTGTTAATGAAACTATGTACTGTATGAAAATGCTTCCACAACAATTTCGCTTCTGCAGAGATAATGACATATACCAGCAGAGACAACGCTCATTATTCGGTCCCCCTTTACCAGCCAGACACGACTTTTGTCTTTCAAAGGAAGTCCCCAGGCATATGCCTGCTAATGCCTCCTCTGCCCTCCTGAACCCTCCGGTGGCCGCTTCGTACGAACCCCTTCAGGTCTGTCAGACCCTTTTCTCCCCTCCTAGACCGTCTGGTGGCCGGTTGCGCCTTAACATGCTCCATCCGAACCCCTTCAGTGCCGACCAGCAGACCAGGAAATTAGCCGCCATCGCTTTTTACCAGCGAAGGGCAGGTGGTCCCCAGACCGGAAATAAGGCACCACGCACGCACCGCACGTCACGTGTAGTTGAAAGGGAATGCTGCTTCAAGGGAATGTCGTTAAGTTACGTTACGCGCTATGCAGATGGGTTGGTTCCTGTTGTTTGTTTGGTGTTTTCGACGAAGTTACCTGGGGCAGTAAATACTCGAGTGATGCATATCTACTTTTACCCAACGAAGTTTTATCTTATTCTGAAACGTTTTGCATGCGTTTAATGTATTACTATAACTATCCGTCTATTAGCCAGACAAATTATCTGAATTATCTGCTGACTGCGTTATCTTGCCAAAGCGTCCGTTATTTTGTGGTTACGTACCATCCGACCCGTCATTAGATCGCACAGCTTTAACATCAATAGGCTTCGTGGTGATTGATTAACAAAGTGTCGGCTTCTGCGATTGTATTACCTCGAGACGTCAAAGACTGGTGCCGCCCTATCGGCTATCACTCAACTTTGCTCCGTCACTGGGGGCTAGTTTGACCAGATGCGGTGCTATTGTACTTTGGATTGGGCCAGGACGGCAACAGTGTATCTGCCTGTATCTTGTCGGTGTCGGACATCGAATACATATGCGAATGACCTGTGCTTGGCGATGGCATGCAAATGCGTGACACCAATACATTGCGTAGTCAATGCATAAACACACAACGTCCTCGGCCCTTAAGCAGGACAAAAAGTCGAACGGGAGAAATCTAGGACAAAAGGTCAAATGCAAGTCATTTTCGTAACAAGAACAAAAGTTTGAACGAGACGTGATGTCAAAAGCAGGGGCGTAACCGCCACTGGGGTCACAGGGATCAGTTTCCAGTAGCTTTTTCGGACTTGAACATTACGCCTATGGGCGCTGCATGGAAAGGATGGACTTCAAAGTGCCTCCGTCCGCCCTTACTCTCGGATCGTGGCTACGTCTATGTGGTCAAAAGCGGGCAAGGTGGGCATACAAACAGCAGCACTCCAATTTTGACGTTTCAACAGCGGCGTCTCATTTATAGGTATCTCACCAGAGGCCTGATTCAATTGCGTCATATCTATCCTGATTCGCTCTGACATCCCAAAGTTCGTCTTGCCCTGAACTGTCCTATCCCGTCGCACGAAATGGGACCCGAAGTTCGCTGGCTGCACGTCTGTCCTGTTACACAAGGTCCGCTTACTACACTGAGTATTAATGATGGGTAGACACAGCAGTTTGCAGCCCACTGACAAGAGTGAAGAGCAGACACAGCTCGCAGAGACTGCAGAGACTGCAGAGGGACGCACGGCAGAGGCCGGCTGGCAGCTTAGGCCAGGCTGGAATGGATGCAGTTCTGACAGCACATTGTAAAACAGCCTTTGTGCCCAAAAGTTAAAAAGCCACAATACTGTGAAATTATGTTGCATACAATGCAGTTCTCTAATGAAAAACTGAAGGTAATTTAAGTATCTATGTAGGAAAACTGATGTTTTTCTCATTCGATGATTCGTATCTTATTGGTATGCTGATATATTTATACTAATGCATTCTTATTAACAAAAATCGGTGCGATGGAATTTGCAAGTGAACCAATTAACTGCAACCAAAAGAATTTGTGCCACAATGTTATCAAGAACCTCCTCACTGAACCGAGTTTTATATCACGACGTCAATACAGCATGCACAATAGCCCACACGAAGGGAAAGGTTCAGCCTTGGCAGATCGCTTGCTGCTGCACCGACGTGTCATGTCTTTATGTTCGCTTGCACGGCCAGTGAACAATATCATCCGTTCCCACATCTAGATCGAGGCGCCCCGCATCTAGACCGATTGCCGATACTTCACAAGGCTGCCACCGCTCGTGCTTGCCGCCGGTCCCACTCGTGCCCGTGCCTGTGTTAGTGCCCCTGTCCGTGTCCGTGTCCGTGTCTGTGATCTGGCCGTTCTCGTGTCCGTTCCCGAGTCCGTGTCCGTGCCTGCCCAACAAGCAGCACCAGCAGGCTTGTACACAAACCTTGAGATCACCGAGGCCGTGTCTGCCTCCGCGCACAGTCACGCACGCGGTAACAACAGAACCGACACAAACCGTCTAAACCGACACAGCTCTGACGCACTCGCCGCAGAGTGGCAAGGCCGTCACGGACGCGGCAGGGGAGGAGGGCTTCTGACTCGTGACAGATCAGTCATTGGTCACGACTCGTGGGCCACAGCGCGGCAGCGGCAGCGGCGGTGGCGGCGGCGGTAGCGGCAGCGGTGGTGTTTCGCGGAGTCGGAGCACTGAAGTTGGTGCACTCGGCGGCGGCGTGGCGGCGGCGGCGGCGGCGGTGTGGCGGATGGTGGTAGTAGGTCAGGCGGAGCCCGGGGCGGGCGGCCAGGCAGGCGGCACAATGCCGGTTGAAAGCCGCCGGGGGCTGAGTCGATCAGCCTGAATGGAGGTCGCGGGTGCGGCTGTCGTCAGTATAGTGCCAGTCACGAGGTCGCAGGAGGCGCGCCGGAGACAACAGCCGGGGCGGGGGCGGGGGCGGTGTGGCTATCCGACTCACACGAGCCGCAAACGATCGCCATCGGCGGCACGCAGGGCGTCACGCATTGGACGCGCACGGCGGCGGCTTGCGACACTCGAGAGTGTGCCTAATGACCACCGTTGGCTGTAGTGGACGGCGTGGAGTGGCGATGACGTGCGTGGACTGGGGTGCGTCGCGTCTAGGGCGCGTGCGTCCCTCGACGCACGCTCGCCGCCGTTCGCACGGGCCCGTCACGCGAGGGACTCAGTCGCATGCAATTTACGTCCCCCTTCATCACTGGCTTTTCTGTATCCACGCCTCAACCAAGTTGCTAAAAATACCGCACATCATCTCGACTATTGAGAGCCCGCGCCAAGCCTCATACGGACTACTAAAAGCCCTGTCCAGACCTCATTCAGACTGCTAAAAGCCTTCGCACCCGCCAGCTGGTACCAAGCTCAGCGGCGCGGCTCAGCTCAGCTCAGCTCAGCTCAGCGGTGCGGCTAGTCGGCTCAGCTCAGCTCAGCTCAGCGGTGCGGCTAGTCGGCTCAGCTCAGCCCAGTGACGCGGCAGCGGCGACCCAGAGGAGTGCAGATGGGTCACCGCCGACCCAAACCGGTCGCCAGCCGCGGCCGGTGCCGCCACGGGCCCACCGCCAGCCGTCTGTTGACCGGTCCGGCCGGTTTCCCAGCGGACCTCCGCGAGGCGGATTGCGGACGAGCTCCGACGACGGCGGTGGTCCAGCCGAGACAGCCGAATAGGAGACAGCTGCCTAGTGCCACAGGTCCGGACACGGGCAGGAGTGGATCCAAAGGGAGGGGGCAACGAGGTCATGCTCTCACAAAATGACTGAAATCAGAGCTGACAATGGACACATTTCGTTATTTGATTTAAAAAATCGGAGCAAGTTTAGTTGATGGAAGTTTGTTTGTATTATGTTCATAATTCGCTTGGAATCTATTTTTTGCAACAATTTCTCGGATTTCCTTCCCTTTGCTACGTTTAGGTTTGGGATCCGCCAGAGTCCACGGGCTGTTCAATTGCATGGCTGGAGGAGTCGGGACAACTGGCCCAGCCCTGGAGGCTCGCCGAGGCATTCCTTCAAACCCCGGGGTGTGTACTGCAGGGAATGCCCATCGCTCCCCCGAAGGCCGAAAGGATCATGATAAACCCCGCACGTGCACCTGGACCAGCTTACAATGAATCGATTGCTCAAGCGTTAGTAAGACGTGCCTTAGACCTTCAGGTGGACTGCGTCCAAGGACTTGCATCGCTGAGTTCCCTGCAGTCACGAGTCCCATTGAAGCGCAGCAGTAGGAATTAGCTTGCATGCGGTGATCGTATCGGCATACCTTCACTCCATATCGACGGTACGTGGCACACCATTTTTTGTCCAGGGCCGGGTCGTATTGAACTGCGGGGCCTGACGGGCCCTATTGTAGATCGCAGCCCTCGGGAAGACCGCTACGCTGCAGCTTGCTGGTATCGCACCAGACTTCTCTTCCGCCAACTGACGCCGGGCGAACGCGGCGGGTCCGCTCCAGGAAGTTGACAGGTCTGCCGCTCTGCCGCCCCTGCCACCGCTGCCACCGCTGCCACCGCTGCCACCGCTGCCACCGCCCCCCCCAACCCCCCCCCCTTGCCCACGCCGACCGCTGGCCACCGCTTGCCACCGCTGCGATCGCTGCCATCGCTGCCACGCTGCCACCGCTTGCCCGCCTCTGCCACCGCTGACCTTTCCACTGCCATCGGCTGTCCACCGCTGCCACCTCGCTTGCCACCGCTGCCACCGCTGCCGCCTCTGCCCCGCTGCCACCGCTGCCACCGCTGCCACCGCTCGCACCGCTGCCACCGCTGCCGCTCTCTGCCACCGCTCCACTTGCTGCCACCGAACTGTCACCGCTGTCACCGCTGCCACCGCTGCCACCACTGCCGCCTCTGCGCCTCTGCCGCCGCCGCTGTCGATATTGTAAGACAGTAGCGAGTGCAACTGGTGTCGGCGGCCTTTCCCCTAAATGACGAAATTGACGAAGTTGGATACTTTTATAACTTTTAAAGAAGCTCAGAAACTATTTAGAAGAATAAGTTTTGTTTTGAATCAGTATATTCATACATAAACTAAAGCCATCACAATTCAAACCAAATGTTTGTCATTCAATCCATCAGTGCGCCGATTGCGTGTGCGTGAGCGCTTAACTCCGCCAGTGCACCAGTGCCGAGGGTTAACCGGCGTCCAGCGTCCGGCGTCTGCAGCGTCGCCTGCCGCCGCGGCCCGGGCCTCCGTCTCGCTGTGATAGAGCACCGCTGGACGCCGCCAGGGGTCGGCACTCGGCTGCTATCTGACCATCAGACCACGCTCCGTCGACTGCGGTCATGGCCGGCGGTGGTGGACGACGGGAAACCCCTCTCTGAGACAGCCCCGCCCCTGCAGCGACCCGTGACTCCCCTGTCCGCCGGGCTTCTGCTGTCTTCTGCTGACCGCCGCCCAGCCGGCCAGCCGCCCGCCGCCGCCGCCGCCGCCGCCGTCCGGTCATGGGCGCCTCGGTTGCGCCTCGTTGAGCGCAGCACGGCAGGTGTTGTAGCAGGAGGGGTGGTAAGAGTTAAGGAGGGAGGGAGGGAGGTAAGGAGGGGGAGGGAGGCATCTGCCGGCACCATGTGGAGCGTCACCGCAAACCGCAGCAGCAAGGCCGCAGAACGGAAAGACGAGCTAGTTAAGGTCCAGTGGTTGGCTTGGACGTCATGCTGTAGTTACCTGGCTAAGTAGTATCCTATGTTAATTATCGTTAGATAAGCTACCGCGTAGGAGGCGTAGGCAACCGCGTAGTTACTGACTGCCGTTGTATCTTTTGCATATGTTTTGTATTTGGTTTATTTCCTTCCTGAGCCGAGGTCAGTCAGGGTCAGTGCCTGCTCCGGTGACCCTGGGGTCAGGGGCGTTACTCGGTATGTCGGTGGAGCGCGTCACTTACGTCAGTCTCGCGTCCCTCCGACCGACAGGGTGGGCCACTGTCAGTCACCTTCTCGACAGCTGTCTCGCCTACGCCCCGACTTAGTGACATGTGTTTCAGCCCTCCCCGGCCAAGAAGCTCGCCCCCCTGTGAGGCGGCGAGCGGACCCGGACGTTTACAAGGTGGTACTAATATCGGCATGGCAGACAAGGCAGTAGGATGTGAAGCGTAGAGGTGATTCATGTTTTGAAAATGCGGAGACTGACGCGATGCGAGTGCGTTATCGACACCGATAAAGCAGATCTGGGTGGTTATCAACGAATACGACCTTCCCGGTGACGTCACTATCTGCGTATGCGAGTTCGTTATCAACACTGATAACGCAGATGTGGGCGGTTATCAACGAATACGACCTTCCCGTTGACGTCACATATCTGCGTATAGGTGATCACTTGAACAAACCGCAGCCAATGATCTGCCTCGCTGCCGGAAATCCTCTCCCGCCGCGACGCACCCAGTTCCGTGCTGACGTCATCTGCTTGATTGTGGTGGCGGCATGTCTGCGGTGTGACGCGGCTGGGGACCGGCTCAGTCTCCGGACATGTCTCCAGCCGCGCCGATTTCACGGACCGCACGTCCGGCGCATCGCTGTAGGTGATGTCATCGCTGCAGTCTGGGGTCTGCAGTCTGCAGTCATCGCTACAGAGAGGGCTGATTGTGCCAGATGGTACCGGGAACACGGAGAAGCTTCTCGGAGCTTAGGAGGTGATATTAGTGGAGCGTTTCTCTCTTCGCCCGAGAGAAGAGTGGCCTGGATTGTATAATTATGGGCTGTAAGCGCTTTCTTCGTACGTGTGTATATTGCATGATGCAGGTGGTTGAGAAAGTCAACATCATTGCGGTAGAATCCATCAGCGATGTTGGAGAAAATGCCCGTTGTCTGTGTATAAATGCATTGCCGAGTACAAATGGATTTTCTAGATTGAGAACTCCATTATCGGTGATTTATCGCTCAATTCGAGACGGCGCTAGCATCCGGAGAACAATCCATGCTTGCAAGAAGCAGAAAATGGTCTCGCTATGTCAACGACCCAAGCAGATTGAACCGTTTCAGTGAAGCGCATGGTGGCAGGGATTGCAGTCGTGTTGCTGGTGCTGCCATGCCACCAGATCACCACAGAATGGCTCCAGAGGATGGCGACATGGTGCGGTACAGAGGCACTGCCCGCGGCGACCCCGGCCAGCCAATCATCTGACGACCTTGTGACCCGACCTGACCCGCCGTCCAAAGCCGGTGACCACACGTTTCACAACGTGTCGAAGAAAGACGAACTGGTAGGCCTAGCGACTTAATTTAATATGCTGTAGCTTATGAAGCGCTACTCCAATAGGTAGGTACATCCACTCGGAACCAGCGTAGTTATACAAAAACTAAAACGAGACCTCTTAAGCCCAGATGGGCGCACTGAATTGAGCCATTGCGGTGTCGTCGGGCAGGTTGCGAAATGGAGATGTGCCAACAGTTACTGAAATGAAGCGCTTTATAAGTATGATGTAGTCAGTGTAGGGTATGATACAGAGCAGCTGTTGCTTTTCTTCACCGCTTGTTGCGTAGCAAAACAGACGTGATATACGTCAGCATGGTTCCCCACAAGCAGGTGCTTATTGTTCCCACGAATGGTATGCTATTAGGACCGCAGTTTCCAATGATGATCCTCCGTTAGAGACTCGAGAGCCCTGCGGCTGATATTCATTTGTACAAATGATGACTGTGAATGACTCTGAGACCATCGGAATTCATACCGATAAATCCCAAACAGCACCACCACATTCCTCTAGTTCCACCTTAGACCCCAAAGTGCAGTTACCGAGAAAATGAATTACCAACAGCGACATTAAAAAACATGATCTTCTCCGACATTTGCACAAAACCAGCCGAGCACGCGTCGGTCCCTGTTCAACACGCCAGACAATTACTCGCACTCTGTGGAGGCTATGTAAAGTAGCCGTTAGCTGATCACCTTCCCCGCGTGGTGCCTCACAGCGGAGTCTGTCCTCCCGGGCACCCCCCCCCCCTCCCCCACCTCCAGCCGCCCTCAGCCGGGACTGGACGATATCCGTCTGCCAGAGAACCGCGAGATCAGTCTGATGCAATTATAGGTGACGTGATGTAGTCTGAGTTTGGCCCAATCCGAATCCATGAGGTTCTCTGAAGGCCGATCCCATTTAATTATCCAGCGTTAAAACTTGTTTTAATTGTGGTTTGTAAAATATATAGGTATGAATTTGATGGGGCATCAGTTTCTAAAAATGTTCGTTGGGAAGGGCATCTAATTATGCATTTAAAGCCTTCCTATCGATACTTTTGAGGTTTCAAACGGAAGCTAAATTCATTCAACATTTATCATTCACATTTGTTTGTCCAATTCAGCCCCATGGATCATGAATTCAATCGACTAATCCACTCCATTCTGTATCCTGTACTAACTCACTACTCCACACCACCGCTCCGTACCGTCTCAGTACCACCTAGTCTGGCACAGAGGCCGGATTGGGCACGGTCAGCTACTGTGTGTCTTCGTCGCATCTGTCGCTTCTGCTCGGCGTCGAGCGTCGCTCCAGTTCCAGCGGCGGCCGTCGGTCAGCTCATGAGGCGCGTGCAGGGGCGGATCCAGGAGGAGGAGCACCGGGGACGGGGGACCACGGTCCTCAGAATGACTGAATATTGCCGAATGTAAACAAATGTCGTGATTTAAAAGACAATCTTTTGATAACTTTCACTATCAAAAGCTGCTTTTGAGTATTTTGAATAGCGAACCTCGAGCGAAGGTATTCAGATTGTGTCTGAGCTTCTGATATTTGCACCCCAAAACCAATTATTCTGCTCGCTCTGGATCCGCTAGTGGTCGCGTGCCGCCGCCGCCGCGCCGCTGCGCGAGTCTGCCGGACCGCCGCGCCGCGTCGGCCTGACTCGCACTGTATCGCCGGCGTCAGCCTGCCGGCTGCCGCCGCGCCGCTGGCTGGTCGACGGCCTTGGCTCTGTCGCCGCCTCGGCCGTGTGAACTGGTGTCTCGCTGCACGTGGTTTACCGTGTCTATTGCTTCGCGCGTTCTGGCGGTGACGAGATGTGTGACGCGGGGCTTATGACGTTATGACTCGGGGGCGTTATGGACGTTTATGACTCGGGGCGTTATGGACGTTATGGACGCGGGACGCGCGCGAAAATGGATGCAGTCGGGACGATAGCGATGGAGGTTGATGATGGTGTTTGTAAACTCGCAGCACGCAACTCGCAGGTGTCGCAGTTCGCCCCAGCGCCATGGATAGACTTTGTGTCCTGAAGTTTTACCTGTTAGTGAGTATTGCGAATTGACGTAAAGACGGTGAACACGAATTATACTACAACGTGACGTCTAGCAATCTTAGATTGATTAGGAAATGCCGCGTGTTTCAGTTTCCATAACCATTGAGCAATTTGCTACAATGTCTTATACGTGCAGTTCATGTCAATTAAGAGAAGTATTTGCAAAACAGTTACACTGATTTCGCCACTGGGATTTTTCGCGTGTTCTCTTTTGCTGTGGTAATCAAATAATTATATATCACTGGCTTACCGGTTCAATTTCTCACCTGGGACAACGTATAAACCATTTCGCCGGTTCCCGTGCTTAGCACCGGCGCCGAGGGAGTGTTCCATTTATATTGCTCATGACCCACTGACATAAAGCACGGAGAAAATCCACCCGTCTGTCTTGGCAAAATCTGGGCGTCTAGCGTTTCCAGACGACAGGTTCCAGGAGAACCGATCCGTCGACCGGACACGTGGGATACCTGCAGAGTAAATACCGACCAGTAGTTCGCTAATGGACACCTTGTTATCTCAGCGGGCGAGGACAAAGACCCCAGCCTGACCTGTACTTCAGGCCCGATGAATATTTAGCCCCCCTCGCCTTCCCGCGCTACCTCGCGAGTGGCGCCCGTGACTGACCCAGGTGTTGACCTTCCCAGCAACGTTTTATGTGTCTGGCCCAGGTTTTTTACTGTCTGAAACCCGCAACACCGTACGCAGTTCTGCCGCGACCGACCCGCAAACGAGCCGCAACCGAGCGGTAGTGAAAGCACGACCGTACCGGCCATACACGGCTGCGGCAGGTCAGGTGACCTACACCGTCAAGGTCACGTGACTCACATCGCGCGTGGTCAGACCGTTTGGCCTCGTTGCCGTCCGCAGCATGCGAACCCGGGCCTCCGAACTTTCGCCTCCGAACCGTCGCTGCCCAACCGCAGGCTTGACCGTCTGCCGAACCGAGCGTCCGACCGTCTGCCGGACCACAGCGCCGCACCGCAACGCGTCAGCTGCACATTCTGCATGCAGAGAGCACCGCTCGGCGGCATCTAACGGCGCACGGCGGCTCAATGCGGCGCGGCGGCGGCGGTGGCTCCAGCAGCGGCGGCGGCGGCGGCGGCGGTGGCGGTGGCGGTGTCTGTGGTGAATTTCCACCTGTTTTTGGCCGCGGAGTCTCGCCGGAGACGTGTTCGCCAGGCACGGCGCTGGACTGCGGAGGCGGGGTGAAACGTTGACGGTGGGTCAGCGGGCCGACCACTCGGGGTGCGGGGGCCGCAGGCGGACCAGCTTGCACGGCCGGTCCCGGCGGCCGGCGGCACGGGGTCGCGGTATGGAATGCTGGGGTGCCACCGGCCGTCGACATGGCCCACTCTCTCCAGCGCGATGGATTCGACTCACGGGATTACGCCGGGTGCATGCTGATTTGCAGTGTATTGGGGCGATGGTATGCGTTTTTTTTCGGGTCGATACAGTAACAGCGGACTAGCGGACACGGACGAAGTACGGAACATTAGCACCAACACGATGATGCAGTTATCGTGACTGCTGAAGCTAAGTGATTTATAAGTACAAGGGGCTTTGACGTGTAAGATGGGATTTGGCAGTGTTTGTCGCGATTATCACCATCCTCGCGATGTGCTCTCGGCATTACATACTTAAATCGTGTTGCTTTAAGCGCGCAGCATGCAGGAGAACATAACGGTGCTTTCTTCTTCCTTATACCAATCAGTCGCCCCACTGCTCTGCCAAGCCGTGCCAAGCGCGGCGCTCACTCGCACCTCTGCACAGCATCCTCACAGAAGGTCACCTTCCTCGGCTCCAGCGTCTTGCGCTTCATGTCAGCGCACGTCTGCCCCATGCCCTCGGCCCGCGCCTGGTGATACTCCCGCTCAGCCTCAGCCTGCTGCTTCTGCTCGAGGTAGCGATCCACGGGCGACCGGTAGCCAGGCTGGTTCATGTCGGGCATCTCAGATACCTCGAGCACCTCCAGACCTGGACCGGGCGAGGCGGAGCGTGCGCCGCTGTCGCGGCCCTCACGCTCATCGCTGTCGGCTCGCTCCTCTGGGGAGCACACTGGCTGTGGAGCTGGGTGTGCCTGGAAGAACTGGTTGAGACTGGCGATGGTGCCCTCGAGACCGGCCGGGTTCGCCTCGAGGAACGTCAGCACGAAGCGGTCGGCGTTGACAATCTTGAAGCGGTGGTTGTAGATTTGCAGAGTGGCTCCGATGCAGAAGTCGCGGAGGGTGAAGAACACTTGGTGCTCTTTGGAGCTCTCCGGCTTGTCGACGCGCCGGCGATGGAGGAACTTTCCGCCAATGATGCCCGAGTTGCGCAGCACACGCTCGTAGATGGAGATGGTGTCGTCGGAGGGGTAGTAGGAGATGATGAAGCGCCGCTCGCGGTGGTACGGCTTCTGCGATTCCAGCACTGCCTCGAAGCGCAGGATGATGCCGTCGTTCTCCAGATACTTCATGTAATCCTTGACGGGTGCCTTCAGCACGAGTGGCTCAGGGTTGGGCGGCGGCCTGGCGACCAGCTTCTCGAGTCCCTGCGCGCGCCGAGTGACGTCAATGGGCGTGAAGTCTGTAATCTTATAGTTTTCGCGGTAGTAGTTCTTGGTGAAATCGTCGCAGTCGTAGATGAGGAATCGGCTGTTGTAGATGCAGACCGACTCGCCGATCCTAAGGTCAGTGTCCAAAAACCACACATTCACCTCCTTGGGCGACACCTCGAGACTGATGGAGGGGAACGTCAGCGAGTGCTCCAGCTTCTTCGGCACCCTCTGCCGGCGCAGGAAGCACGGGAATGGGTCTCGGCCGTCGTTCTTCGTGTGGACCTCCAGGAGTTCGATGGTGTCGTCGGCGAGGTAGTAGAGCAGGACGTACTTCCTCAGCTCGCCGTAGAGCTCGCCGCGGTCGTCGCGCACGACGTAGAAGCGTAGCACCTGTCGGTCCATATGCAGGAACTGGCGGAGTTTGTCCCACTGCGGCGGCGTCACGTACGAGTGCGGTTTCAGACGCATCTTGCGGTCGTGAATGTACGGGTCTTCCGGCGTGGAGGGCTCGCCCTCGCGCAGGTCAATCCCCTCACTCTCGTATAGCTGGCGAGTGAACGGGTCGCAGTCGTAGATGTGGTAGTATTGTCCGTAGAAGCAGGCGTCGTCTTGCACGTCGAAGTCCTTCCAGTGGTAGTACTCGCCGGCGTCGTTCTTGGGCACCCGGTGCCGTCGCAGCAGCTTGCCTTGCGGAATGCCCGAGTTCACCACGGCTGGTTCCATTATGCAGATAGTGTCGTCCTCCAGGAAGTACAGAATGTCCACATATCGGATGCGGTACTTTTCCTCTTGTGAGTTTGGGGTGTTTTGCTTGAAGTAGGCCAGGAATTTTAGCACCTTTTTATCGTATGCGACGTAAGATGGCACAAATCTGGCTTTCGGTCCCCGTTTAGACTTGGGATCTCCGTAAGTCAAAATTGGGTCATGATCAGCGAGCTCATCAAGCATTCCTTCCAGTCCTGGTGCAGAGTCCGCACATCCCAGTGGTCCTCCGTGACCCACAAAGTTGTAGCCATTTTTAAGTCCGCAAAGTTGACTCCTTCCAAATCGGGTCTTGGTGGGATCCTTCCCGGAAAATTGCAGCATTCTGAAACAGGATTAGATTTGTAATAGCTTCCAGCCTTGATACTTAACTCAATTTAAGTCCTCAAGTGGATTATTTGCTAATGATAATTAAAATAACATGCATTATGGACAGCCGTAAGCGCTCCGTGGACGCTCCGTATGAAATTGCCTCCGTTCGTCATATTTTTACGACTGATAAAAAGATGCATTGCATTAGCTCGTGCTGATTTTTGCGATATGCCTCAAGTCTCCGAGTTTTGCGATGGCAAGCATGTGCGAGCAACTTTGTCCGGTGCATTCTATGGCATAATGCGTCCAACTATATCGCTAGCTCAAAGACAAGATGCATGACTTAGCTACTCACGCTAATGCTGAATTTATTTCGTATAGAGTCGGCGCAAAAAAGGTGCAATTTATTTTCCTTATGAAATTGTTTGTTTATTTGTTTATTTTCAATCATCGCCAACAGAGTCAAACTCCACTGACAGGCGAAGAAAAAAATCACAGCCTTAAGTACTTCTTAAATAAAGTATAAGATAAATGGCATGCTGAACGAAATAATGATGACTATACGGATAAAACGTACCTGATCACTTGAGCTCTAAAAACGCCAAAACTGCCATGAAAGATGTCTGCGTTAAAATGGCTGGCAAATAATGTATTGGTGGCTTTAGGTATCCTGCAGAAACATCCCAGATTCGATAGTTTTGACTCGAGCTTGAGGCACGGCGAAAAGGGCGAAGGTGCGGGTCGATCAAGGCGGCACGTGCAGGGGAAAGAGTTGAGCAGAACTCGAGAGTCAACTCTCCCCCGCAAAGTATTTGCGAGGCAGATATGCATTTGGAAATGTGTTATGATTTCTAACCATTATTTTCGATAGATTATTAGGATGTTTTGATAATTTAAACATGATGATAATAACTGTTACCTGTGGCTGCAAATTAACGACGGACATTAATTGGGAGCCAGTATTCCTTTGTTGCCGGTAGCAATGAAAAGAATCTCTGAGAAAAACATTTGCAAAACAGAGACGTGACTAAGTTATGTCTTAGTCATTACAACATACCTTACTGGTGCTACGTGGTGCTGAGACTAAAGCGTTTCGTTATCCGCCGCTGGTCGGCTGTATATCTCTGTTGGCACGTTACACTGGAAAGCACAGAGCCCTCCCGTCCGGCTGCTTCCGCCCTGAGTCACTGTACCTGGCCCGTGCTGCACTCACCAATGCCTGGTCTCGTGCGTCGGGCCGCACCCCGCGCACTGTTTGGTCGATGCTGTCTGACGCCCAGTGGTGGACAAAAGACACGCCGACAAACACAAACCCTCCCTCCCTTGTCGTTTTCCGTAGCGGTCGTTGATCGGTTCGATCGGTTCGATCGGCTCGATCAAGCTGTCACCGAACTCGACGAGACGAATCACCCCGGATGTTCCTCGGGAGCTTCGGAAGCGCTTTCGATCGATGATTTCTCTGCACCAAATCCTGCCCCAAATCGTCCGCTCCGAATCGGTGCTAAATGGCGAGTCGTAACACGCCTCGACAGCCGGTTAACGCTCCGCTATAAACCAGCGCCGAGTCCGGCTGCACTCGACGGCGGCTGGCTGCGGTGGATCGGCGGAAGTCTGCTCGGGACAGCAGTTTCTCTCTCGACGAGTGGGTTGTTCGGCGCCGGCCGGCCGGCCGGCCTAGATTCCGTCTCGGCTGCTGCACCATTGTTCGCTGACCTCCGCAGTGCGTAGCTGCGCGAGCGCTCGGCGTGGCGGATGCTCTTCTCACCGCCGTCTGGGCAGAAATCATCCACCGCTGCTACCGGTAACAAAGGGAGAATGGATGTCGGCCGTCGGACGCCGCTGCGATGTGACCTGCGGTAGACCTCGGTGGGGGTGTGGATGCTGGTATGACCCACGGATGCCCTGGGGCGGAGAGTGACTCCTGCCGAGTGGGTTATTGTGACCTTCTGCTGCCCTGGGGCGGGGTGAGGCGGGTCAGTCGGTGTGACCTGCAATGACCTGTAGTTACTCTGCGACTCAGTTGCGATCGATAAACTACCGTTACTCGTGGGTCACTGATGTCGTCCGAGAATTTGTGGCCAGTGGTACCGTGCTGTCCGTTAGTTTCGAGATCAGGAATGTCTCTGCTCAGTCATGGATGCTGGTCAGCTCTCAGGAGATGCCATCTCGTCCCGGAGACACGATCCTATCTCTGCCGATTCCTCTCTCGCGTCCGTGACCATTCCTGGCTCCATGGCGCTTCTGATTGTGGTCAGGTCACACTCCAAAGCCCGCTCGAGGAGGCCACAAAACACCCCACGGCGCTCTGGTGTATGGCGTAACGCGCACGACGTCACGTTCTGCAACAGTTGACTGCGCCGCCGACCGCCAACTAACCTCACTGACACAGAAACAGCGCAGCGCATCGCACGCCGACAGGTAGCGCTCTGGCATCACTCGCCGAGAGGTAACGCTCTGGCGTCGCCCGCTGAGAGGTAACGCTCTGGTGTAACGAAGCAATCTCATGTAACAGCCGGCGGGTCACGGAGGTCGCGACTGTGGTGGTGGAGGCGGCACCGCAGCCGCTTCGGCTACGGCTTCTGCAACGCCGCACCGGGTGCATCGCGGGGCGCCGAGAAGTCACGAGGCCAGACCCGGGCTTTTCTCGACGACGATTACAGCGATTGGGTGTCCGGCTGGCCGGAAGCGAAGCGAAAAATCACCTCCTGATGTCGCCACTTTGCCAATTAGACAGGTGCTGTTCAGGCTATTAGGTGCGGGATTAATGATTATTATTAAACGCTGCCAATGTATCGGTCTTTGCCCGTGGCGTGCGCCGCAATCGAATCGGAGCGTTGGGTGAAAGTGCGATTTGTATCGAGCTTAGCTGGAAGACTAGTTCTTACTACCTAACCGGTGTAACGCGACACTGATTGGCGGAATGCTGTCTCGTTGTCGCGAGCGAGATCCGAGAACGTGATCAGATTTGATAGTTCATTAGGCTAATTCATATAATCTCCGCTCTCACTGTTTCTCTACTTTCTGTTTTCTTTCTTATCGTGTGTTTTGTGTCTATTTGCTGATGACCTTCGTCGGGCATGTCTTGGGTATGTTAATATCGTTAAAGTCGCAAATGTTGGCCCCAGACACTGACTCAATTCCTCCTCTTTTGCAGGGCTCCGATCCGCGAGCGGCAACATGCCGTGGCAAGCTTCAGTTCAAACGCTCCAAACTCAACCAGGACATCAACAAGCATCTGTTGCTTCGACAGGGAGCTGAAAATCTGCTCAGGTACGTTTGTGACCTTGAGTTTGTCTGTTGTTTTAGTCTCGAGTGCACATAGCTGACACAATACAGTTGTGCACCGCATGCTTGACATATGGTACCATGGTGTATTTTTTTGCATAATAATTTATGACAAGTTTTGCTTATTTCACATTGTGTGAGTATACTGACATTTATTTATGTTTTATTTATTTATTTATTTGATTTATTTTGTCTGTCGCTTGCCATTTCCCTGGTTGTCTTCTGTTCAAAACTACAGCGGTCATCAGCTAATAGTTCGTAAATGAATATACACAAAACATTATTTAATAAGTAATCGTTGTTTGGCTTCACTTCTTTTAAATGCACAGACCACGTAATATCGCTGTCGCACAGCAATTGAACTAGTGGACTGTTAATACTCCAGCCAAATCAAGTTTGCTTTGAAATCCTTCGACGGTCTCACAATGAGATGCACTGTCTGAGGCTTAGAGTACCGTCTGCGAAATCCAGGGTACAATGCTGGTGGATCAAATATATCAGATGGCGTCACTTGAGATGCTGGGCACAGATTGTCTCGAGCTGACGTTCAGCTTGTGTTACATGTAAAATATAGCTTATTGACACTGATACTTAGCATGATGTAATGAGACGAGATCGATGGTTTGTATGGTATGGTAATTCTGGGAAGTCTAAGGAAAAGAAATAACAGCCAATGAAACTTACTAAAACTGTCGACAGAAGTCAACCAAAACGTTATTGGTTGTACCATCTTAACATTTTGTGTTTAACTTGATTCAAATTTACCAATATCCCAGCTGCGATTCTAACCCTGCATGATGAAATCGCCATTAATTCGTGAAGGTACCAATTGATTCATTATGTGTATACAAATAAGCCAGGACCTGGAGATCCCGACTCCGTTGACCTTTGACATTCCTCGTTTTTGCTTGAATGAATAGACCATACTATTTCCTTATATACTCGCTAGGCTATCACGCTATCCTACCCAGACCTTTCCCTTCTCATCACACTTTTGTACTTGTATTGTGCACGATCCTTTGGACCGTATATATGCCTAACGAAAGTTATCTGACATGGCAAGTATTTAGCGCACGACATGTATACCCGGCGTTTAGACATGACAAAGCCGTTGGTAAAATTTGCAGTCAATTTCCCAACATGCACGTCATGCATACCTACAAGTCGGTGTGTTTCCATCAAGTGCATTGTGCAAAGCGTAACTTTTTGCGAAACGGCCCTCGACAATCACTGCAGCACTCAGTTCCTGTTCTTAACCCGCGGTACAGCCATGACTATGTTTTTATTCGTGCATTCCTGTGTTCAGGGTCGCGGAGAACAAGAAGGTGCGCCAGGCTGTGGCTCTGGAGCTGAATTTCGTCACCTCCAACCTGCAGTACCTGCGAGAAGAGCTGTCGGACCTGAACAGTTCGGTGGAAATCTACCAGGGACAGGACAACAGGTAAGTGGCGATGGATCTGCCGGGGTGTTTTCGGTGCTCAGTCGTGGATGTGCTTAGAATTAGGATATCAGCTGACTCAGCTGACTCTCAGCTGTCCCTGACTCTTACGCTCGGTGTCTCTATAGTGAATCATTTTTTTAATACTATTTGTCATTTGACATTTGTTGACATATGCCAGCCACGGTAATCTACATACATCAATCTATGATGACTCTTTGTTCGTCGTCAAAATGAACATGAGTTAAAACATTCGCCGAATTGATAACATCTCATCAAACGGAAACGAGCATTCAGTCTCATAAACGTGTCTTCTGTTATCTCATTTCATCCGGAACTGCCATCTTGGGTGCATTAAACCCGCCTTTGTGTTTATGATTCATGTGCGATTATAATGTAATTATTGTCTGTGCTTTGCAAGTTGATAATTGTTCTTGTACTTCGATGCTTCCTATTATCATCGTTAACATGGAAAGGTACTTGCGTTCAGCTTGTTTTCACGGATGGAGCTGATTTAGCTCGGAACTTCTGACCTCTTGATCTTTGGCTGGGTCACGAGCCACATAAATCAGTTGATGATTCTCGTAGGCCACGAACAAGCATCTCGCATGTTTCACAAACGTTCATCGTTTATAATTGACGTATTTTATTGGGTTGATTCTCATTCATGTACTGTATAGTGTATTGCACGATAAAGCCGCACAGATAACTACCATATAGGCCCGCCTTTGTCAATCAGCATAGCTATAAGCATAGCTCAACGCTGCTCCTCTTAAATCTTAATAATCAATATCAGGTTGAAATCGTTAAGTTTGTTCCCTAATGGAGGTCGATGTTCAGAGCTAATGAAGTTCATGACGGATACGCAGCGTACCTTCATGAACTTCGCAGCATGCAAGGGGCTTTGCTCAGGCTTCGGATTGCTCTGACATTGTGCGTTTTGGAGCGATGAACTATAGACATCCCATGCCACCCACTCAAGCCGTTTTTCTGTCTCGTTTTCAGTGGATCACCCTACATTCCGATGATTCCGTTCGGACTAAAGGAGACAAAGTACATCGACTTCGGAGACGCATTTAAGGTATGCATTGATGTCTCGCCTAATCCCCTCATGCGTCGCATAACGTCAGAGGCTTAATGTCGCTTCCATGGTAAGCCTCATTAATATGCTGATCGCCTTGAGCCGTCTTTTTATTGGCGATAAGCGTCCCTGGTAAAGCCGCTCCTTGCTGTGACTTCCACGAAACGCGCAGAGGCAGCTTCTCGTTACAGGGGTTCATGTCTAGCCTGTCACGGGTGGCTGAGTATGACGTTTCGAGGAATTCATCAGTTCGTCTGTTGTTGTACCGAGGAATGATACAGCCTAGAAATACGTGCACGAAGTTACGGAAGTGTTATTGATAAGTCCGTATATCACGTTCATCCCAGGCAGAACCTTACGTAGTCAGTTTTGATCCGTCTAAACGTCTGCTGTTGTACCGAGGAATGATACAGCCTAGAAATACGTGTACCAAGTTACGGAAGTGTTATTGATAAGTCCGTATTATCGTATTAATCTTAGGCGGAACCTTATACGTAGTCAGTTTTAATCCGTCTAAATGAAGTTGAACCAAGGTCGTCTGGAACTGTGGCCTTGTTTCATTCCGAATATCTGTCGAATAGTAACTAAAAGTTGTTGACGTGGATTATTGTTAACTCTACCCAAGCAAATAACATCTTGGTTGAGGGAATAGGGCAGTATGCAACTCACCCCAGTTAGCTTTCTGCTACCATACTGACCTTCCTCTCTTGCGGCCTTCCTTTTATGTCCGGCCCCCTGTGTTGAGCCCAGCCCCGCTTAAAACAGTGCCAACAGCGTAAAACAGCCCTCTCCTGTGACGGATCTGTATCCTGGCGTGAGCGATCCAATCACCGAATGGTCATCATCAAGCGATCTGTCACCCGGCCTCCCTGGGGTGAGATCCATGGATCGCACCCGTCACATGACAGAGAAGGATTGCCTCCCATTATCAATCGAATGGAGTGCATTGTCCTGCGTGGTGGGTAGTTCCAGTATGTTCTAAAGAAGGGAGAGTTCCGGTGGCGGTTCTTTCCTGCGGCGCGGTTTGAATGATCAGCCCCTTTGCGTGTCGGACTGGGGTGTTTTTTTGTGTGGTTAAACTATTGCGGTGATGTTATGACTGGGAGGCGCTTACCGAACATGGTCTCGGTATGTTTTGCAGGACTTTATTCTGGAACACTACAGTGAAGACGGTGAAAAGTACATCGGTGCGATTCAGGACTTCACCGACATCAGACAGGTAAGCCCCGATACCCAGTGGCAATTAGGCACGTAGTCAGGGCTTTTGTCAGGGGGGCACGTTGATGGTAAAATCATATTTCACTGCTCAGTCATATGTTGTTGATCGGGGGTCGAGTCGTCAGACTATCCCATTGTATCTAATGTAAATTTGTTTGGCTCAGGGGTGGCATGGCCCCACTGCCCTCCCCCCCCTCTCCCCTGGCTACGTCCCTGGCGGTACTCACATATTGCTCAAGATTACGTGACTATCACGTAGGCTGTGGTGAGAAATGTCTGTCGTTGGAAAGTTACTATGCATAAAATGTACTACAATTACCTACCATGTTTACACATAATCGATCTAAACACAATTAACTATGCACCGCTTAAGTCTGCTCTACAAATGTAAAACTTGCTCGTTCGCTGCACGCGAGAGAGAAATCTGCACGATGTAGGGGCAACGTGAAGCGCACTGGGGGAGTTTCGGCACGATGCCAGCGTTTGACCGTGCGGGGACTGTCTAAAAGTGTGACCAGCTGCCGAAAAGTGTGACCAGCTGCCGGACCGGCTGCGTTTCGCTACCGTTCCGCCCTGCGTCGTACCGTGACGTCACGTGACGTGACGTGACGACTCTGGTCCTCCCGATCCTCCCCGCGGTCGGAGGGTCATGGACAGCGTGTCCATCCACCGTGTCCAGCCGGTCCCTCGGAGGCGTGACTCAGTACTGGCGACTGAACATCACAAGGAAGCAGCAGGAAACGACCATCCGTCGCTTCCTTGGCACGCGCCGCCCCACCGCGCTGCCCCAGGGCGGGGCACGACGGTTCCACGCCACAGTAACCGTTACCCGAACTCCCCTCCCTCCCCTCCCTGGGCGACTGGGCTGATAAGGATCCGGTAATTGCCAGAGAAACACACAAAAGGTCACGCGCACTCGGAACATGTTTGCCAGCTCGTTTGACAGCTTTCACGCGTCCGCTTCTGGTGCGCGCCGCTGTTGACTAATACCGGTCTAAGGACCTGTTGTTGGCCGTCTCGTGGCCGTATGTAAATGCGGACGATAACCTCGCGGCCGAGGCGGCTCTCCAGAGGCCGCGCAGGTCGAGCCGGCTTGACGACCGCCGGAGCCAGTCACCCTTAGCGTCACGGCACGTGACTCGTGACATATGACACAGCGCGCGTCACGACACGGAGGCAGGATGTGCCTGTCAAACGTGTCAGTCGTGATCCGGAGCTTGACCACCGATCAGCGGGAAAGCGAAGCCTTCCCACGATTGTATTGACGCTCAATTTGTCCGTTGTGTTTTCCTAGTGCTCGTAAATAAGACCTTCAGGGTGCAATTATTGCTTACGATGAGGAAATAGTGGTTCGGATTTCACGTTGGCTAGCGGTGATAATATATTATGTGGAAGGCGGGCTCTTTGCGGAGGCGTAATGATTCCGATATTCGATCGCATCTGATCGACAGAATCGCTACGATAAAATTTTGCCTGTGGCGATACATTCTGGCCATCGAAGCGGCCTACGTTAACCACAATGCTCTGGAACCAATGCGTCTGCTAATGTTAATGTTCTGTTCTATTAAACTATAGATGTTTACGTTTAGTCAACACAGCACCATATTCATCTCTGCTTTGTCACGCTGTTATGTTGGGAAGGATGTTCAAATAGGTGGGTATTGATGCCAAATTGTCAGCTTTTAACCAATCCAGTTTACTTTCAACAGTAGGATCGCATTCAACAGCACGACACACCTTTCGAATGTTTTCTTGCACCACTATTGGTCCACGTCAGTGAGAGATTCAGATGCAGAATATCAGTTTCATGATGCATTAAACGAATTGCATGAAGGCACGTGCACGATAAAAACTTCATGTCAAAGGCATCGGTTATGAAAGACGCAACAATCGCAACAGTAAGTGAAGTAACACATGCAGTTACATGGTTTGTATTTACATCGCTTAAATCGCCGGCAAAAAGACCCGTCCTTGGTCTCGTTTGGACATCGTATTAATTTCTTCCGCACCACTAGACCGTATTTATTTCTACGCACACCATTCCGTCTCTGACGTCATGTCTCTATCTGCAGGCGATGCGCACCCCACAGCGGAACCAGACCGGTCTGGCGCTGTTGTTCGAGTACTACAACCAGCTCTACTTCATCGAGAGGCGCTTCTTCCCTCCAGACCGCAGCCTCGGCATCCACTTCGAATGGTGAGAGCCGAGTGAGCTGCGAAAGCTCGCCATTCGTATGGAATCAGATTCGGAAGCTCGTTCTCCGAATGGTTAGTGAGCTTTGGAAGCTTTCCATTCGAATGGCGAATGAGCTGTAGAAGTTCGCCATTTGAATAGTAAGAGAACTTCGGAAGCTCGCCCCTCGCAGCACCCCCCCCCCCCCCGGCACACACATTCCACAGGAACCTGCTGAATGCAGCGATGCATTTCCCATCGGCATACCGCTATATACGTCCTCGCATGCCGACTGGAGCCTCGGAATGCACCGGGGATGGTGAGCGGTCCTCGACATACCTGCGCGCCCCAGGTTGAGACAGAAGACATACCGTCTCACTGCGGCCTCGTATGTCTTCGTCATGACCTCGCCATTCGTTCCCTTTGAGTGGCGGGTATTGTAGCCACTCGGACCGACCTCAAATATTGTCCCGCCCCTGCTTCTGAGTGCACTGTGCGGCCTTGGCATGCACTTGAAGCGGATGATTACCTGCTGAAAGAGCGTCCCTCCCAAGTCCCAGGCAACTGCACGCTGTAGTGGTGCGCCACTCCCCGTCTTATCCGGCCGTCGACCCTCCGCAGCACCTCCTCATACGGTGTCAAGTTCTGGCAGAGCGGCGCGTCCCGCTGTGTTTTTACTCCACTATCGCATAACGCTCCGTCTGGGACTCCGCATCTCAGCTTTCATCGCTTCCTTCGCTGCCCGTTCCGCCCCACCTCGCCGCGCCGCGCGGCGTCGCTACCGTTTGAACTCCGCCCACACCTCCTCCACGCTTCCTCTACCGTGCCGGGCCGGCCTCGCCACCCTCCAGCTGTCACCGGGGGTCTGTCCGTGACTCAGCTCTGCACTATCCATGGTCCGGCTGGCCGGCTGACCGTGAGGCAGACTAGACCAGCTGCTGTCCGTCTCTACCGCGGTGCAGGCGCGGCCTCCGCCGCCCGCCGCCAGTGCACCTGCACCGGGGCGGCAGCGGCGGCTGGCGGCGGCGGACGGGCAGCGGACGGGTTCTGGGTACTGGACAGTGGGCAGGACGGTCCGGTGCTCATGGCTGGGGCTCACCCAGACCGGTCCGATCAGGAAGGGCTGGGGGGGGGACACTGCATCGCTCAGACGGTGACGCTGGAAAGTATATTTAGTATCGGGGGGTTTCACTTTTCATGCTGGGTGGCTGGCTTGAGTGGAGGCAGCGTCCGGCAGCCCGTCGCTCGTCACCATTCGTTGGACGTGAGCGATGAGCGGTGAGCGATGTGTTGGGTGGTGAGCAGAACTATTCTATGGGTGCCCCAAACCCCAAACCCAACCCAGCCGAGAACCCCTATGAACATCAAGCCCAGCACCCAGCCAACACCCAATTCAAATTCATCAAATCTGATACGCCCATGCCCATTTTGGGGCCCATTCAGATAAGGCCAGCATCATATATTCACAAAATTCGTAACCCATTACCCTAGCATGTTGACTTGCATAATATTTAACCGATAAATAAGATTATGCATCTGGTGTTGGTGTTTGCTGGCTGATTTCAACTTATCGAACACTTTGCTGTCAACATTATCATATTGGATCAGACCTAGGATCAGACATGGTTTAAAAAATATTACTACCCTATTATTTACCACGATGTATTGTTGTCATTTATTTGCCAAAGTCTAATGATTAAATCTCTTATATATTACACAAAATGGTTAAACATCAGGTTGTCAAGTAAAAAATAACGCTTAGCGACATTATTCAAAAATTGCCATACCCATGCCCGCCCAGTAGGCCAGTACCCATGAAAAGTCAAAAAATGCATACCCAACCCAGACATTTGGAAAAATTGAGTGGGCAACCCATGGGCTGCACCCAGCCATGATAGTCCCATGTGTCGTGTGAGCGATGGTGGCGATGGGGGTATGGGCGATGTTGGGTCGCATGAGCGAATGGCCGATGCGACGCCGATGGACGGAGGTGGAATTCGATCCGTACTATGTCCTTCGGTACTCTCGCTGTGAACGAGGTACTAGGTGTCCCACGGCCCGGTACTCGCTGGGGTCTATAATAAGACTGGTCCACATGGCCCCACAGAGCTGGCCGCCAGCAGACAACTGAGCACCCAGCACGCCAACGTCGAGCCGCCACCCATAGTACGCTCTCTTTACGCGTATGACACGTCGCCGGCGCAATTGAGACTCGACTATCAATGCATCGGCGCAGCAAGTCTGACAGTCTGGTCCAGACCCCACGCTCCCGCTGAACTGGCGTCTGACGTTTCACAGCGCTACCGTGACGACGATGACCGACCCAGTGACCAGTGACCAGTGACCAGTGACTAGCGACCCGTGACCAGTGACAAGTGACCAGTGACCAGTGACTAGCGACCCGTGGCCCGTGACCAGTGACCAGTGACTAGCGACCCGTGACCAGTGACCAGTGACCCGTGACCAGTGACCAGTGACCAGTGACCAGTGACCCGTGACCTCGGCTCCACCGGTCGGGTGGTACCGATGTCACTATGGGCCCGTCACGTGCCTCAGACCACTGCGTTGGTTTGCGGTGGTCGTCCCATGGTCATGTGGTCAGTGGTCACCATGATACCACACACAGCCACCAATCCGCTTCGTACCAGCCACCTTGACCTGACCGCACTGATCTAACCGCGATCTGGCGGTGACGCGACCGCACTGATCTGACGGTGATCTGGTGGTGACTGGCGGCGCTGATCTGATCGCACTGATCTGACCGCGATCTGGTGGTGATTGCGGCCTGGCTACCGAGTGTGACCTCTGACCACACAGCCTGCTCTTCCCGCTCCCGTTCAGGGGCTAAACTGTACCCAACACCAACATAACCGCGATGCTCATCATCCGGATCCATGCTGTGACAAAACAAAAACATGCAAAACAACCTCAGGGAAAGCCACCGGACTTGGAGTTCTTGTAAACTTTAAACATAAATCATAGCCATTACCTGTCTCATGAGTCTCGTTTTTGCAGCGGCAGTTCACAATTTCCCGATGTGTTGCAGCACGTCATGCCCAATTTGCCCACCTCTTCCCCCGCACCTGCCCCCGTGTGCCGTCACCACCTGCCACCGGCCAGCCATACCGCTGCAGCCAGGCTGGCCTCGGACGGACGCCGCCATCGCCATCGCCATCGGTCGTTACCGATGGCCGGTCGTTACGGCAGGATCGCGTGCCGTTCTGCCGGCCGGTACAGCGCTCAGTCCCGCCGCGGCACCGTCTGCCTTCTGTGCTGCTGCTGCCCAGTCACATGTTTTCGTCGAAAATCCACCGCTTTAGTATGTCACCTGCTGTCAGTACGGGGGTTATATACAAGGAGCGGCCTTCGCTCACCACGGTGGGGTCGTGATGTTAACGTTCCGAGGGGCGCCTGCGAGTGGCAGATCGTGAACGTCTGATGACCGCGGCGTCAATTCGACTCGTCGACGGAGCGCGACTGACCCGGATTTCACTTCCAGTTCGGCCACTGACCGTCTGACAGAGTACACACGACACCTCCGGTTGGCAGCGCGCGCGCCCCGCACACCGCGATCAGGGGTCACGAGCATACAAACTGGATTGACAGTCCTACGCAACAGGAAGATTACTTACGAAACAATACGCATATGGTTAAACCGGACTCGTTTGATATCAGATACTCCGGAACTTCGATCGCGTCGAGGCTTACGCAATTGTATCAATCCTACGGGCAGCCTTGCAGTCGTATTTTCATTGAATCTCCTATCTGAAGCTGATGTTTTTGACAGTACCCTGCACCTCTGCCACCACCCCTCCCCTGTCCTTCCACGCCCAGAAGCGTACATCAACAGTCAGGAGCGATCCAGGCCGCGAGCCCATGAGCCTGTGAGCCTGTGAGCCCGTGAGCCGTGACCCGTGAGCCTGTGAGCCTGTGAGCCTGTGAGCCTGTGAGCCCGTGAGCCCGTGAGCCCGCGAGCCCCGTGGGCACCCGAGCCTGTTAGCCCCGTGGGCACCCGAGCGGCGCAGTGCGATGTTTACGACCTATCAGGCGTTACGGCGGCTTTACATTCCTGCGCGCGTCCGCCGCGGACCCAAAGCCGTGTTATGTTATTCCCCCACCTGACTACATCCCGACCGGAATGGACGGCTGGAATGGACGGCGCTTTCATTGAGCGCCCTGCGGTGAGTCGACGGACGGCCAGTGAGGTCCGACTCCCGGATCTAGGACCTGGGTGTCCTTGGGCAAGGTGGAGGGTGGTGGCCGACTGGTGGCGGTGGGTGCGGTCGCGCTGGCCAGCGGGTGGGCGTGGGTTGGAGACTGAAAATTACGGCAGTTTGGTGACCAAATCGAGGAGGAATTTAGCCGGAAAGTTTAGAGTGATGACCATGCTGTAGCATGCAGTAGGCGGCAGAGACTCGAATGTGCAGTCATCGCACGCAAGGGTTAAATCGGGCGAAGTTCGCTGCTGAAGAAGGAAGTCGCTTCAACTTCACCGAATCGGTTTCATGTTAAGCGGTGGGTTGCTATTAATGTCGACAACTGACTGAACGGATTTAGTTCCCTTACACAGACTTGGATTAAAAAACAGCTGCATCGTTGAAAAATAAATCCGTTTTTTACGCTGACCCCAGATGCGTCTCGACACACGGTGATGCATTTCTTTCACCCATCGGACAAAGCGGGATACTTGAGCATGCGTCGACTTTCTGGCGATTTTTCGCTTATAGAGTCACGAAGGAGAGTGAAAAGCTCCAACACACGATCGCACTGAATTGCAGGCATGACCTGTGAAAAGTGACCAAAATCTTCCCATGAAATATGCCAGACTTGTGGATTCACATCATGTGGAAGCGCGCATGACAATTTTCGGAGAAGATTTTAGAGATCGCCTCATGGTCCACGGCTCTAGATACAGTCTGTGCTTTTGTATCGTATATAGCATGAGTTCATGTGTTCTGCAAATCCTGCATCGTATTCCGTCACATTCATCTGTACCTGGTAGTACCAGTGTAAAGGGACACAGCCAGAGGTCTGTACAGGCTAAGTGTCCGAACATTTGTGGTTTGCACACATCCAGACATTTGATAAGATAGACGCCAAATCACAATATGTTAATGAGCGGTGTAAGATGAGTTGCTATTCTGCAGTCAGTCATTGTTCGCATGTTCGTTTTTATCTGCAATTAATCGCCTACCTTTGGGTCTGATTAGTGCCATGCTATAATCCTTTATTTAAGACGGACTTACACAATAAGCCGAGTACAAATATTATTTATATACTGCCTTCCCACGGATGATTAGGCAGACTTTGTGCTATCTCCTTCATTAAAACGTAAATCACTTGTTTACGGTTATGAAGTTTATTGTGAGCTGCACATTGTTCCTCGTTATTGCCTGACTTGTAAGCCATTAAGTCCTCTTTAATTGTGACTGTCGTTATATTGTGAAACGTAAGCCTATTACCAATTGTGATTACATTTTTTCCGTTAGACGTCTGAGACATGTGTGACAACCATCACCACCGTTCCGCCTCTCGAGACGAGAATATTGTCATCAGTGACCACACATTCTTGTGAAATACCACATGGGCGAGACATTATTTCGCCGTGGCCGCTCATGATCTCGCAGGTATAATGTCCTGAACAGTTACTCCTAGGCACCTGCATGCGCCGCGGAGCGTGCAGCGCGGTGACGCGTGTGGCCCACATCTCTGGCAGCACAGTTTCACTCCTGGTACTGTAACTCCCTTAGAACACGTATTCTATTGAGATCTACCTGAAGCCTACTGCGCGATGTGCGGGCGAAACCGACTATCCCTTCCCCCCCTGCGTACGGAGAGTCCGCGAGCGCGAGTTCATGGGGTGATACGTGACTAATACCTTCATCTCACCGCCCTGACACCTACACCCAGTAGTATAGGCTATGGCCCCTACCACGTGTCACAGGAATACGACTCACTGACGCCTCGACGGAACACCGGAGACACCCGCGGAGGCGCCACCTCACTCATGTGGCCAAGTGTACGACTCCCTGTACGGGACGGGGCACTTGCCAAGCATGCGCAGCCGCACGCGAGTGAGCCTCTCTGAGACGCTGGTTGTTTGCTCAATGGATGCATGTGGCAGCGACTCTCCACAGCCAGCTGGGAGAGCCGAGATGTTAGCGTGGGCACGCAGGAGGGTCCTCGAGCGCGAGCTGATTCGTATACCCACATGCCATAATCTTAACGAGAGCTGGCAGAGCGCGAGATGACGTGAGCCGGAGTTGAGGGCGGCGTTGGGAAGCACGAACGACAGCTTGGGCAGAGATGCACCAGCAAGTCGCAGAAGGTAAGAGTGTTGCAAATTGCAATTGGAAAGTGTGCTTATGCCTTTCAATAATGATTTTAATGTTTTAGGCGTTGAAAGGTATATCCTGTATGTTGCATCAGATATATTTACAACTGATTTCGATGCTACTCTCGTAACTTCGGTCAGTGCCCATTGCTTTATTTATCACAAGCCAGTCAACACTCAGAGTGGCGCATTCGCAACGTAGCCCTTCAGCAGCCGCCTTGTGCAGCCTTGGCGGTCCTGGCCGCCACACCGACTTGCGACGGCACCTGCCGTATCACCAGGGATCGCATCTGCGCGCCGTGACACAAAGTCACGCATTCTGAAGTCGATCCGATCTCTACCATCCACTTCACACAGCCTGCCGCGACGCGAGTAGTGCTTTACGTCCCGTGCACCGGAGTCAAGGAGCTTACGAGTCCCCCCTGACTCTGCCAGGTACATTCTGGAGAACTTCTCTAACGCCCCGAGCCGGGACCTGGACGCGGACGTGCTGGACGTCCTGTCGAACCTGCTGCTGGCCCAGGCGAAGGAGTGCCTCTTGGAGAAGCTGCTGCTGCCGACGGAGAAGCTGGACCTGAGCGCGCAGCTGGATATTGGACAAGAGGCGGCACAGGTGGGCATTTTCACGCGTTTAAGACCGACTGTATATGATTTCACACACATTTGGAGCTGCTGTTCGATTTCACCACAAATGTTTCTCTGAGTTCGTGTATTTCTCCCCACAACTTACAGGCTTGTGAGTGTTCAAAACTACGAGTCGACGTAATACCATGCATTAAGCTGAAGCAATGTCGCGACTGCCTTTATATGTCTAACCATTGCAGTCGTATGACCAGGTTTCAGAGACTTACCATCGGAGGCCGGAGTTGTATTTATGTAGACTGCAGAGACCAGTGCAGTTTTATGCCTGCAGGCTTCAGGAGACTCACCATCGCTGTTGCGTGTCTGCAGGTTGCGGAGACGTACCGCCGTCTGAGGGAACAGATGGCGACACCGTCGGTGCAGGAGTCACTGCCGCTCTCCTGGCAGCAGCTGGTCCACATCAAGGAGGTCTACTACACGGCTCTCTCGCACCATCACTTCGCCGTCGGTGAGTGCTCCTCCCTGTGACGAGAGAGGGCGTCTTTTGGTGTTTTGGTTTAGTCTCCGTGTGCCCTGCTAAATGTCCACATACCCTGCCAAAAATAGTTGATATGGGTAGTTATTGCGTGATTAGTACGGTGTAGATGGTTCGTTCCGCTTGCGGTGGTCGATATGGTTTACGATAGCGTGGCGACCTTGATCCACGGATCACGAGATGCCGAGACCACCTGTGTGTCGCGTGCTGTATGTTGTGTTATAGTTTACCGGAGTTTAGCCGTGTCAGAGCAGGTTGGCCCGCTTTCCGCTAAACGCCAGCGAGAACAAGGAAATAGTGATAGGTTATCTCTGGGTCAAACAATGCCTGTATTGGGTATGGTCCAACCTGTTGTTTGTTTGCCTTGATCAGATACAAGCTGATATTGGCACGGCAAAGTCGGTGTGATGACATTAATTTGCGTCTCTCCTGCTCGCCGAATGAACAAAACACTCGGCACGTCTAAAACAAACACAACCAGATCAGCGTCACTCCTGCTCAAACAAACAAGGGACGGCATGCTAAATTCAAAGTGGGCATTGGTCGTGTGATCTTATATGTTTCTCTCTCTTCATCTGGCGAGCGAAGTCGACGGGTTTGCCTTGACGGGTCCTACTGAATATGGTTAAGGTTGTAAATGGAGCTGGGTTGAGGGTATTTTGATTCTAACTGAGTCTCCCCTCATCTTCCTATGGTGTGGGGGACTGAGCTGCGCTTGAGACCCATTATGTCGGGGGGGCGAGGGTTCAGCTGCTGTGGGGCAGGTGCCGGGGTGGTTCATCGGTGTTGTGGTTCACTGCTTTGGGAGGAAGTACACGCTCGACGATTTACTCGACTGTGGAAAACGACGCGGCTATTTTAGGGAGATTATATCAATAGCAGGTTGGTTGGTTTCTGCTCACGGATCCGCTCTATAGCGTTGTTTGCTGCTTGTGCTTAATCTTTGGTTGTGCGTTATTTGGTTATGCTGGGGGCTCTCAGTTGCTGTAATTTGTGAGGAAGATTATATCAAAGCAAGCTGATTGGTTATGCTGAACCGGAAGTTTTTGCGTTGTTGCTGCTTAATCTGCTTGAGTAGTGGGTTATTTGGTTATGCTGAACAGGAAACGCATTCCATCGTTACTGTATTTGTAAGGAAGATTATATCAAAGTAAGGTCTGCTGATCGGCTATGCTCAACCGGAGGTTTATACGTTGTTGCTGCTTAACCTACTTGAGTAGTGGGTTGTTTGGTTATGCTGAACAGGAAACGCATGCCCTTCGTTGCCGATTTTTAATCTACTTGATGTCATACACGCTGCTGTGTGGGTTACAGTTGCAAGTAGACAGTTATCCTTGGAAACTTCATATTGTCAGTTTTGTAGTACCGTCCCTGCGCTTCGCTGGGCAGTACTATCCCATACAATTATGTATGCTGCGACACAGCGTATTACTGCTCGCTTATTTCAGTTATACATCGACATTAAAACACTGCCTAAACATTCCACGCTACCTTCCACTGTATAAGCACTCCGAACTCTACGTCACACCAACTATTCCTCTCAAAGACAGTTTTCTCGCCTCGCAACATCGCCTTTCGTTCTCCTCTGACCATCCTCCTCCCCCTCCCTCTCCCGGCAGCTAAGTGCCACCTGCGCGAGGCAATCGTCCTTCAAGAGGAGGCTCTCCGCCTGTACCGGATGGCGCGGGAGCTGAAGAAGCGGGAGATGCTGCACCACGTCCTGCGACTGGCGCTCGACATCAGCAGCGAACAGTACTCCCTGCTGGAGCGCGAAGACGACTTCGACGAGCCGGTCGACCCGCCCGTCATTACAGGTAGGTGGCGCAGCGAGCGATCGGTAGGTGGCGCTGCAGACGGGAAAATAGATGGCGCTGATAGTACAGGGTGGTTGAAAATTGAGGCTGGATGTGATGGCTGTGCGGTTCGGGGCGTTATTTTTCACCGTAGGCTTCTTACATCTCATCGCAGAGCTTGGCCTTAAATTTTGACCCGGTAAACTATTATTTCTTGTGTTTTGCATTTACTAGACAAACATCTGATCTGTTTTCCTGAGAAGCTCATGCTGTTTTTTGCTGCACAAGTCCTCACTTGTAACAGCAGATGTCTGCCTCTTCATGTACGTCCCCTTCCTCCCACCCCCGCCACTGACCACTAACCTCCATCTCCAGGCTCCTCCAAGTATCAGCTGTCTCTACAGGCGCCGGACTTCAGTCGCTACCAGGTGGCGGACCTGTTCCGCGGCCTGGGCCCGGTCGAAGTGTTCTCAGCGCACCACCACTGGTCAGCGCCGCGGGCCGTGCACATCCAGCGGCGCGCCGGCGAGGGGCTCGGCTTTAGCGTCAAGATGGAGGCGCCCGTGGTGGTGGTCGGAGTGGAGCCGGCTGGACTGGCTGAGGTGGTGCGAATGCCGGGAAGGAGGGGTGCGATGGGATGGATGAGCCGGAAGAGGGGGGTTGTATGAGGGTTAGTGGGTGTCGGCTGCCGATCCGCCGCTACGGGAGGGGACAAGGGATGGTGGAGAGGACACGGGGGATCGGCTAGGGCTGGCTAGCTAGACGGAACTTGTGTAATATTCTTGACTATTGATCAGTGTCGCTAACCACCGCACCGTGGTCTACGGTAAATCTTAAAAAAGTACTGTAAATGAAAAAGTAAAAAAGTGGTGACCGCCGAAGCGCTAGTCTCAGTACTGATCAGTGTAATGTTATTAACGAACGAGTGTAATGTTATAACGAACGAGTGCAATGTTATAACGAACGAGTGTAATGTTAAAGAACGAGTGTAATGTTATAACGAACGAGTGTAATGTTATAACGAACGAGTGTAATGTTATAACGAAACGAGTGTAATGTTATAAACGAACGAGTGGTAATTTATAACGAACGAGTGTAATGTTATAAACGAACGAGTGTTGTACAAGTAGCGCCTAACGCATGTCCTCCGGTCATTGAGGCGTCACAGCCCCATCACTTCATCTCAACACGTCTCATCACACACATCAAGACTATCATCCGTCGTCTCACCCTACACCTCACTGACCAACCCCCCCCCCCTCCGCAGCGTATCGGTCTGAAGGAAGGAGACTACATCGCCGGCATCGACGGCGCGGATCTGAAGTGGGCGAGCCACACGGAGGTGGTGGCGCACATCCGCCGGGCGGGCTCCGAGTTCATGCTGCACGTCATCACACCGATGGACAAGACGGAGCCGGTCAGTAGACGGAGGGGGGCTGAGAGAGGGATATGGGAGTGTTACCAGGAGAAGGGACGGTCAGCGGGTGGATGGTGGTGACTGAGAGAGTGTGAGAGTAGGAGATTTGGAGCGAGAACGAGCTTATGGGTGCTAGCTGATTCTGCGGGGGTTTCACGGGGTGATTTTCTGGTTCTTCGTTCTGATCTGTCGCTTGCTGTTAACGTTGACACGGGAATACACGTGTCTATAGAGTGTAGGAATATCTGGGGCATATTGTAACGCTTACACAAAGTGGCTTGTTCTTGATCATAAGTCACCCTTGCACATATAAGGGTGATTTTCGGGAACATTTGCAAGGCTAATATGGCCTAAGGTCCTATTATTTACACAAATTTTGTTTTAACCAATCACTGATTATCAAATTGCTTTGTATTTTATTTGTATTGTTAACTTCTATGTCGAAGTTGGGACTGTTCCCGACAGTGTCTTCGTGCGAATTCCGCCAATCCCTGTTCGCCGCTCTGACCATGACGTCATCTCTCGGCAGACCCCGGAGCCGCCGCGGCCGCCGGCGCTGCCGCCCCTCTCCGACAAGACCTGGGGATCGCTGTCCAGCTCGGGCGTCAGCTCTGGCGTCTCCAGCCGAAAACCCAGTCCAGCCAGCAGTCTGGCCAGTCAGAACAGCAAGGGCTCCGCCAAACGGCACTCATGGAACCCGTTCAAGAAGGGGCCGCGCTCCGACCACCCAGAGCTGTACAGCAGCAACGTCGTGCTGCGGTGAGTCGCCGCCGACGACGAAGAAGCATCTGTACATATGTCATCCTGTCATGCGCTTGTGTGAGTTCCGTGAGTGCGTGTGAGAGAGTGTCCGGCGTCCACTTCGGGTCGCTCGCCGCGGAAGCGAGCGCCGCCCGGAGGTGGCACCACCGTCGGATCTGCGGTTGTAGGTGGCAGCACTGTCGCCACGGTCAGCGCCTGCCCCAGGCCAGTTGGTGACCGCGGTTGACCCGGTCGGACCCGTGGAGCGGGCCGAGAGGAGAGGCGCGGGTCCCGCCCACCGCAGATCGTCGTCAAACAGCCGGACCGTGCAGCATATTGCTATCTTGCCGGTGGCCCTGTGGGCTGCCATATGAGGAACATCATTCAGCTGATCGCGTACCGCTTGACGCGCTACGTTGACGTGTAGAATAATTGTATCAAGGTTGACAGTGAACCGTCATTTTAGTGTAATGGTATCAATTATCACCTGATGTTTATGAGCATCAACCAGGGGCCAAACCACCTCACGCGTGTGTGTGTGTGTGCGACATATCCGCGTGATTCGTTGCGTGTAGGTATGATTGTTATCGACATACAAAAGTGAAGTGTGGATGTTATGCTATTGTGATATTTGTAACCGCCTGCGCTATTTCATCGGACCAAGTGAACGGTCCATTGTAGCTGACATATATGTATATTCAATAAATGTGTCGCATGTATCCATGTTTGGAAGACGTCATGGCAGGTCAACAGAAGGTGGGAGAGAATTCAGAACAATCAAAAGCCTTAGGCTCAGGCATTTACGAGTACATTAGGGATGTCTTCTGACCGTCACATTCCCGGCGGGAATCCCCGGCGGGCATTTTACTCTACTGCAGATCGGCAATGTACTCATACATTGGTATTCCTTTTAACTACTTGCTACGGGAATCGGTACAAAGCACCTTTCTACCGATTCGCCAGAATCCCCGTTGGCATTGACGGTTCAAAACACAGCCTAAAGCAACGCTGGAAAAGCATGGATAACGCAGTCCATTTGGAGAGTAACAAAAGAACATTTACTTATTCACATGTATTGCACCATTATCCAACTGATTTAGTCGGCATAAGAAGCACATTTTACTTAAACAATGCCACACAAATATTATAAAGTATCGATATACAGTAGACGCCACTTATTAAGCCCATGGTTAATACGCCCAGCCGCTTATCACACCCAAGTTGGCCCGTTACGGAATACACAATATTACCATAACGACCATATTAGGAACTTCAGATAAAGCGCCAATCGGTTATAAAGCCCAGAAATGCTCGGTCCCAAGGTGGGCTTAATAAGCGGCGTATTATGTACTTCACAAAAAGAAGTAACTATTAACGTCGTACATATTTGAATAGCAATAAATGGAAACAGTTATCAAATACAGACTGTCACCCAAACATGACACTTTGAATGTCTAAGTCAAATGTCACACTTCGGCTGAAAAATATACTTATCACGAGAGCTATATTAACTTCCGGAAAGCCCCGCCATTATATCATCCACGATAGTACTCCCGGACCACAGCTTTGGCACAAACGTATAATGTATCAGTCACCATTGACCCCCTTTTAAACCTCTAGTAACAACAATCCTACCACGCAATAACCGTTAGATACGACACAGCTATCCTGCATGGCACGACGCTGTAGATACAATCCATTCGGTCACTACACCAACTCACACATTCCGAACAAAAACCTGGCCAAATTCCACCACGACTGTGGATCATGCCAGCTATAAGTCTTAGCACGCCTGAGAACAGCTGAATCAGCGTAAAGCCACAGTATTAACCTTACTCCACTGCTCAGTATCCCGGATCCCTGCGATGATCAGTCACCACCCGACAATACCAGCAGAAACTGTGCCGCTTCAAACCTGGCTGAGGAGTTGACTGCCGATATAAATGTTTAAGCATACATAACTTCAAAAATAGTGGCATTTTAAACTGGCTGGGGGTCAAACTGACTGGGGAAAATATACAACCTCTCTCATTCATACAATATCGACACATTTCCACCAGTAAGAGACAAACTATAAGCAGTAATAGCAATCAAGGTCGAGCCCAACCATAGTAGCACACATTACTTTCACGACGTTGTGACAACGTTTTCACGCCGTAATTACGTCGTATGAACGTTGCCCTGACGTTGTGACAACGTTATGTGCTGCTAGGGAAAAGCAGTTCAGCGTGGACGCCCCTTCCAACCCCCCCCTCGCATCCACCCCCCCCACCCCACCAACCCATGGTCGAGAACTGATTTGATGATGATGATGATTGTTTATTATGGGCGCGCCAACAACAAAGCTTATATCGCGCCCGCAAGTAACTGATTTGGCAGCATTGACTGACGAAAAAGTCGCCCTAACACACACACACACCCATCCCCAGTCACAAGGTGGCTCATCGATCCACAGTTCACACACAAGCCCAGATAACCACCCGACAATGTGAAGCTGCACAAAAACTCTCAGTGCAAAACAAACTTACGCCAAGTGCTTATCAACCTCTTCCCACCCTAGCAAAAACAGACTGGCAATGCGAAGCGTTCTCACAATGGAACCCCGTGGGCCAAAGCCAACAAGACCAAGAGTGACAATATGCACCAATACCTCATGACACCCGACCTTTCGCCACCAACCGTCCAGTTCTACCCCATGAGCACGTCCTACCCTCTACCGTCCTCCCTCGTATCCAACATCACCGACGAGCCGCGGTTCCTCCCATCACAACTTGCTGTACAAATCCGTCATCACCTCATCTGTCACCTCCACAAACGAGTCCGGTCCGGTGATCCTGAACGCCTTCTCCCTGTAGCCGGAGAGGTTGGTGCAGCGCTGCACGTGCACCTCATCATAGAGCTCGCGCACGGCCGCAGGCATCGGCGCCGTGCCGGACAGGGCGGCCAGACCGTCAAAGTACTCCCACTGCAGAGGGCCGAGGAAGTGCGCGTACCGACGCGGCATGCCCATCTCTAGCCGCAGTTGCAGGTCCCGTGACGTGTCCTCAGTCATCTCAGACTGTGATGGCAGCTGGAGACGACCAGTCAGGCTGGCCAGGAAAAACTCCACCTGGCGGAGAGCGCGAGGAACTCAGAAGGGCTGGCAAGGAAAACTTCACTTGGCTTCCACTATCCGTATCGTTAAGGCTAAAACGAATGTTGTTAGAATAAAAATACTATCATTATAAAATAAAAAATCGACAATGGAAATAAAGATCACCAGTCTAAACTGGTGCCCAACACAAAGTACAACACTATGACTACCGACAATGTTAAAGGTAAATCAACAATCACGAACACTTACAGCTTGGGAAAGATTGTCATCGCTAGAATATAATACTTGAGCATGAACATTGAACATCTACAAGAAATCGCAATGGTCCATGACTTTCAATCAAACCCAGCCGATGTGTTCCTGTGTCTCAGTTTGTTATTACACCACTCCGTTCTCGTTATAACACGTCCCCAGAAGCCAGACCGGCGTTCACACCTGTTTGTGGAACAGCGGGAACGGCAGGACGACGGTGGGCAGTCCGATGAACGCCATCCGCTGGTAGCCGGTGTGGATCACGTGTTTGTAGAGAGGCCGCACCTGCCGGTCCACCACGGATACCCCGCACTCCGGTGACAGAAACGGGAACACAAACTCGTAACCTGAAATACGGGAACGCAAACTCGTCACAAACCTGCCGGTCCACCACGGATACCCCGCACTCCGGTGACAGAAACGGGAACACAAACTCGTAACCTGAAACACGGGGACACAAACTCCAAACCTGACATACGGGAACAAAAACTTGTAACTTGAAAACACGGGAACACAAACTAGTAGCTTGAAATTCAAACCACAGAACTCAAACATGTCCGAAATTCGTGCGAAAAGCCAATCCATGCTGCTGACCTGTGCAGAAGATGAGCACGTCCACGGGGACCCTGCGTCCGTCCAGCAGCACTGCGGCATCTGCTTCCATCCTCTCTATGCCCACCGTCTGCTGCATGTTCTCCGGCAGGGCGGCCGCGAACGGGGTCTGGTTGTGCGCCAGGTACACCTGCAAACACAATCAGTACATTGTGAAAAGGTCAGACAGCTTACTGTGAGGTCATCCCCACTCCGAAGTTCTAGGAAGCCAGGGGGTCGATACAAAATACACCAGCCCAGTGGGAGAGAGAGAGAGCCAGAGCAAAAGCGAGCATTTTATATACGAGTTAGAGCAAAAAATGGACCAGCTTTAGATTCCGCGAGCCACAGTAACAAACACGCTATTTCGACAAGGGAGAGTAGTGGGTTATTAACAAGCCGGGTATGGGAGGGGGAGGGAAGCGTTATCGGTTCTCGATGGGCAGTGATGACTCAGGAGAATTACAGGCTATCTATGGGTGACGCAGGCTCTCAGCGGAACTTTGGGTCAGCCAGTTGCGAGGCGGTAACAATAGGGCGGGTGTATTACGGTAGGTCGGAACCGGACGGTACGCAAGTTGACGCAAAGGTTCTGGGTTCGACCATGGTGAGGTTCGCTGTTACTTCAAAAAGAGTGCAAATCGAAAGGCAATGGGAAACTATCAGCACTGCAATGATTATTAATGTTATACTCGTGAAAGCATGTGCGGAAAGTCAGATAACCTGGGTCAAGCTCGCAAATTCCTGCCGACCTCTGCAACATCAATCCAGCCCAAAAGACCAAGTCCTACCCCTGGGCGTTTGTAGCGGACTCTCACCTCCTTGGTTACTTTGAACACTTTGCTAAACTCGTTGGCTACTTTGGACACTTTGCTCACCTCCTTGGCTACTTTGGACACTTTGCTCACCTCCTTAGAAACTTGTGACTCTTAACTTACCTCCTTGGCTACTTTAAACACGGTATTCACCTCCTTGGCTACTTTGGAAACTTTGTTCACCCCCTTGGCTACTTTGACACTTAATGCTCGCCTACTTGAGGCTACTTAGGAACATACAAGTTAACCTCACTGTTGGCCTTACTTTTGAACTCTCTACGCTCACTTACATGGATCTTCTTTGGCTTACAATTGGATAGCTTAAATCAACTTCCATTGGCTACTACTTGGACACTTTGCTCACTCCTATGAATGTTGTGACGTCTTAAGGTTATCCTCCTTGGTCTACTTTTAACACTCGCGTATGTCAACGACTCATAGCTAACGTTTGAGGAAATTTGTTCACCCCCTTGGCTACTTTGGACACTTTGCTCACCTTCTTGACTACTTTGGACACTTTGTTCGCCTTCTTGGCAACTTTAGACACTTTACTCACCTTCTTGGCTACTTTGGACACCTCCATTGAGATGTCGATTCCAGACGCTCTGCCTCCGAGCAGGATGATTCGCTTCCCTGACAAAACATGACACGGTCAGACATTCACAGAGTGGGAAAGAGTCGTACAAACAAGGTCCAGTTCACGACCACGAGTATTTGGTCAATGACAGACGAGGAGAGAGAGCTATCAGTTATATGTAGTTCAATAGGTGTGACAAGGCAAGGAATTGACATATCAGGTATATTTAAAGGGAGTGTGCCTACTCTTGTGAAATGTCAAATATATTTTATTACGGTAAGAAGCTATTGGGTTGATCATTGGTTACGATAAAATTCACATCTGGAGCCCCTTTAGTTGAATTTTTACTTATATTCTGTTTTGCATTTTTGGTTTCAAAACTCATAAACGATCGCCACTATAAACAGAGTACGAAGATGTTACCTACAATGGCGCACGCAAAAGAACAATAACTACCCCATGCAACAAAATCTTTCCGCTAACTTAAAGTTCGTACTTAAGTAATGCGGAAGTTCTCTCAGGGCGAACTATATGTGTTCCGCGCGACATAGAATGATTCTGTGACGGGACACTTTTAGTGAATATTCTAAGTCAACGTCAACAGTGGAATCTGGGGGATGTATAGCACATTTACGCTAAATTGTTCAAAAATCTCTTTTTGACTCTACAGACTAGTGTCAACAACTCCACATGACCAATGTGAGTAGGCACACTCCCTTTAATTCGTGACTGATCCTGAGGAAGAATATATCACGACAGCGAGAAGTTTAAGTTCGTCTAGTTAACGCTGCTAGGATGTCCAACTTTGGTTCACATACACTGCACTGTTTCTCTACTTGGGCAGATACAGGGGGTGACAAAAGGCCATTCCCCCTCCCCCAATGAAATCGGCGCAAAGTTGACACATTTGCTGTTATTGAAGAACATCCAAGCAACTTGTATTAGAGAAAGCTTATTTTAAATCAGCTATCAATGCAAAGCAAACGAAAACTGGTGAGTTTTCATAACTGTTTAAGACTTTTGGGGATTCCCCCTCGAAACCACCCGTTCTGGATCCATCCTAGTATAATCGCATGGTCCTACCACACGTACCAGAGACAGAACCAGGAGTGATATGACGACCTCGTCCGAGTACAGGTCCGGTAAACACAAGCTACCGACATGATCTTACCTCTGCACAGTAGCCAATAGGCATTGGACAGTGACCTAGCCTTACATGTGTACAGTAGCAAAAGGAATGACCTCGCGTGTGAACGGTAGTTAGTGACCTGACCTCAGTACTGACCTGACCTCAGTAGTTACCTGACCTCAGTAGTTACCTGACCTCAGTAGTGACCTGACCTCAGCAGTGACCTGACATCAGAAGTGACCTGACCTCAACAGTGACCTGACCTCAGTAGTGACCTACCTTAGTAGTGGCCTGGCCTCACCAGTGACCTGACCTTAGTATTGGCCTGGCCTCACCAGTGACCTGACCTTAGTAGTGACCTGACCTCAGTAGTGACCTGACCTCAGTAGTGACCTGACCTCAGTAGTGACCTGATCTCAGTAAAGACCTGACCTCACCACTATCAGTGACCTGACCTAAGTAGTGACCTGACCTCAGCAGTGACCAGACCCCAGTAGTGACCTGACCTCAGTAGTGACCAGACCCCAGTAGTGACTTGTCCTCACCAGTGGCCTGACCCAGTATTGACCTCAATAAAGACCTGACCTCACCAGTGACCTGACCTCAGTAGTGACCTGACCTCAGTAGTGACCTAACCTGACCAGTGACCTGACCCCAGTAGTGACCTGACCCCATCATGACCTGGACCCAGTAGTGACTGACCCCCAGTAGTGACCTGACCTCCAGAGTGACCTGACCCAGTAGTGAACCTGACACCAGTAGATGACAGACTCAGTATGACTTGTCCTCACCATTGAACCTGACCCCAGTAGTGACCTGACCTCAGGTAGTGACCTGACCCCAGTACGTGATCTGACCTCAGTTAAAGTGACCTGACCCAAGTAGTGACCTGACCTCAGTACTGAACTTGACCCTCAGTATGACCTGACCTCAGTAGTGACCTGACCTCTAGTAGTGACCTGAGCCTCAGTAGTGACCTACCCAGTAGTGACACTGTTCTCACCCGTGTACGGGCTCGGGTACGCGGTAATTCCATGCTGTGAACGCAACTTCACCCTGAAGTCATGCAGACCAGTATTGGAGTGTCGAATATCGGTCAACGGAGTAGTGTCTGGAAGACGTGAAATAATGACGTCAGAGCCAGCTTGCCGGAATGGTTCATACTCTCGCACTGCATAACACGGTATAGGTGGGGTAAGAAACAATATCCCAATACCATGAACAAAACTAGACTTAAGCAAATGCTTTGCAGGGAAATACTTCGTTTCTCAAGAGATAAAGAACTTAAAGATATTCGTAAATGCTTCCCGGTAATGTCTACCCTAAATATTCAATGGACAAATTCAATTAGCAATGGGTTTTAATGGGTACCCAGTTTGCATGAAAGATCGCATTGTGTTCCTTAATTCCACAAGCTACCAACAAAGTAAGATTACATGTCCAGGATGACTGTTCTGGCCAAATAAGCAGCCCTATTAACCACCTGAATTAACTGCAGAGGAAAGCACAACACAGCGTTTGTGAACTCAACTTCCAACAACCAAACAAAAGACAGGGCGCCCGTCCCATGACTGTCTCACCCGTTACAGATGAGTAGCGCGTCGAAGTGGCGATTTGTGGCGCCGCCCGTGCTCAGGTCCCGGGTGGTGACACTCCAGCCGGAGTGAGGCTCACCGACACTCAGCGGTGTCACGTGCTCCACACGCGTCTCATACTGGGAACACACGACAGAGAGTGAAGGGGTCAGACAGAGAAATGCGGGTCACTCAGGTGGTCAGGATCATCATACAGAGCGTATAGGGTATAATGGTTACATAGGACACAATGGTCATGCAGATATTAACATATAAATACACGTCGCACAGGTCAGTTTAGTCACACGAGGGGTACTGATTGTGCTGGATAGTGGTTTCGATATGTAGGTGAAATTGGTAATATGTCCATTCACAGGCGTGACCTGTACGACGTGGTCTACCCCTACAAATATAAATTGCCTTAGCTTCGAAACCACAGCCACTATGCAAACCTGAATGCCCAGGCAAAAAGAAACTTCGCAAGTTGCTTATTGTGTCGTAACTTAAGGAATTTGTCACCTCGAAAGGTGTCATGAAATTTAGCTTAGAGGTATTTTGAGCTGAAAAAAACATTTGTTCGGGCGATACATGGATATCCGTCGAAAGATGAGCATGTTTCTCTTTTCTCCTTCGTGGCCTAAGCAGCTTCATGGCACTGTATGACGTCATGCATATGGCAGCTCAGATATGGAATGTAGTGAGCAAAATAATGACGGACTGGACATGATAAAAATAGGACGCGTTGTTTGAGTTACTGAATTTGTATATAAAGACTATCTACCTAAAAAACACACACACACACACACACACACTGGGCTCTGGTAACCTAACGCAGTATCACGGCTACTATAAAATACACGCAAACACTGCAATAGTTACAGCTCAACACACGCTGGTTTAGACTATCTGCGGCGAAATCTACGTATGACGTAAATTTGACGTCAGCTGACGCACGTCCGCACGTCAGCGGTCCACGGTCAGCGGACCCGTATGACCTCTCAATACCGACCAAGTTTCGTAGGACCGAGACCGAGACCGAATATTAATTTAGATTTGTCAAAACTACTTAGCGTAGCGAAGAATTTTGTTTTATTACACGCCATTTCTTGACCTGCGTTAGAAATTATTTTACTACCGTCCACCTTTTGACCTGCTCTACAATTCTGCTATCTCAATTCAAAACACCATGTTAAAGATGAACTATTCCCTTTAAGTGTGTAAAGCAGTGAAACGACGGGCTTCGAGTGATCTAATCGTATCGTAATCGAATAGTAATCGTAATGGTAATCGAATCGTTATGGTAATCAAATAGTAATCATACTAATCGTAGTGTGGTGAATCGTACGAATCGTTGCTTGCAGTGAAAAAAAAGAGATGGAAGTTATCCGGAGACGAAGGATAAACCGATTACAACACAGTCTGATGAGTTCATTTGACTACTTATCAATCCCCTAAATTCATCAGGGTTTACTCATTGTAATTGCTATGGGTTGATATACCCGTTGGTTATCTGTTCGAATAAAGAAATAATATAATACCAATGCTTTCCCGGAGATACGTGTAGAACCGGCCCTGCCTGACCCATCCTGAATCCACCGCCCTGCAGTCCCCCATCTCAACATTGTGTGCGTCTTTACATAACACTATTGCGAGCGTTTTTACATAACACTTTTGTGAGCGCCTTTACATAACACTTCTAATGCACCGCAAGTGTGCATGCACTCACTACCGGTGCACTACAGAGATTGCACGCGACTCTGCACGTGTTCCCCGTAACACGTGCGCACGTTATCACGTACCCAACTATTCCGACTATCGAGAGTCCAGATAAGAGGCCCTGACCCCCAGGTGGCCAAGAGAGGCACACGAAGCCGGCAGCAAGGTCACAAAGACCCAATCGTGCACTGTAGAGTTGTGGACGTAATCCCGGCGTAAGTCTGCCCTACTGCCCTAATGCCATACTGCCCTCTCAAAAACGACTGACTAGCCGCCCACATGACTATTGCCGACACAAAGATGTCATCCGATACTACAGCGCCGCACGAAATTGACAGGGAAGTCCGACACCCCAGGCTGGGAGGAGCTCCAGGAGTCATCGTTCCATGAAACGTCCGCAAAGCTGACGCAGTTCACGCTAGAGACAGATAAACTAGATAAAACCACTTCACTGACTTCAACGACTTCAGTTCGCGCGTTTTAGATACATTATCATGCACTGTATTTACACTTAAATCGGAGGAAAAAAATGAAACGGTGTCATTGTAATTTCCAAATACGAATTCAGGTACTGTTGGTGACTTCTTTCCGTTCCACGAGTACAAGTTGATTCCCGCCAAAAGGCACAGAAGCCTTGCGTCCCGTCATGCTGCGAGTGAATTCAGAATCCAAGGCTCAAGTACAGGAATCAAAGTCGCTGGCTGAATGACTTGCTAGACTCACGTGGTGCTTGGGATTAGCAAATGTATTATGTACCCAGAATATGTTGCAGCGCGCATTTGGCTGAGCCTATGTCCACGTTTTGGTGAAATACCATTGGAGTTGTACACACATTTTCAGGGTCTTCCTTTCCAAACTAATGCTGGAAAGGACAGCACGAATGGCTTTTGCGACTGCAGCCCTTCACTCATCAGTTGATTTCGCCGATCCTATTTCTTCTGGTCACACAATTCAGGTCACCAGTAGAACGTAGCTGTGAATGGTTGACCACAGACCACCCAGCCTCTGACTTTACCCGACCTGTTGTGGAGAGCGGGCAGCCATCCCACCTGATGATGACAGGGGTGTCGAAGGGGCGGACCGACAACAAAGGTCACGAGTGGCGCGGCCCACGAGCAAACCCACTTGAACCTTAGAAGGGCAAGTTGAAGACACGAAGCACGCAACATGTTACTTGGTATCGAGTTTCTCAGCAATTTCAACGAAACATTGTGCGCGATGCTTTCAAGCAGTGTCGCCAAACCTGTTCAAATATGGCTCTGGCCGCGCGTGCCGCCTGGTGATGCTTAGTCGAGGATAGTGCTGAATGCGATGGACGACAATCCGACCCGACCCTGCAAGGTGGGTTCGAGTCGCTGTCGGGCGCGGGCGTCGCTATTGTGGTTGCCTGTGCTGTGTGATGAGCGTGCGGCGCGTGACAGTGGGCGCGCGGTTCGAGAGGGTCAAGATGAAGTGTGCGGGAGCGGTCCTCAGGCGTATGGGGACGTTGAGGAACGTTAGTCTCTTAATTCCTGCTGGGTTGCTGGAATTGCGCGAGGGAGGTCGGATGGTTAAGGAGGTAGGTCAGAGCCTGCGGCAACAAGCTTGAGGCAATAGCGTTGGGTCTTGAGTCTCGAAACTGGCCATCCCGATCAAAACATTCGAACTTTGTTGTAATATAGGAACCCGAAAAGCACGCTATTCCGGAAATGCGTTGCACAAGCAATGACAACCGCCAAGTTGAACACAAACAAGAAGTACTTCATTCCAGATTGATAACATTTAAAACATAAAATATGTAGCTTTTTTAAGACTGATTGATATTTATATCTGGCAAATATTTCCAGCAGCACCAAAAACACAACGACAAAACACGACCCAAAAACCGTGACACAATAAGACGCGATAAGATGAATAGCATAAAAACAACCATGATTGACCGCAACTTGTAACCTGAATTGCTGTGGCACGGTGCAGTCCGTCTGTACTGTGTGTTTGACATTTTCGGCCTTAGTGTCATTAGAGAACAATACAGAGAAGACCCTCAGACGTTGTCAACTGTAACCTGCCTCCATCGGAGCACGCTAATAAAAAGTGTAAGAAAGTGTGTGATGCGCGAGTTGAGCTATTTTATTCTTACACGTCAGAGCGAGAGCGAAAAGCGAGAAAGACAGAAAAAACATTCACTTCTTGGGTTGAACTTCACCGAAGGAAAAACGTTGAGTTGAAGATGTGTAAGAAGCTCACGTTGACACACGAAGCGACAAGAGGGCTTAGGTCGATTGGGCTTTTGATAGTAACGAGCGGCTTTGGGAGGAAAAGAGTGCATCTGTTGAAGGGTCTACACTAGAGGTGGCAAAAGCGTGACCCGAGGAACCATCTCTCTAGAGAGCCCAGTCTGGACCAGTTGGTTCCGCTGGGTCCGCATGGATACCGGGTACAGACTGGGGTCCGAGACTTATGTTTCCATGCTGTTGTTACGAGAAGTAGGGAAAGCTGGATGGACGCAGGTATTCTGCGTTGTGCTGTTGGCTATCTAAAACTTTATGATATTTGCAACTACAAGACTAAATTGAACTTTGCACTCAAACTGTAGAGTGCACATTTGTCATTATTAGTTGCGAAGACAAACCATTTTGCTAAATGGGTCGCCTGGGTCCAACTTGCGTTGGGCATTTGGGTCTAACTGGGTCCATTTTTCAGCTTTTGGGACCGGTTCGGGTCTGGTTTCCAAAAATATCAACTTTTGCCACCTCTAGTCTACACACATTCGGCATCCCAACAACCCAATCACGAAGCCCAAGATAAAAAAAGACGTTCCCGCATATTACCAGCCACAACAAACTCTCCACACAAACTGCAAACTGAATGGATAACACATGACTAAGGGTCTAAGGGATGTTTTCTCACCGAAATGAATCGTTCCGTTTTCTCACCGAAATGAATCGTTCCAGGTCGAACTCGGCGGCGTATCTGCGCAAGTAGTCGAGAACTTCCTCGTGGTAGATAAATGACTTTCCGTTGTAGCTTGCAGGTTTGAATGGGAAATCCGGAAATCCCATTACTTCTTTCGGGAGATTCGTTCTGTTAAAGAAGCAATTACGTTCTGTTAAAGAAGCAGTTATAAGGTTAATGCGTGTTTAGGAGTGAGATGGTTGAACAACCTGACAGCAAGCGGTAAGAAGGGCGTCTGTACAATCTCCTCGCAAAGTTTCACTGCAATCATTTTTCTAGAGAAATAAAATAATACAATTGTTAGTTTAGTCCGTTAAAGGAAGTGTGCCTACTCTTTTGGAATGTCAAATACATTTTATTACGGTAAAAAGCTATTGGTTTGATTATTTGATCGATTAAATTATCGACTGAAGCCCCTTTAGTTGAATTTTTACTTATATTCTGTTTTGCACATTGTTTTGTTTCAAAATCCATAAACGATCGCCACTATAAACAGCGTAAAGAAGATGTTATCTAGAATGGCGCACCAAAGACAATAACAGCCCAATACGAACAATGTAAAATAGTTATCCAAGCTCTGTTCAGCAGCTGCTATCAGTGCGCACGAGCTGTTTTCTATTGGCCAGCGTTAGTGATATAGGCTAGCGTTGTAATATAAGGGCAATGCTTCTATTAGCGAAAGCGCTCTGGCGAATATCGATAAGTTTTGTGCTGCCAACATGATCTTGGCGAATTTGGAATATCTCAGCAACTAGAGCGAATTTGGAGAAATAAAGTATATGGCTAAATTCGGAAAAATGTGTTCTATAGACCTTCCACATGACCGATGTGAGTAGGCACACTCCCCTTAAGTCAAGTAATCGCCACAGCCTCCGTCAGCGACGATCGGGCGAGGCGTGTGCTTACCGCAGGTTCTGGTACATGCTGGAGTGGATGGCCAGGCCGTGCTTGTCCTTGCCGACTTGGTCCGTGTAGACCCAGGTTCCTCCGATGGTAGCCGCCTGCTCCAGCACCACCGGCGGGGCGAACGCGGTCGGATCGGCTGAGAGGAGGCGGGCCGCCACCAGCCCGGCGGCGCCCCCGCCTATCACGGCCACCTTCAACATTGCTGACGCGCAGGACGCAACAGAAACACCAACTGGAGGTGACACTCAGCTAACACAGCTGAAAGGATGCTGTGCTGAGAGGTCAGTACAACTTCAGATGGTACAAACTGCTACAAAGGTCTTCCAGAGTTCTTGCGAGTTTGCTATTGAAGACTTCACAATTCACATAGTATGAAGAAAGCTTCACAATTTGTTGCCTGCAAACCAACAACAATACCACTTATAACTGGTGTACAAACTATTTAAAATATAGCCTTAACATATTTTTTCATTTCCAAATACTAAAATCATTTATAATAACTAAGTCGTAACTAAGATAACGATGTAAAGTCGTAACTAAATAACTAAGTAACAAGTCAAAGAGGCATTATGCATTTAGTTATAGCCCCTGGACGCTGGTGCTTCCCTAAAATACTTTCCCATACGCTGTCCATAGCTGACAGCCAGAGCCAGAGTCAGCAAAATTGTCCGACTCGGACTCTGGCCGAAATCAGCGACTCCGACCGACTCCGACTCCACAGCCCTGCTTTAAACAGTCTAATACATTATCAGCTTAAGCTTATCCGCGCACTGCAGGGGGAGATTCCCCCAAGGTTTTTCAGGAGTAGCAGGAAAACGGTGACACGCAGCGCAGACGAATTTCGTACAGCTGTTCGGGCCTCAATTGCCCACACTTTGAAATCATTTTGACTTCAGGTCATCTCAGGTCAGGTCACAAGGTCACGGCAAGTGACCTTACCTCTAAAAATGTTTGTGGTCGTGCCAAAGCCACAGTTTTTGTCTCGAAATATTTGAACTTGCAGGATTTCATGAGGTTATCAGTGCCTACAATAACTTTACATCATATTTTTCGTATCGGTGACCTATAAGGTCAGGTCAATTTCCTGACCTCATTATAGGTGAGCAGGAAAATATACAAATGCTTCCTATTCAGGGAACTTGCATTGGATCAGGCCAATTATTTCAGAATCATGTTGTTTTAGCTCATGATTGATGACCCAGGTGCATTTGTCACTCCGTGATCTCTGCTAGGTCAACTGAGGTCATCTAAGGTCCTCAGCATTGGTTTGCTAATAACTCTTGATAAAATAAAGATAGAGCCGATCGGATTCACCAAATGACCTTGAACTGAGGTCAAATTTATCAGTACCTATACCTAAACAGGTCACCATTGATGTTTCAAAGCGCCTTGACGAGATAAACACGATGGCGTCACAATTATTTCCCTATCTTTGTTAAGTGGTCCGCCCCTGTAGCTCAGTGGGAGAGCGCTGGTCTTCTGACCTATCCCAGTAGTGGCAGCCTGGGTTCGAGTCGCTATCGGCGCTACGCTATTTGCTCCTGACCTGGGAATGGCCCTGCGGCCCGGTGGCAGCGGTCGCAACCTCAAGGCCAGGTTGACGTCAGCGAGCGGGCGGAACCCGTGTCCAGGTATGTCGGGCACGTAAAACTTTCGTCTCTAAATTCTGCCGGCCACCGGAATTGCGCGATCGGGTGGTGAAGTCAGGACCAGCGCAACAAGCTCTGCTTAGCGCGGGTTCCTGACCTAGGAAAGCCATCCATACAAAACATTCGGACTAATATTATTTAAAAAAACAATTTAACGAAAAACAACTTTGGGCCAAAACCATGAGCCGTGCTTACCTTTGATGACCTCTGGAGCTAAAATTATTGACCTTATTTCAAATCTGAGGACATGATGGCGATTGCATTTTTCCATAGCTTCCGATTGCTTTTAAACAGTTTGCTCTTAACTATCATAGTTTCCGAGATATTTGGGGATTTCTGGGACGAAGTCCTAAAACCGGAAATCTGACCTTTGATAACGTCTGGTGACGGCAATTTCGATCTGACCTGAGAAAGAATTGATGTACTTTCGATAGAGCGTTATAGATATCTTGTCTCGAGCTATCTAACGCCGTTTTCTGCTTGTCGCTACGTAGCGTAGTTTTCGAGATTTCAGGGAGGGGCGGCGGAAATTACCCTCCCCTTCAGTTCGCCGGCGCGAACACGAACTGCAGTGCGCGGGTTATCTTTAAAATATCAGAAAGCTTTGAGAAATTCTGGTTAACAAACAATACACCAAATATAACTGCAGACAGTCAATTAGACACCAAGACACTGCATCAAATACAGTGAAGGAAAAATATAAGACATGAACATTACTTTTGGTAAATATTTAGAAACTATGCTTCTCTGCTTTTGAGACGTAGTCCAGATAACTTAAATTAGACCACTGCATCAAATACATTCAAGGAAAAATATAAGCCTTGAGCATAACTTTTCGTAAATGTTTAGAAACTATGCCTCACTGCTTTTGAGACGTGGCCCAGATAACTTAAATTACCTTAGAAATATATAATATACAAAATGCAGATGTAGTAGCCAAATCATGAGAACCTGAATGACAAATCTAACAATAATTCGATCTAGAAATGTCTAACATAAGCATAGTTATACCTACCATACCAATGTGATCTATATAGAATTAGGGGCATCTCCACCTGGAAGCCTAGGGGCAGTGGCCCACCAAGAATCACTCCAAGTTCCAACCCCTCCCCTCCCCCAGATGAGCAGGATTTAAACATAAACACCATGGGAGTCGAGGGGTGGCAACTGGCAAACATCTGGCTGGCCCAAGGCGGCTGGCCCTTAAAGGGATTAGCACCTTTAACCATTAGTTTTTAAACTGAGATAGCCAGATTGTCCGGGTGTACTGAGAAAACCTCTAAATCTGAAATTTGTCCTTCCAAAAACGACCATAGTTGCTGAGTTTGAACGCAAAAACCGTTGGGCATATTGGCATTTGGGCATAATTACAAAATTTAATATGTGACGTTTCGCATACGTCATAAGTAGTTACTCCCAACTGTTTCACGTATGCGTGCCCCCACGTCCCTACCGGCGCGAGCGAGCGCCCGGTCACCCAAGCCCAAATCGCGTTTCACGTACCGGTGCACCCATCGTGCGTGCCAGGCACAGGCAGCTGTTCAGCCCTCAATGTGGACGATCACAACTCGCTTTGGTGACGCAATATTGGGTTGTGACGTCAACTGTAAAAATTATTAACTATTAAATTTCAAAATTACACAAATTCTGATTTTTCGGCCAAAAAAAATGAATGCGCAGGAACCGTAATCAGGGCATTCTTCTCATCTCCATTCATTCTACATACTTTTCCCCAAGGTGGCTATATTCCCCTTTAGGGTGATAATTTCTTTGTCTACCTATTTTTAGACATTGTGGTAGAAATTACCTTCTTATCTGGTATGTGTATTTACTAAGGTTGTGGTATTCTTTACCTGGAACCTGTGTATTTTACCTCAATCTGTGGTATTTCACCTCAAATTGTAGTATTTAAACTTCAACTAGTGTTTTTTTTTTTCAGTAGCAAAGGTGTTGGGCCCAGATAAATGCCAGATATGGTATTTCACCTCAAATCTGTGGTATAATCACTTCAATCTGTGGTGATTTCAACTCAAAATGTTGCATTTTACTCTCAATCTGGGGGTAATTTCACCTGAAAAATCTGTCGTATTTAACTTAAATTGTTTTGTTTTTTGTTTTTGTTTTACAGGTAAGCAATAATGTTGACTAGACGATACAGAACCACTGTACCATCTTGTGGTATTTTAAACGATATGGGTCAAAATTTATTTATTGTCTTATTGGGGTTCAAGGCCGCGCCAGACAACTAAAGGTCAATTTGCGCCCAACATTTATTTTGTGGCGAGTCATTAGGTTAAAAGTCTAAGGACCATTTTCCTTGCACAGGGGCACAGCGAAGGGGGGACAAGGGGCAAGTGCCCCCCCCCCCCATTGGTCCCAAGGACCAATGCAACAGGCTTTGACACTGTAGTTCCATTCAGCCCGGAAGGGCTCCAAGGAAGACCAAGATGAGTCGCTGGTAAGATCAGAGGGGCCCATGGACAGGTTTTAGGCGTCCTTGACATAGAATCGGAAGGGACCATGAACAGGTCGGAGGGCCCCTAAGCCAGAACTGGAGGGCCAACTTTTTCTCTCCAACCCAGAAAAGATATATATATAAGGAGCTCTGGCAGAATAAAGCGGCCGAAATCCGTGGTTTCAAATTAGGGGGGCTTTTTCTCAGGATGACTGTAACCCCACCCCTCGCCCCCTGCCATAGGCTTGGCGGCGCCCCTTCCTTTCTGGCTGCACCCCTGCCTTTAAACAAAATAAAACAAAAACAAAACATGTGTAGGTTGAGAAAGAGAAACATACAAAAAAAAGCTGCACACAGCCTGGAGCGTCTGGACAGTGGCGGATCCAGAAAATCTTCAAGGAGGGGGCGATCAATTGCAGTGGTGGCCTACCTATACCCAAATCTGAAAAAACTAGACGGATTTGGTTCCACTATAATTTTGAAGGGTGCCCCTATTTCAGTTTTTTTTTGAAAAAAATGTTAAGGGACCCTCAGGTCAGCCAGAGTGACCCCTCAGTCCGGCCAGATTAGCCCTGAGGGCGGCTAGAGTGCCCCCTGCAGGCGACAAGAGTGCCCCTCCAGGCGGCTTTAGAGTGCCCTCTCAGGCGACAGAGTACCCCTCAGGCGAACAAGAGTGCCCCCTCCAGGCCGACAAAGAGTGCCCCCCTCAGGCCGACCAAGAGTGGCTCCCTCAGGCGGCAAAAGAGTGCCCCTCAAGCTCGAGGCCCAAGGGGGGGGAACAATGGCCCATTCCCCTCTGGGATCCGTCCACTGGCGCCTGGAGCATCTTTGATCAAGGCATTGCATTTTGAATTTGGAGGAAAAACATTCTAAAGCGCCCACGGATTCAAAGAATTATACTGGACCGAAAAACTATATACAGAAATACGACATGGCCAGTCACAGTTACAGAAGGTATACTAGTTTTTAACCAACATAAAGTACTCATTTTTTACCACACTATACCGATAAATAGGTAGAAGTTTTTAAATTACTACAAAGTTCCCCAAAAATACCAGAGAATCAGGTGAAATACCAGACAATGTGCAAAATACCACAGAAGAAGTTTTTTTACCACAGGAAAAATTACCACCCTTCCCTTTAACCCAAACACCTGACCTGCTCCATGCTCAAAATTGTGGTGACACAGTGACACACAGGGACCTGATCTGTATAGAGAAGATAAGGGAGAGAAAGCAGGGTAGGGTCAACTCCCTGAACACATCCTAATCTCAGACTTCTCATGCTATCAGAATGTCAACAATACAGACACAGTAAAGCACTCTGCATCAGTATTGTCTGCACTCTGGTAACAGTAAATAATGGGGTTAGGATGTTTCCAAAGATTGGACTTTTACCCTAAATGTCCAATCTTGATCTCTGGTCACTCCAAATAGGTACCAGACTTATCATTCTGTTAGTCATATTTGAATTGGGGGAGTATCAGTGCAGAGAGCTCCAGTGCACCAGTATCGTTTGTACATACCACTAACATGACAATTCTGATATTTTGATATGATTAAAAAAAATTATAAACTGCCAACCATAAACAGGTGACCAGGAGTGCCCCCACCCGCACCCTCAATCCCAATGACACACATCAGTATCGCCTTGCATTAACACCAGAACACAAAAGAGACAGCACTCCCAGCAAAGAAATGGAAGAAAAAAAGCAGATGAAGAGAGGAGGGCTAGGTGTTAGATACCGTCAAGAAAAAGAAGGTAGAAAGTAGTCACTGCTGAAATCAGCAAGTGACTGTTCCACAACCTAGACTGCAAAGTGTGGCACAGGAGCTGACAAGGCGCACCAGCCCATGACAAAAATATGAACCAACCCAGACCAAAAAGGCAAAAAATCTGCACCAGTCTGCACCAGACCAGCCAAAGATCCACACCAACCAATCAAAACCAGTCAAATGCCCTAATTGGGTTGGAAGCAGAGAGGACATTTCTTCAGCACTAGTTCCTAATGTGAAAAGCATATAAAGCTTTGTTTAAGTTAATCTGCCCTGAGCGACTATTACCTGCAATGCAGCATTGGCACTGCACCATTACAGGTCTGCACCACACCCAACCAAATCTGCACCTCACTGAATCCACACCAGCTTTTCAAAATCTGAACCAAATCTGCACCAAATATGCACCAGCGAGGACGGGCCTGCACCAACAAGATCTTGTTGAATATGCCATACTTTACAGTCTGGCCCACAACTACACCCCTGGGATCATATATTCACATATGAATATATAACCAAATGAAGTTGAAGTTAGTAAGGATCGCAAGTGTGTGCCCCACTGTCTGCTGCCCCAGTCTTGTTAAAATTGAGAAAAAGGTTTCCCAGGCAGCGAGGCAGGATACACTTTCATTTGTAAAAGATTAGGCAAGGCAGGTCCTGGTCGAGGCAAGCAGAGGTTTTTGCTAGAACCCAGTGAGTCCTCCCAGCTAAGCAAAGTTCCAAGTTTGTTGCTGTTAACCGTATTCATATCAATATGCACATGCCCATGTCATTGGTCACATGTGGGTAAACACAAAGCCATCAGCAAGCAGCAGCAGCACACCATTAAATATTAAAACACAAACAAATGAATTGATTTAAATACCTTCTTATGACCTGGCACCAAGCTGAAGCTGAAACCGAACGAACTTGAACGACTCAAGGAACCGAATGAAACCAGCGAATCGCAAGGGACCAGCGAAAGTGAATGACAAGACAGCTCGACGCAGGCTCGACGCGAAGCTATCATTTGTTTATCTTTCGGCTTGCGTAATCGCTCAGATTACTGCTACCATATGAATGAAGTCAGGGCAACTTTTGGAAATTGAACAAAGGTAAATTTCGTTGCTCTTTCAAAATGACAAATATGAATCTGTATTGCTTATAAACTAATCACAAAACATAAAGATACGTAGAATATATCAAAATAAAACCAAATTAATCTTAGATATGTTTAATAAATCTGAAGAGAAGAACGAGAATATTATGACTAGGGGAGGTTTTTCTCAAGAGCTGCCATATTCAGTGTCAACGCATTAATGACGTGATTGGGACAAAACCAGCGCGCCGAAAAAAATGGGCCGAATCGCATGCTGTAAACATGCATTTGCATGATACCGCAGGACTGTGATGGAATGTTGATGCGAATAGGGAAGTTTTTCTGTAATTAATGTGAATTCTGCATACAACTTGCAATTTTGTTCTTGAAAAGCGTTGAACCACGAACAACAAGTAACGCAAGGTGTTATTATGGCTGGGAAGAGATTAACGATGTACCTCGGTCAGTGCCTGCCTTCAAATATTGAAGGATTGGCAAAAGTGACTGTTCGCACTTTAAAACGAGACGACATACTCAATGCTGTAAGTATTTATATCAAATTTGGAATACATCTTATTTCTTTTTATCTTGTTGTATGGATGCAATATTGCTTTTATGGTTTGATAGTGAGTCAAAATGAAGGACGAGTGGGGTAAATGAATGGAATATTCTAGTCATAGATTTAAGGTCTCTAAATTCTGCCGGTGACTGGAATTGCATGATTGGATGGTGGGTTCAGGGCCTGCGCAACAAGCTTAGCTTAATGTGGGTCCTTTTCTCGGGAATCCATCCCATCCAAACATTTAGACTAAATTTATTTTAACAAAAAAATACCTATGCCACCATAACACTGGACATGTCCAAACTCCAGACTTTTCATGCTATTGGTAATGTGTTGCATCATTATCATCTATAGCACTTGGGCGGCATGTGACCTTCGCTGTCTGTCCGTCCTAAAACCCCAATCATCATCTATATCAGAATCAGAATCAGAATCAGATGTATTCTCAACATATCCAGAAAACTGGCTATTCTATTTTAAGTTTCAATGACAATTCATGATAAAACATACAGTACAATACTATACAGTGTACAGTGTACACTTATTCAACCACTACTTATCAGACTTGTGGTAGGGCGGGGTCACTAATTTATTTTTCATTTGTTTATCTGGCCGCTTTTATCAAATAATCCCATTTATTTATGTATAGAATTTACCTCATTTTTTGTGGTGGTAAATAATTAAATATGTATTTTTATCATTTTATTTCACAATTAATAACAGTTTCAATGCCAGCAAAATCCTGGGTCCGAAGGTCGATGACTCAATGCCCCACCCTCTGACTAATAGTATGGAAAGTCTGGCATTAGGATAGAACGTGTTCTGTTCTACAATTGTCTAATCTATTTTTATATTCATTAATGTGTAGTCCTCTTTATAGTCTAATGCTTTCAGTAAAAGACGTAAAGACAAAGGAAGAGTGCAACAACCCAATACACATTTTGATATTGGGCCAATGTCGAAAGATGTCTGCATTTCAGCACCTTGGCAGGCAGCCGACCCAATGTTGATCCGACGTCGGCTACACGTTGGATATGTACGCATATGCCTAGGTCCAGCTGAGGCCCAGCCGACATCGGGCCGACGTCGGCAGATGTCGGCATCTCGGCAGCGGCATGCCGATGTCGAGCCGACGTCGGCTGGACCTCGGCTGGACGTCGGCATAGGCGGACACATGCGACGTCCAGCCGACGTCCAGCCGACATCGGACCGACGTAAAACCGACGTCGAGCCGACGTCAGCCTGACGTTCCAATGTCTATTTCCAATGATTCCAATGTCCCGCAACCCTTCTACTGAAAAATGTCTGTCGACTGTCGTAGCCCTACATTGTTTCATGACGAGTTAATGCTGATGACCTCTACCTCCATTTTCCCTATCTAACTCAAACATTCCCTTTAAATGTCCAGAATACTGACCATTTACGAATTTGAAAACTTCAATTATATTTCCTTTTAGCCTATCTAAGTGAAAACATACCCAATTTATTTTATCTATCTTCATAAGGCAAACTACAAAGACAATGCATTGCATTGAAACTACCATTTGTGTTGCGATTTTCAGAACTCTTTCTAACAACCAGCAATTGTTTTCATATGTTGGAGACCAGGCTTGCACACAATACTCCAAATGTGGTCTAACGTATGCACAATATAGTTTTGTTATTACTGCTTCACTTTTGTATGAAACATTTATGTTAATAGCCCCCAGCATTCTAAGTGTCCTTGCATGTGCATGCTGCCCTGGTCTGATCGCGCCCCCGTTCGTCCCAGTTTTTCCCAGAGAACACCACCCTGGACGTGCGGGACCCGCAGCGACACTGCCGCGCCGGCGACACGGTGCTGATCGAAAAGATGCCGGACGACACCCTCGGCAAGGTCAAGTACCAGCTGCTGAAGACCGTGTACCAGCATGGCGACAACCGAGACCCCATCACCGGCAAACTGGTCATGGGAACAGAGTATAGGTACGTGCTGTCGTGGTCTGAGATGGGGGCGGCTGGTTTGGTCATGGGAACAGAGGACAGTGGCCTGTTTACGACCACCTGCAGTTCGGCGGTTACCAGCAGGCTCTAGCCCCGCCCCTTTCCTCATGCGTCACCACAAGCAGGCGTCTCTTGAACACTGAATGCCGCGCGCGCCACTTTACGCGACATTTCATCCTGCGGTGCGGCGGTTGCTCCGTTCCAACCGCCGGAACCGCCGCCAACCGCAGCTGTGTGACGTCATACCTTTCGCCCATCCCCACTTTGAGTTACCCCTCCCGGCTCCCGACCACTGCTGACCGCCGAACCGCAGTCAACCGCAGGTCCGTGAACAGGCCTCAGGTGTGTTCTGTGGTGACGTGGGGGGGGGGGCGCAGGGCGGGGTCACTTGAACAATACAGCAGGAACATGACTCTGGTCGGTGTCTCTTCGTGCCATCGCCACTGCGTATTTTTCGTCTTGTTGTAAACGTCAGCAATGTGTTTGATAAACGGCGTCGTACTTACAGAATTGTACTCACATTAGAGAAACTTTCGTTTTTGCGAATTATCTCAAATGAATGGTTACCAACTTTACTTCACGTTATTTCGTATAGGGGAGACCGGGGCACGTTCTGTCATTTTTGCTAAATTGTGCCCTGGCGGGCAGTGTGGCATCACTTTTCGGTTGGTGAATGATAACTTTTCCATACTGTTACTCATCAATAGCTTAAAATCGTTTTTTAGGAGTGTCAAGTGGTAGTCTCATGTTGTTCGGCACCGTGTCGAAATAGATGTGCGATGACTCTTGACAAACCTTCCTCAATATACGGGGCACGTTCGTCACCTATGGGGGCACATTCTGTCTTGATCGGGACCTTCCTGGTTATCACCGAACGGTCATCGTGTGTGTCCCTGCAGGGTGAGAGAGGGGTTTCATCACCCACATCAATGTGTAAGAAATGAAGCTATATACGATCCAATACCTGCAATTTTTGCATTTTTTTCTTGGTTATTCATGACGAATCAGATCCTTGAGTACGCCTATGACTTTTTCATTTGAACTTTTCCCTTTCATACATTAGGATGGAAGAAAGCTCAAAAACGCTTTTGCACACCATCGGTCGAATGAGTAGCTACTAATGACTTTCAAAAACTCATATTTTCGAATGTTTGCACTTGGCCCCCCATTTTTTAACAAAAAAATTTCTGTGTAAAACAGGAAATATTGGTCACGGTTATGAGAATCGATAATGGGTGTTTGTCCCATCAAATCCGGCTTCTAGCCCAAGCCAACGAAGCTTCTGCGGCTCTCGTGGTGGGCGTACAGGATCTTGCTTTCCGCAGGTTAAGGAATTCTGGTCGTGAACTGCGATCGGCACCACCTGATTCGTTTAGCTTGTAGATGATGCTACCATATCTGTAACAACAGCAATAATTGTATGGTCGTTTTTCTGTCAAGCGTACGATAGAGATGTCATGAACAGATTCAAGTACTGAAACCTGTCCTAGTTGGTGACAGACCTGCCCCACTCGACACGGTACACTTTTCGTTTTTTACGTGGAAAACTTGGAGATGGGGCAGATTATAACGCTCAGACACAATGGTCTCTGAATTCCTATAGGCCCATGACAGCATTCAAAGCCCTATACAATTATCTGAATGGCCAACAAACCAAAAGAGTACGTTCACCTTATAAAGTTTGGATTTCTGTTGCAACAACTTTCCTATCTGGACCAATCTGGTCGCAGCCATGTTTTGTTGCCTTTGCATAGTATCGGGCCACTGCAGCACAAAGGCATCATATGTTACAATACAACAATATTACCCTGCGGTGGATAGTTTCACGAAGAAACCCGGCTGAATAATGTGCCCCGTGACAGAACGGTGCCCGTTCTCCCCTATGGTGGGAATCAATCATCCTTCGACTGGATCGGTCTCCCACAATCTGGGCGAATTTCTCCCCACGCGACTCTCTCACCGCGACTTGTTTCCCCCCCTCCTCCCCGCCATCGCAGGGAGCACTTGGACCTGGAGGCTCGGCTGGCCGGGAAGGATGGAGGCGTCACCTTCGACTACGAGAACGCACCACCGCGTGGCTGGCAGGAGGGAAAGAAGGACTGGTCCCACCTAGAGCCCGAGGTCAAGTGGAATGACGATGGCAAGTGGGAGCCGCACCAGTGGTGACCGCGTCGCCACGCTGGTGGTAGGCTGACATTGGTGCTGTTGGTGCACATGAAGCTCCTAGTGCCCGAGGGACTTGCCGCGGTGGCTATGAGAGAGTGAGTTTAAATGAGGAGTAATTGCGTTTTGTGCTTGGCTTGCCTGTTGAGTGTGATAGTGGTTGTGTGGTGTGTGGTGTATCTGCCATGTTTTGTTGAATATAGCTGATGTGTTGGAATTGTGATGTTGCGGGAAGATGACATGGAGAAGTGTAGTTATGGCTGGTTTGTTCTGCACCATAATATTCCCACTTTATACTATATTTATCGCCTTGTTATTTCCCACTGCTATTCTTACAGCAATGTGTTACTGGCTTTTATTTACGAGAGGGCTTCAGTTAGACCTCAGATACAGTTGAGCATACCTACACAGGCAATGGGCGCATCCAACAATTGGTTAAAGGACATGGCACATTGGCACGTAGCAAGAACATGCATTGTTTATCACATCAACAACACAGAAGCCGCATTAAGGGTCACCCATTATTGGCGAGCAGCGCTATTTCATATCGTGTGTCACAAATCGACTCACTTTAACACAACACTGCCTCAGCGTGGAGCAACGCATTGCCCTCCGCAACGGTCCCGCCGTCACTCCTGCTGCCACCTGCCGTGAGTTCTCAGAACTCCAACTGTTCATGCAGTCGACAGGTGGCGTGGTTTCGGTATATATTAGCGCATCACTCTGTTCTGGTTTGCATTCCTTCCGTCTGAATTCCATCTCGATGTAACGGACCACACCGAGCGCGGGTCCTCCGAGCGTTGTGTGGAAGGCCCGTGATCGAACCGACTCGACCGTAACCATGCTGGTTACGATTGCAACCGAGTCTTACTCGACGGTAACCCTGGCTGTGCTCGGCCGCGGCCCAGGCTGACCGGTTCTCGGCCGGTGCAGTGCAGTGACCTTGACGATCATCCAGCGGTGGGTCCATACGGTGATGCCTCGCCGACTGTGCCACTCGCAATGGCACTGCAACGTTCACAGAAGTTCGTCGGGCTAACGCGCAGGGACATCCATTGTCACATCCACAGTTCACAACATCCACAAAATCACCACAATGACGTCCACGGAAGCACCTGCATAATCATCCATAACTGAGTCCACAAACGCACGCGCAACACCATCCACAATAGTATCCACTATACCTCCCGATAGTACGCCAACAGCAATGTGTATAGCATTATACCACTACACGTCCGCCCTTCCCTCGCAGCGCTAGGAGATGCACAGGTTCTTCCAGAGGTGCTTCTTCTTCTGGAAGCGCCTCTTGCCGGTCGGATGCAGAGAGATGATTCCGTTGTCGTAGTAGCCTGGCTTCCCGTGGAATTTGTATCCGGGCGAGGCGAATATGCCTGCGGGCAGTACACTGTCAGGACAGAACCTCCTCGGGCAATCGATAGAAATCGGCGGCGAGGGGAACTGACTAAAAGGCGTGTCCAACTGACTAAATTTGAGAATCTATGAAAACGCATTACAATTCGACATTGACGTGAGAGAACAAAAGAATGGAATGTGCCCAAAACGCCCTGCAACAGCATATGGACGGCTTGCGAAATCAACTCGGAAAATAACCACATGCATTTCCTATTGGTGCTCTTTGATGTCGCCGCCACACTGCTGCACTTCAGCACACCTACAAACTTATTCTTGTCTTCTCCTTTGCCTTTGCGGCAGAGGCGGACATGAGGCGCAGTGAGGCGGACATGAAACACAGTGTGATTAAGGCGAAGTGTCACCACATCCGACAGCACTGCCACGATAGTCGATAGACGATACTATTGACGGGAAAAATAACGATAGCTGGCAACAAAGTATTAGAAACGTAGAAAAGTACAAAGCAAAAATCCTGCTCATTGACAATATTCTTAAAACTTAGTTGGTCAGGGACAATGGCAATTTTAAACAAAAACACAAGGGGATACGCTGCTGAGCTACTAGCTCCATAGCTAGCCGCGCACCTTCCCTGATTCGGTAGTTCTGTCGGTGATGATGACGTCACTACTCACTGGTGGGGATGACGTCACTACTCACTGGTGGGGATGACGTCACTACTCACTGGTGGTGATGACGTGGCGAGGCGGCTCGAACTCGTCCTCCTCCCAGCTCCTCATCTCTGCCAGGTAGCGCTCCGCCAGGTATGTGAACACCTGGCTCACGTTCAGGTCCTCCTTGACTGAGGTGCGGTACAGGCGCGCCTTCAGCTCCCGGGCCAGCGCCTCCGCCTCCTCCCTGGGTGACTCTACAGGACAGAGTCAGACTCACAGCTTCCACAGTTGAGAGCAATGTTAACTATGAGAAATCCGAGTCATTAGCAACGGCACCGATTCCATAACAGGATAGGCTTTCAAGTAACAGATTCAATGGCAAAGCATTACAAAGTGGCAGTGCCACGGCGCCCTGGTGGTAACCAGAGAAGAAGTTGCGTCTCCCGTTGCCCTTTGTTCTACTCGCAGCTACAAGAAACTCGGATTTTAACGAATGCGGCAGTATACATGGGCAGTCGAAAAGCTGTGTGGGCGGGGGAAACGTCTCGCCAACCACCGGGCAACAGGGCCCGCGTCTCCCCAGATACGGCAAACAGGGCCGCGTCTCCCAACCAGCGGCAAACAGGGCCGCGTCTCACCCAACGACGGCAACAGGGCGCTCGTCTCCCCAACCACGGCAAACAGGGCGGTCTCCCCAACCCGGGCAAAAACAGGGGCCGCGTCTCCCCAACACGGCAACAGGGCCGCATCCCCAACCACGGCAAACAGGGCCGGCGTCTCCCCCAACCCGGCAAACCGGGCTGGGTCCTCCTTAAAAATTTCTGATGTCTTATAATACTTTTATAGTTATGGGCGTTGCATGAAAAAAAATCGACTTCAGATAGACATATCTACCCCCCCCGCCCCCCCCCCCAAACTCTCCGCGTAGAGCAACGCCCCTGCGGATAGACTTGTTACTTGATATCAGTACTCTGCTTGTTATCCCACCGTCTGCCCGCCAGGACTCTGTGCGGTCGTTGACACTCGTTTTCTTCGCTGACCTCCTGCGCCCTCCTCTGTAATTAGTGGCCCACCATATAGGGCCTTGGGCCCACCTAAAGACCGGGAATGTGAGCCGACGTTTTGAGTTTAGTCCCGCGCGTTATCCATTCGGATCCTCGGTCTCGGTTGGTGTAATATATTTCGATAGTGTCTAGTTGTCTAGTGTCTCGACAATTCGGACCGGGATGTAGGAACGTCAGGAAAAGTAGAGGACCGTGAAACTTTATCTCGTCTTGAGAGAAACCCAAACACTCTCTTTAATATTTTTGCAAATTTTGGCTCATCTCATCTTGGCAAACCTTTGCCATCATGCATTTTTAACCGAGCACAATCAAATATTTCTAGCAACAAAAAATGAGGGGGTCCCCCGGCCCGACTGTTCCTACGCTTATGCCCTACACCTATGATTCGGAATATCAAGCGTTTAAAAAGTAACTAGAACCGAATAACCTGTAACCACAGATATTGCCATGGCTGGGCGTTGAAGTCATTAAAGCCTAAAGGTACCGTCGTAGCTAAGCGTTGCAGCCACTAGAGTTACCGCTATAGCTTGGCGTTGCAGTCACTAGGGTTATTGCTATAGCTTAGCGTTGCAGTCACTAGAGTTACCACTATAGCTTAGCGTTGCAGCCGCTATAGATATCGTATAGCTTAGCGTTGCAGTCACTAGAGTTACCGCTATAGTTTAGCGTTGCAGTCACTAGGGTTATTGCTATAGCTTAGCGTTGCAGTCACTATAGTAACCGCTATCGTTTAGCGTTGCAGTTACTTAAGTTATCGATATAGCTTAACGTTGCAGCTACTAGAGTTACCGCTATAGTTTAGCGTTTTTGTCAGCGGCTGAGTTATGCTATTTTTTTCGGAACATTTTCGGAATCAGCTTCAGCGTTGCAGGTCACTATAGTTACCGCTATAGTTAAGCGTTGCGAGTTACTATTAGCGTTGCGTTACTAGTAAATTATCGATATAGCTTAGCGTGCAGTTGCTAGATGTTACCGCTATAGTTTAGCGTTGCAGTCGCTAGAGCTACCGCGTATAGTTTTAGCTGTTGTCATGTCTATAGATCTACGCTATAGTTTGCGTTGCTCAGTCGCCAGAAGCTCCGCGTATATACTAGTCGTTGCATTCGTCACCAGTCCCGATAACCCGGCGTCATTTTCGCTGTTTGCGTTATATCCTAAAGCTCAACACCTCTACTGCCATCGCAAATTGGGCATTAACATCACGTCTTCGCATCGGACGCCGCTTGATACTGGTGCATATACTCACGCGTCGATAGAAGCCCTGTCGATAAGGTCGATTTTGTTCTGCACCAGCACCATGGGAATGGAGCCACACTCGTCCTCCACCTGGAAATAAACAGATTACGGGTCACTGCATTGTAACACCATTCATTATATAAGCATGTATAAGCGGTTTCGCTTTTGCACCGATCTGTGATTTTTTTTTCAAAATAAATGTGCTTGTTGTTGTTGTAACACATTATGGGAATGTCTGAGTGACCGAATACTTATGTGATCAAGCCACCACCAATGTAGACGCGAACGTCTGTTCATTGTGGTAGGGGTGTTAGAATCAGGAGTTGTTTCTCCCAAGGTGTTGCTTAATGGCCTCGTATGTTGTATTCTCTGCCTGCCTCTGCATCCCATTACCAGCTCTAAGTTAAACATAAACTAGCCGCAGACTATCTGCTCGGCCCAGCGAACCGAAGAGCTCTTGTTAGTCTCCATAGCCATGTCAAAAGGCCAGACAGTCTGTTATACCGTGATTAATTATTGTCTAATAGATCGTTTCATCTTCAACTCACGAAGAAATATCAACAGCTCCGAATATAATTCATACATCGTGGGAAATGGGAATAGCTGGAAAAGGATCGCTTCTCATGAAAGATAGATGGCAGTGTACGCACACGACAGTGAGAAATTAAACTCTAACCGCTTGATGGTGTTTCTTGTCCAAGTTTCATGCATAAACCATTGATCTTTTGCATTTGCACTCCAAGTCGATTGATCGTTAGACTCGAAGCGTCATTGACATTGTTCGAACTAACCACAGCCGTGTCTTTTTCTTTTTTCCTCGCAACTGTCACTTGCAACCCCACAGCCTGTGATTGACTGCCGCGTGGTGGTTTCCTCAAAGCCACAGAACACAATCAGAACCAGTCAAACGAAAGAAAACTCCAGCCAAACATGGCGTGAGCACCATACCACATCCCAAATTCAATCAGTGCCCAGTCGATGCCCGCTGTGTCGGAATTGTGTTAATTCAGCGAGCCATGACATAGGGTCGGCAGAGGGTCAGCTTTCTGAGCCCGTCAAGGACTACTCTCCATGACGTCCTGCATGACGTCACGGGAGTTAACACAGACCAGGGCGGTGTACTATAAGTGACTGTTCAGATTTCGGAGAGTCAACTCGACTGACAGTGATCCGGCAGTGACCCAACTGTGGGTGACACAACGGTTGGTGACCTGGCGGTGACCCGGCGCTAGGTGACACAGCGGTGACCCGGCGAGGGGCGCCACAGCAGTGGGTCGTCCTGTGGTAACCCATCGGGGTCAGGGAGATCGTGACCTGGTCAGCTGACCATTACCCCCCGTCGGACGCGGTGACAAATCGCGTGGCGGATGGCTCACCGACAGGGCGCCGGGAGGTCACTGGGGTCAGCCGGACACGGCTGGACAGAGCGGCTGGTCGGGACGCGGCTGGTCGGGACGCGGCTGGACAGAGCGGCAGGTCGGGACGCGGCTGGACAGAGGGGCAGGTCGGGACGCGGCTGGACAGAGCGACAGGTCGGGACGCGGCTGGACAGAGCGGCTGGTCGGGACGCGGCTGGACAGAGCGGCTGGTCGGGATGTGTCGGGACAGATCGGCAGCCGCAGACTTGGAGATTATCAGAGTGGATGACCGATTTCAAGTGTGAAAAGATTGAGTAGAAAGTTGTCTTAAATTGTCAATTGGTCTATTTGAGCTGAGTTAGCTCTTCGTCCTAAGACCAGTGAAATAGTATTTGCCATTATAAACATAAGTATAAACGTCATGGAGTCTGTTTAATAATATTTGTTTGCTAATCTGTATCAGTGAGTGTTAAATGATAAATCAGATGGTATTTCTCAATTTAAACAAAATCATAACCGTTTACCACTGTTGCCGAACGGGTATGTTACGTACAGACGGTGTCCCACCACAGCGAAATGCCATGGGGTAACTTCGAGGCTAAATTTAGCACATGAGTGTGTCCATTGTCTAAAGAACCTTCTCAATTAACAGGGTATATCGTGTTGTCGGCCTTGCGACAAACAAATGATGCCATGAGGCCACATGATTAAAACAATGAGCTGAAAGAACAGTTTGTGTTCAAAGCAGACCGTAGATGTAAAAATCCCAAAAAGTTGTAGGCACAATGGGGAAATGATAATAGGCACTACGAAAAGATAACACAAACCAGAAATACATAAAAGAAGGTCACATTTATTTAGCTGTCGAAAGTCCTCGAAACTGCTGTTTCCGGGCGTTGTTGGTCTATAAAAACATGTGCCGTTTTCACAGCATAATTACAAACAATACCACAATCATGCAGCGCGTTTTCTCATATTTGTCCCCTCTGCCAAGCAGTTTACACAGCCTCAGGCCCAGCCTTGACCTTCCATGACTCGTCGCTCTACCCAGCACGACTCGTCCCCTGATGATGACCCTATCATTCGTCACAGGCTGTTAGCAATCCCTGCAGATTCAGAAATGATAGGTGGCAGTCGTGACTGTGGGAAAAGATACTGCGTCTCAGAACGAATTGGAATGAGTCACCGAGACTAATTGTTCAGCCACCGGACCTCACTGGCGGATAATAAATGGTTGTGAAAAGGAGCCGGCAGTCTGTAAATAATCAATTGTGAAATTGTCGAGACGTTGTGTAAGCAGGTAGAAAATGGTCAGCAGAAAGCAAGGCTGTCATACAAAAAAAAATGCAGACGATGATACAAAATAATGGATTAAAGAGAGTGTGTCTTCTCTTTTTGAGTGTCAAATATATGTGTATTACGGTAAGAAGCTATTGGTTTGATTATTGCCTATTGGATACGATATAAATTTACGTCTGGAGCCCCTTTAGTTGAATTTTTAATTAATTTTTTGCATATTATTTTGTTTTGATATCCATAAGCGATTACCATTATAAACAGAGTAAAGAAGATGTTCTCTAGAATGGCGCACCTAAAACAATAAACTTCTCATACGAACAATGTTAAATGAAACCGAGGCTGTGTTCGTCAGCTGCTATCGGCGCACACGAGCTGTTTACTATTGGCCAGCACTAACGATATACCTATGCTAACGGTGTAAACGTTAGGGCAATGCTTCTAGTAGTGAAAGCATCTCTGGCGCCTGCCGGTAATTGTGTGATTCCACTCTAATTTTGGCGCCCTTGGAATATCTTAGAAACTAGAGTGAGTCTGGATAAATGAAGTATTGGCTAAATTAAACAAAAATCGACCAGTGTCAGCAACTTCACATGACCGATGTGAGTAGGCACAGTTTCTTTAACCCTCCTTTGGCTGGAAGCGAAAAACGACCCCCCTTTCATTAGCGGTTCAGATTTGTGAAAATTGCGTTGTTTTTGTTTGACCCCCCCAACAAAAAAAATGGGGAAAAATAACATGAAAATAAACGTTCATTAATATTTTCAAAAAATAAGAGAAACACTTACTTTCAAAACCCAAACCAAATTTCAAACTGATTTCTGCATTGTTGAATGACTGATGGCTCTCTAAGTATGAGCTCCTTATGACGTCATTTTTTTCAAGTAAGTTTTTGGATTTCTTTTTGACCACACGATGATCAGGAAAAAATGACACCCAACCTGTATATTCTGAGCAGTACAACAACTTGGTTAGAAAACCCATGCACTTTTGCTTTAGTATTTAATCCCTCCTTCAAACTCTTCCGGACTTATGATGACCTCGACCTTTGAAACCCTTGCCTATCTGGCAGGTTGTACATGGGCTTGATTACTATTGATTAGTGTGTGTAAGTAAACCATATAACATGTGCGCATGACCTCAATTGCTGATAGTGACTTGATTTGACCTGACCCGGGAGGGCCCGACCCACTGTCCCGGGAGGGCCCGACCCACTGTCCCGGGAGGGCCCGAACCACTGTCCCGGGAGGGCCTGACCCCCCTTAACCTTTGCTGACAATTTATGTATTTTTATACGGGAGATGCATCATACCATTGAGAGCGCTTTGTGCTATACTAGGCTCAATCTAAGGCTTTGGATGGAAAGTGTGGCCCAAAACTCAATTTCTGACATTGGACCTTTGACCTGTGACCTGACATGTGACCTTTTTGGAAAAATTCGCGTGTGCTTTAGATGGTTCTCATTGAGAGCTTACGATTGCTGCCTTGCGCGTCTCGCTGCGGTTATTGGTTCGAAAGATAACGAGTTACGAGGGGGCGAAAAACGCATAGGTTCGTAGCATGCCCACATCCTTAAAGGGACACTGCCACCTTCCAAAAAGTTCTCAAATGTACGCCGTTTGTGGTGCAAAATATGAAGTAATTGCTGCCGAACACGATTCTGACATGTGCTCAATTTCATGAAAAACTAAGTTTTTGTATTTGGGCTGATGACGTCATATGAAGGATTAAAAAAAAATCACGCTGCAATATGTATGTCTAGTGTATGGCTAATGTATAGCCAAATGTAAAACAAATCTACTTTCATCAACATTTGATAAAAAGGGATGACGACATCGGCTTTAAGAGGCTACCCTAATACACTAGGGCCTTATTTTTGCAGATGTCAAACCCAAACTCAAATTTACTTTCGATTAGACCTCTGTGGGTGTTTTAACTT
>VOPJ01011769.1:162523-338325 GCA_014673585.1 Semibalanus balanoides | reverse complement strand
CGAAGGTTTAGGTACTGCACCGAAGGTTTAGGTACTGCACCGAAGGTTTAGGTACTGCACCGAAGGTTTAGGTACTGCACCGAAGGTTTAGGTACTGCACCGAGTGTACAACTGGTGGGAAAGGATGTATATTTTTGTTTGCACTGTTCACAATCCTGTCCATCTCTCACGAGAGCATAAGACCTGCCGCCCACTGGCTCTCGGAAAAGTGCAACGAGATGTCAGCTTACTGAGAACTTGGTGCTGCTCTGCGGCTAGGTCACGATTCCGTGCAGTTCAGTGATAGGCCGGCTTAATACAGCCACACGAAATATGAAGTAACGAGCTTTGTGGGCTATACATAACACGCTTATATAATCTAACCAGGGTTGGAAAATTTATGCCAGTGTCTGGTTTAAACCGGCTGGCATAAATCAATTTAAATACATCAATTTAGCGCCCTGGTTTGTATTTAGTGGCTTGTATTATATATGGCTAATGTCTAGCCTTAAGACTTACGAAAGCTTGCCGTAAAATCAAATACCATTTTTACATAATAATATGGGGTAAGTAAACAATTATTTACATGCAATGCTCAGTCTTGAAAGTTAAAATCAAGTTCAAAATATTACTCACTTCACAACCGCCAATAATTTATCTGGACAGAAATCCCCTTTAATTTGTAGTAATATATTTTAAGGAAATTGTAATCTGGTTATCAGATGTGGCAATAATAAATCAATTCGTTAGCTTCCCAGCCAACTGCCATCTTCATCATCACATCACATGCAAAGAGTCATTTAAATCCTAATGCGCGATAAATAAAACAATAACATCTTGTTTTCGATAGCTGCTAGGCTACCATATAAGTAAGAACTTCAGTTATGCACACACACTACTGTATCTCGAAAACTTTATGAATGAAGCAATAACCTACATTTGCAATTAGGCAGTCTTATTGAATGATTTTTTTTTAATTAAATGGATTTGTATGTAAATAAGAAGTTTTCATTATTAATGTATTGTGTTATTGTATACCGTATATTAATATAGTTATTATAAATGTATTTCACTATTAATTTATTTCATTATTAATGTGTACATTATTAATATTAATGTGTACATTATTAATATTAATGTGTACATTGTTAATATACATTAATGACATGTGTTGACTGTCAACAAAATGTGCTGACCTCAGTGAGTCTTGAATTGATGTTGAGCTTAAGCCAATTTTTAGTGATTGAAGCCGGATTAAATCGGATTTAATTAATAAAAGCCACTGGCTGGCATAAATTAAATTTAAGCCGGCTTTTTTCGATTCTGAATCTAACGTCAAATTATTGAGCTCAGGGGGCCGGGGTGGTGCATCATTGATGCAATAAATTACCGACACGTTTACGACTCTATATGATTGAACAGTGAACACAGACTTCTCGACCGTTTACGATATCTATCCTTAATCTTGACACTATAGCGTCACCGACGGATTTACTCAGCCCTACCCTAGTAGCACACAACGTTGTTACGTCATGGCAACGTTGACAACGTTCATACGACGTAATTACGTCGTGAAAACGTTGTCACGACGTCGTGAAAGTAATGTGTGCTGCTAGGCTAACACAAAACTAGCGTCACTGACCACCGGTCAGCTCAGAGATGAAGTAAATAGTGAGCACCGAAAGAGCTCAAACACACATTACCAATGTAAGTGTGAACGATTCATCTAACAGATCTACCAAATCAAGCCCTAATGCGATCTGCAATCGATGTTTTCGATCGTCACAGCTCCTGTAGACATTGGCTGCACTGCCGCTGTGGAGCCCCCACGAAGCCAGCTGACGATCTCTGGGGCGCAGAAATCCCAGCATGAGTCGCGTCGTGACAGGGCTGATCGGCATTTACAGCGTCAGCAGCCGGTCTCGAGTATTCACTCCGGTGCGACGTAGACTGGCTACGATCCCTGACTTGCACACTGGTGGCGTAAGGAAAACAGAGGTGCTCCTTTCCCTGTTTAGCTAGGATGATTCATAATTGCGGTGTTTCACTAGAGACCTTGAGTGATGCATGGATGGGATGCAGAATTCAAATGATGAATGGTGTTGCATTGTTTAAGGTCAATGCACGATCTTGGGAAGTTTGATTTGTCACGATCCTCGAAGCTCTGCTATTTGTCCTATGCATTATGGTGCGTGAGTGGATCAACTGATTCTGCCTCCGTGCTCATCTGTGGTTCGTTGTCACTAATTCAGTATGTAAAAATGCCAAGGACAGGAAAATGGGGAACGTAAGGACGTCTGTCAAAATGTGCCATTTTCTGGGATGACCCTTACCAGGATAATGCCTCTCACCGTAGACAATACATCCTTACAAGCAACGGCTGCTCTTAGTAAATTAGGATGGCGCCACACATGAAACTGGTTTATGTGTGTTGCTAAAACATGTAATAAGCAGATGCAATGATGACTTTCAAACGCGATGACTTTTGATACACTGTTCAGGTGGACCAGAGTAGCGGCACTTTCTGTGAGATGGACAGTGGAAAGTCAATCAATCCGAAGTTTCGCAGTTTCAAATAAATCAGAAGCTAGATTCTGTAAAAAATATTTCGTTTAATTAATTGTCGTATGAAGTCAGAAGTTTGTTACAAGCATGAACTCTTTAAATCCTGGCGAGACCTATTAATATGCATGTTTCGAACAGTTCCAACTTCCACATACCTAATATCAGACATGGGCCAAGACCCAAAACAAGATCCAAAATCTAGGATCCCTAGGATTCAAGATAGGAAAATTATTTTTTCGTGGGATCCTTTGGATCTTGTATCCTGGAGAAGAAGAAAATCGTGGGATCCTGTGGATCCTGGATCCTGGAAAATCAGTTTGACGTTGGATCTTGTGGATCTTGAATCCTGCATTTTTGCCTTGGCACATGTCTGCCTAATATCTATTTAAATATATGAAGTGTTGACCTGGGCTATATTGGATGTGTGGGATCTTTTCCTAATATGTTGGGAATGACATGAATATATATGCAAAACAAGAGCCTCACCACGTATACGATATTAAAACTGCATGAGTATGTTTCGTTGTGTTTTTAGTTATAGGCCTTCCCGTGGATCTTTTGTAACTTTTATGAATACTGTAAGAATTGCAAGAACTTACTTTATCATTAATGCTATTCATTACAAGTTGTTGGTTTAACCCTCGCCCGGGTCGGGCAAGATCACTGCGTGTCTGGGTAGGGGGGGGGGGGTACGACTCCCTGGCATTTCGCCCCTAAGTGAGCTAGAGCTTCGATTGCAAAATGAGTGTGCTGCTTGTGACGAGAGGAAGCCATTAACACCTGACTTTAAGGTTCTGGGTCAAAAGGTGACCTCTGAAGTCATGTTAAGGACCCAAGTGCCATAAAATCGTAAATAAGTAAAAATTGAATACTGATTGCTGATCGAGCTAAAATCGTGAAGGAACATCTTAGTATGTTTAATGGGTACTACATTTGAAATCAGCGTCACAAAATGTTCTAACAACTGCCAAATTCCAAAAAGGTCATGTCAGGTCATCTGAGGTCAGTGACCTTGATTGACCTGTGGATGCGCAATGCGCATTACCCTAGTGGAACATATAATTATGTAAAATAGATCCCATATTTCAAACCAGTGTCTCAAATTGTCCTCGAAACAGCCAGAAGCCAAAAGAAGTCATCTGAGGTCATCGGAGGTCAGTGACCTTGGTTGACCTCTGAAAAGGTCAGTCGAGGTCAAAATCTCAGTGGAAGCCACAACTGTCACATGGAAACCTCTGTGCATATGCTCCTGAACAACAAACACTCGGAAACTTCACATGTAACATGGATCGATACTACGGGACGCAAGTTGCGCCTGACATTAACCCTGAGAAACAGATCATAGGTCACGGGTCACGAAAGTTGGAAGTTAACGAATTTCAGAGTATGCTTCAAATTTCTCAAAAGTAGGGTACACACTACACAAAGTTTCATCGCGATCGGTTGGTAACTACGTGAGTTATTTCCAGTGGCGGATCCAGAAAATCTTCAAGGAGTGGGCCATCAATTGCAGTGGTGCCCCTACCTAACCCAAATCTGAAAAACTCACGATTTGTCCACTATATTTTGAGGGTGCCCTATCTTCAGCATTTATGTCTTTTAATTGCAAAAGTTTAAACCCCTCAGGTCAGCAGAGTGCCCCCCTCAGCCAGCCAGAGTGCCCCCTAGCGCTAGAGTGCCCCCTTCAGCGACAAGATGCCCCCACGGCTAGAGTGCCCCCTCAGGCGGCCAGAGTGCCCCATCAGGCGGCCAGAGTGCCCCCTCAGGCGGCCAGAGTGCCCCTCCAGCTCGAGGCCCAAGGGGGGGGGCATGGCCCCATGCCCCCCCTCTGGATCCGCCACTGGTTATTTCAGAGAAAAGAAGGAGGGGATGGCATCCATTCACTCCCTACCCGGGCGAGGGTTAAATGATAACTCTGTAGTTTCTTTGAACTACCGGCCGCCAGTGGCTACTCTTAAAATCATGCGGAACAATGTGACAGCTAGTAACATTTACGTTGCACTTTGACTATCTTTTTAAAATATTGATTACGAGCTAGCTCGAAGAGCTAGCGAGTCCTCATCAAATACGGGATTTTTCTCAAATAAGTAACCGACCCGACCCGACCGTAACGCTTTTCAGAAGCTGTAACGCTTTTCAGAAGCTTATATCTATGGAATCCCACATCTGATTGGCGAGCGGTCTTCACCATCTGATAGCCCCATTCAATCAATTATGTTATAGTCCCCCACTCACTCAATTATGTTATTGTTTAAGTGTTGTCATTGAGGGGTGAAAACTGCATTCGTAGGGCTAAAACTAAATAAAATGACCGCCCAGTACAGTCCCGGCCGCCCGGCCCAGTCCCAGCCTTCAGCGTTTGTTCCCTCACGCGCCGATATGTTGCGCTAGCGTCGTCGCCAAACAGGGCGGAGTTATTACGCAATCGAGGGGGCAGCGGCCGCTGCGAGCGTCGTGAGGGGAATCATCAGATTTCAGCGGTGTCGGGAAGGATTCTGTTAGTTATAGACGCCTGTTGAATGCTCCAGAGCATGCTCATAAAGGCAAAGGTAAATGGAGTTTAGAAACCAGTTAGACAACTTAAACGGCGAAGGACGAGCGAGTCCGAATAAACCTTATAACATGGACATTAGTTACGGAATAGGGGCGTGCAACTGCGCACGTGCAGTGTGATCCAAAGTTTGACTTCCGTGGCATTGCTAGTGTTGTGGTCTCAAATCACACACCAAATTTCAGCTTAATCGGTCCAGCCGTTTCTCAGCTATAGCAGGATAACGTTTTCTGACGCCCCTCACGCGCCATGCTGACCTCTCACGCGAGGCGAAACATGTCAACAACATAATGCTATTGAATGGGGATATCAGATGGTGAAGACCGCTTGTCAATCGGATGTGGGATTCCAAAGATATAAGCTTCTGAAAAGCGTTATGGTCGGGCCGGCTCTGGTCGGGTCGGGTCGGGTTGGGCCGGGTCGGCCGCTTATATGTGAGACAAATCCGGTATTTAGTGAGGATTCGCTGGTGCTTCGCGCTGACTCGTAATTAGATGACAGCAAACCAATTATAGCAGACCAGCAGACCTATTGGGTTATACGGGCTCGCTCGTTCTTCGCCGATTAAGGCGTCTTACTGGTGCTAATAAGGTAACATTTGGCGGGACCACCTGTCAGCCAGTCTCGATGTCATTAATGTATCGTCGAAAGCCAACCACGAGCCGACCGACCACATGATCGTTCGTTTGAGATCAACAATGCAATATCAGCGTTCATATCTATTCGCCTGACTTGCTGCAGCGTTTATAGGCTATAGCGGCATACCTCGTTCTAATAGAAGAGGTCGTTCTCGCAGAGTCTAATAAGAGTCTAATAAGCATTCATTTTCCAAGCCGTTGTAATGTCAGATCGCATAGCGACACAAGTGAGAATAGACTGCATGAGACGAAAGTGACGCACAAACTTGCGGCTGTGAAAGGCATGCAATGGCATGTAATTGAAGATGAGAGAATGCATAGTGATTCTTGAATTAAAGTGAAAAATTGCGCATCAAGCCTGTCTGGAATCAAGCAATCAAAAGTTTGTCATTGATGCTCCATAGGCGTTTGCCATTTTCCTGTTTTCAGAATGATATGCGGTATCATATGGATGTAAGGAAACATTGCTCAGTAAACACATTTAATTGTGCCACTGAGTAGCATTGTTACTGTGCTGACCACACAATGGAAGCTACTATGCTACTGACCGGTACAATGGGACGTGTCAAATTACTTTTTAGGAACATATACGAATAGGTTAAAGGCATCATTTGTTTAAGAACAACGGCGTTTGAATATAAACGGCAACCGTATTTCACAAAGCTCTAAATATATTGGCGGCATAATGATTATTGGACTGTCATCTCCAGCCGTTGCTAGCCCTCACTCTCATCAGAATATTCTCGCAGCGTTCCAATAACACCCTGACTGCAGCCAGCCATCATTGGCTGGCCGATATACAGTGTACCGTGCTGGGATGGCCCGATTCCAGTGACCTGCATGGCCTCGCTGTCCAATCACCATTCACTATCAATTGTGGCTCAGCGTCAGCACTCGACGACCGGGCTCTTTCCGCAGACACCTGCAGCAGTTTGACGTGCTCCACTTCCCGTCCGGGTAAGGTGAGCTAGTGAAAGCATTGGCGCTCAGGGCATCTAATTACTGTCAGTATTGATGATTATTCCGTTACATAAAAGATGATTAAGGCACTTGCCAGCTTCTAGACGACACGACGTTTATCCGGGTGTATTGCGTTTGCCTCGGCAAGGAAAAAAACTATCAAGGACTCCTTTTAAGCCTACCAAGGAATAATAATGCAGTCAGACTGCAAGAGCCACATCGCCGTGAGTGCGAATAATTTATCTGAAAGACTGGTTCGTGACGATCAAGTCCTTGGTTCCGTACCATGGCCGTGAGAGCCAAACTAGGTACTTATCCTTGTGCGAAATTGCAACACTGAACGTTTCTCAGAAGGCATCAGCCACCACAACACGTAAACGCAGCAGTTGAATAATAAGCCTGTCTCGTCTCATAAGTAATCATGGGTAATTATTGATGGGGAATGCTACTGCAATATCGACTTTCGACTGGATACTGACTGCATGCTGTGTGATTTCCTCCCTCCATAACAGGACAAATACGTATTTGGTGTTTCGGCTAGGGAGGGATTTTAAATGCTTATGAGTGTCAGGTATCATTCAAGGAGCTAAGTTCCGCGTTTCTTTACATTCTTCCAAAATCAGACATGAGCTAACATCAATGGGCATTGGGCACTTGGGCAGTGTCTGAGGTCTATCAGCATACCCCGTCTCACCGTGTCTAGCAGAGGTTATGGAGAGCAGTCAGAGGCACAGACCAGCCCACAGACACACGGCACACACAATTCTCACCTGAGGGAATCGCGGTGTCGCGCAACAGGACCTCCGGCGACGCGATCTGCTTCCTCAGCCCTATGTTGGCCCTGTCCGCCGGTGAAGCCGGGGCGGGGGCGGGGGCGGCGGCCGCCAGCGGCAGCAGCAGCGCGGCGATCAGGCAGCTGGTCCGAGGCTTCATCGTGCTGTGTCTGTGTTCAGAGTCCGACTGGGTGTACAGGAAGCCGGCCGCAGTGTACGGAGCAGTGTTCGGACCTCGACTGAGTGTAGCGCGCCGCGCGGTGCCGCACCTCACCGTCTTCTCCGGCACAGGTGGCGCTGTGCGGCCGGCCCGGCCCGGCCCGGACCTGCTGAGGGAGCCGGCTCTGCGCTGGTGGTGGTGCCGCCACCGCACTACCGGCAGTCAGAGATGAAAAATGTGGCTAAGGCTTGTTGCAGGATTGCGCACAGTTGTAATACATGCAGCAAAGTTTATGTCTAGAGAGAGGACATTTTGTTTTAAGAACCCTTCCGAATCAGTGTTCCGATAGCTTTCCATAAATATTTACCTGTTTGCTAGTTTGTGCGATATGAATTCAAAATGTATTGTAGTCGTGCTTTCGGTTTTCGCTATTTTTAATCTCACCTTGATCGAACGTATTCACTCCATCCGCATCCAGAGTTCGTCGGGCCAGACCGCCAGGCCGTGTTTCTGCCTTCAGTAGAAATCCAGCTTATCGGGGGCAACGTACTGTTTCGTGTTTCTGCTGCGGTTTGTCGTCTCACAGGGGGTGAGGGGTTATAATAGAGTAAACAACGGTGCATTGGTTCTTTGTTAGTTCTTTGTTGCGGTTGTGGACCGTGGTATAGCTACCGTCTCTGAGCACCCCGGGGATTAGAAGATGACGAGTCATCATCTTCTAATCCCCGAGGTCGTTGACGACTATTCGGTTTTAATGCACCTGAACCCTTGGGCTCAACGACTGTGTACCTACTCTGAAAGACGATACGCGTATCAAATGCATGCTTTCTTGCAGGAAGCGTCTTGCTGTACATACACAAGTAGACATGTTGTTGGCATATGCAATGATCTCTTGAAGAATGCGTCACCGTCAGCTCAATGCGTCACCTTCAGTTCATTGGCCTTACAAATCGTGTTAAGGTAGTCATGATGGCATATACTTTCCAAAAGTGATGTGCCGGGCACGCTGGACAGCGCTTTGTAACCAACCGTCAGCGTATTGTAGGTATACTTGATGACTGGACTGATGAGGTTCATTATACTTCCAGAAAAGGCAGAGCGCCTGAAGTCCTGTTCTTCAGCGATAACTTTCAACGGCATCATCTAGTGCTGGTTGAAGGAATTATGTCCACTGTCTTTTGTTTTGGAATGTGATAAATACTTCTGTTACGGTGAGAAACTATTGGTTTGATTGTTGAATGAATGCGATACAATTCACATTTGGAATTTAGTTGAACTCGAACTTATATTCTTTTTGCGTATTTTCTGTTTCGAGATCGATCAAATGATCTCCACTATATTAAGCGAAAGAAGATGTTGTGACTCAGTGCACCTGCCACCTAAGATAATAAACAATCCATTCGAACAATGTTGACAAACCGTCGAAATGTAAAATGACGTCGATGCTCTGCTCGGTAGCTGCTATGAGCGCTCACGAGCTGTTTTGTTGAAACGCTATTGGCCGGCGCAAAACGATATGCTAGCAATGTTGCATCTATATTTCGATGTTAACAGTGTTTCTAGTAGTGGTATGCCCTCTGGTCTACCCACTATTTGTTTTGCTACAACTTCGCAATTAATTTTACTGTTGTGATGTTTTAACAAAGTAATTATGGTCATTGGTCATTCGCATCAACCCGTAACCAAAGTGTTGATATTGTAGTCACTTCGCATCGACACGCAACTCTAAGCATTATTTTTATTTTTGCGTCCACGAACTGCGGCTACTTAGATCAATTCCAAGAAACTCTAATGAAGCTAAAATACCTTGTTTTAATCAAGCTGCACTGCATTACCTACATTAAGGATATTATTTTTGACTCGTGTAAAATCACAAGTTTTCCATAAACCCAGGAAATGTGTACTTTTACCGACGATTTCTGTCGTTTTTTTGGGGTAAGGGACAAGGGGGATATAACCCCGATGCCTCCTGGATCCGCGCGGTCCATTGGCCGACCGATCAACTACACATATTCGGCAAATTCCGAGACAACTGCTGGTCACGTGACTACGGGCGGACTTCCCATTCTGTCGGCATGCTAACGAGGAAAATATATGTTATGTGGTAAACAGGAATATTGATTGATGAAAATGCTACGATGTCAAACATGACATTGTGTGGTGTTGTGGAGCCTCACAACCACTTCCGTCACTTTCACTTCCGGTCAGTGCGGTCACCATGAAGCAAGGATTCGAACCTTCAACGTTTAAATAAATTATACCGTCAATGAACACTGGACAGCCATGCCAATATTTTGTTCAATATCTCGAATATCAGAAGATATTGGGTCCTGGGGTTTTGGCTCTCAAATAAAAAAGAACAGCATTTATGTATTGGTACTTACCTTATTTTCGGTGTTCTATTATAGATGAACTTGTAGAACCTGTACGTAGATACCTGCAGATGTAATAACTTGTAGATACCTGTGTGCGTACAATGAGTAAATACAGCAGAATATGAAACGGAGACGGAGACAGAATATGAGTGGTCGCCGTTGGTGGCTGTGTTTAAGTGTCAATGATGCCTGCGTAAAACAGCTGATTTCAAATCAAAGCCTCTCCATAAATGCAACTTGCTTTCAGTACAAATAGCGCTTAAACATGTTTTTGGAGTCTGTTAGTAATGATAAGTCGCCTGTACAGGACAATGAGAATCACCAATAGGGTAAAATCACATTGGATACCAACAATCAGAGATGGCCTACGCTACGCTACGCTACGCTACGCTACACTACGCTACGGAATTACACTATACGTTACGTTTTTTTTTTTTTTTGCCAAAACTACGCTACTGAATTACGTTACGTTATGTTCTGCTTCGTTACAGACTTACGCATGTTGTATATCCTGGTGGGGGTCATTTTGACCTCCCCCCGAGGTTTTCCGGAATAGCGGAAAAACGGCGGCGCACAGCGCCGTCAAATTTTGTACAGCTGTTTGCACATCAATTGCCCACACTTTGTACAAAATTTGACTTCAGGTCATCTCAGGTCAGGTCACCAGGTCACGTCAAGTGACCTTGCCTTCCAACATGTTTGTGATCGTGCCAAAGCCACAGTTTTTGTCCGAAATATTTGAAACTTACAGGATTTTATAAGATCATAAGTACCTACAATTGGTGTATCTGGGATTTTTTGGTATCAATGACCTGAGGTCAGTTCAATATTCTGACCTCCCATTATAAGTGAACGGAAAAATAAACAAATGCTTCCTATTCAGAAAATATGCATTGGATCAGGCTAATTATTTCAGAATCATGCTATTTTAGCTCATTCTGGATGACCAAGGTGCAATTGTTACTCCGTAATCTCTACAAGGTCATATGAGGTCATTTGAGGTCATCAGCAATGATTTGCTAATAATTATTGATAGAAAAGAGATAATAGAGACAAGCAGATGACACCACGGTGTTCGTTTCATCTGGCCGCGTCGCCCATATGCAACATAACCTACCTGGGTTACCAAATGACCTTGACGTGAGGTCAAATTTTGAAATTGATCTAACCAGGTCACCATATATATGTTTCAATGTGTCTTAAATGGAGTGTGCCTACTCTTTTGAAATGTTAAATATATTTTGATTGCGTTAAGAAGCTATAGCGGTTGATCATTGGTTACGATAAAATTCACGTCTGGAGACCCTTTAGTTGAATTTTTACTTATATTCTGTTTTGCATTTGTTTTGTTTCAAAAATCATAAACGATCGCCACTATAAATAGAGAACGAAGATGTTACCTACAATGGCGCACCAATGACAATAAACAAATCCTGAAAAATCTCTCTAGTTCTAGTAGCAAAATCTCTCTGGCGAACAATTGTTCCGCTGGAATGATCTTGGCGAATTTGGAATATCTCAGCAAGTATAGTGAATCTGGGGAAATTAAGTACATAGCTAAATTCATCAAAATCTACTCTACAGACTAGTGTCAACAACTCCACATGTCCAATGTGAGTAGGCACACTCCCTTTAACGAGATAAACACGATGGTTTTTAAATCATTCTCTATCATTTTTAGATTAAAAGTTATTCTGAAAAATAAATTCTACTAAAAATTGCATTTTTGACTTTCGATGACCTATGAAGCCTATACTATTGGTCTGAGCTCAATTTTGAGGGCATCCAGTGGAATTGCATTTTGATAAACTTTTGATTTTTTTCAATTGTTCCTAGCTATCATAGATCACGAGATATACGGGGGTTGTTCTAAGCAAAGTCCAAAAACTGTGAAATTCGACCTTTGATGACCTCTGGCGACCTCAATAATGACCTTAGCTAAAAATGATCTCTTTAACTTTGAATGTACATGTTGAGAGCTTTCTAACGTTTTTTCTGCGTCTTTCTATCACTTTTCGTTTTCGAATTGGAGGGGGTCATTTTGACCCCCCCCCATCATGGCGAAGTTGTCTCGGAGGCTCACCAGGGCGCGGGATATAAAACGTAGCTTGAAATATTTCGTACTACGATACAAAATACGGTGAAAATAAGCAGAAAGGGTGTTTTTTTCGCCTATCCCAATTTATAATTTTGTTTTAATGTCACCCGGCGCCCGCTCTGCATTTATCAGTCTTCCCTCCGTCCCCTTGCTGTTGTTATCCTTCTAGACCCACATCTGTCTTCGCGCGATCGTTTTGCCGCAGCCACATTAGCGTCACCATTGTTCATTGTTCAATGCCTCTGAATCCGGTTACAGCCGGTCGCGCGTTGTGGCTACCGACGTGCCTGCACGCTCAAACACATTTACTAGGGCGTATTGTAACATAGTAACTGGGGTGGCAATTGCCACCCCAGTCATGAAAAATGCCACCCCAGTGACGGCACTTTGCCACCCCAGTTAAAAAGATGCTGAACCACCCCTCTCGGCGATAAAGAAGCCCCCGGCAAAGAGGCCGCCCCATTTGCATCAAAGAACGCCAATCAAAATTAAAATGCATTCCGCTTCAGTCAAATAGCACAAACTTCCATTTATAGATGGGAGCAGCCCATAAGCGCCCCGGAACATGTCAAGCCGCCGCTGTCTTATAGTGCAGTGCACCCATGCATGAAGTTATGTGTTTTTTATGACGCCTCCAGCATTAACAAGTGTGCCGTGGAGAATAAAAGCGACCTCTTTCGGATATATTGAGCCCCTCCGTGGGCGCCCATGTTTTTTTCTTCTTCTCAGCATTTGTTTTTCGAAGTATATAAATTCGTTATTTCACTATTAAATTGAGATTCGATCAATTTATTACCACACATGCTGCATGAGATAATGCAGACAAATATATAAAATATTAATACTTTCTTTTAAGCCCTTTCGTCGATCCGGTCATGTGCAATGAGCGATAAGCGAATTGACTAAAAGGGCGGCTCCACCACGTAGGATACCACGCTCCACACTACATGCAATTGTACATTGCACAATTAACATACACATCGATTCACAATTCAAATACCTACACATTGTAGTAGTTTTCGTTTAGTGTTTTCTTTTTAACCTGATGTTATGGGCGCCACATAACTTTACAGTTGAGGCGCCCTGAAACCCGAATCATCATCATCATCATCAAATACCTACACGTATATATGTTACAGGCAATGTGAAGAATCAGTCATTCTATAGAATCCCTAGGGATTCTATAGAATGCCTGATTCTTCACATTGCCTGTAACATATACACACCTACATATAACAAACCTACACAGTACCCATGCGCTTTTTTAATGTAAACCTGCAATCAGCAGAGGCTCCCAAGTCCCATGTAAACGATAAAAATAACTGACCGATCCCAACAGGGACGTAGGAACCGTGGGGGCAGTGGGGGCAACTCGCCCCCTCAACTTTTGACCTGTGGGGGCGACGACCCCCAACTTTGGAGCTAGATGTCGGCCCTCCCCCGTCTTTTACCACGATGTTTTTTTCAACTCTGAATTAGATCAGCGGCATTGTCTACCCAAATTTGCTTATGTTTTGAAGAACATAAGTCAAGTTTCAATCAAAAATTAAAATAAAGTAAAATAAACTGCATTGAATTCGGAACTGGTTTTGCATCTTTTCATCTAAACAGTGGCACCGCACATTTGACCATCGTAGCATGGAAATACTGCTAAATACAGCGCACACCTGGTATAGGAAATTATTATTCGTCGTAACATTGATAGAGCTATTTCTTGGTCACAATCACGGTAGATAAAATAATCATGGTCACAATGTTGTTTGGAGGCAAATGCTACTATTCATGAAATATTACTAGGTGCTGCAGAGTATATGCATATTTATAACATTCAGTCTTTTTGGCATGGTTTTCCATAAACAATGAGACACGGTCACGCCAACGGCACGGTCACGCCCACGGTGTTTCATTTTTTTAGCAACACGCGTCATTATAGATGTATGTTGTCGACTCTGCTCCCCTGACGTTCAGCAGAGAAAGAGTCGGCCAGGGGTCGAAAAAGAAAAAGTGGTCACCATCGGAATTCCGGATCAAGGCGGTCGCCGGCACTGACGCATCCAGAACGGGTTACGATATAGCGGGGATAGATTCCGATATATCGGGTGAACACTGAACGGGTGGCGATATGTGGCGATAAATCCTGTGGCGATATAACGGGTGGCGACCACAGCGATATATCGCTTTTTTAGCTATAATTTTGCTACCTCAGGTCCGCCGAAAAGTTCGCCCCCCCCCCCCCCCCCAACGTGAAAGGACTTCCCACGCCCCTGGATCCAAAGCAACCAAACCAAAAGAGTCCAAAGCCATATAAGCAAGCTAGAATTGTCCGACGATTCTTTGGCTTTGGTTGGATGGATGGATGGTACCAGGGGCGTCGACACGCGAAAACAAAAAAACTGGTCCGTCTTTTTGCTTGGTGGGCCTGGGGGGCGGCACCCAGCAGGGGGAGGCATAGGGGTACAATTTTTTCGAAGCTTGAAATTTGCATTGGGACACCCCTGCAAAATGTGGTATTACTAACCAAAACATCACCTGTATTTTTTTCTAGAAAAAATAGTAATACTTAGAGGTATCGCAATGGCTTCAAAGAATAGAGCCCTTCCATTAGCCCGCCATTGACTGGGGGACGTTTAACGCCCCCTGATTAATTTTCGTAATAACTCAACAACCAATAGCGCTATCAATGTGAAACTTCGGGTTCTTCTTCTACATTGATTTGACGTATTTTGGGAAACAATAAAGCAATTTCGTCGCCAAAATTTTAGAGTTATAGCTAATTTAGTGATGGGCGCAAAGTGACCTTTGTTTTCGACGCGCCCTAAAACCCCAATAAACAAACAAAGCTAATATAGTGACGTCACTACTCACGAGTTTTACACCGAAATCAGTAAAACGTTAAAGGGAATGTTTCACTTCTCTGAAAGTTGTCCAATGTACGCCGCTTGTGGTGCAAAATATGAAGTAATTGCTGCCGAACACGATATCGTGACATTTGTTTGCTTCACACCAACGGTGCCTCAATTTCATGAAAAACTAAGTTTTAGTATTTGGGCTGATGAACGTCATACTGAAAGGATTTTTGGACAATAGAAAAAACCCTTCACTAAAGAAAGGGAATGTTTTCATCACATTAACATAAGATTTGAGTTGAGATGGCCGAGTTGTTGGAATTCCATTGAAATTAAGTATAGTGAAGTTATAACAACCACAGAGGTTAATCGAAAAGTAAATTTGAGCTTTGGTTTTGAACATCTTGCAAAAAATAAAGGGCCCTAAGTGTATTAAGGGTATGCCTCTTAAAGCCGATGTCGTCATCCCTTTTTATCAAATGTTGATGAAAAAGTAGACTTGTTTTTACATTTGGCTATACATTAGCCATACACTAGTCATACATATTGCAGCGTGAAGGTTTTTTCTATTTCCAAAATTCCTTCATAGACGTCATCAGCCGAATACTAAAACTTAGTTTCAATGAAATTGAGCAACTTGTTTGTGAGAAACAAATGTCAGAAATCGTGTTCGGCAGCAAATTACTTCCATATTTTGCACCACAAGCGGCGTACATTGGACAACTTTCAGAGAAGTGAAACATTCCTTTTAAGCCACGCAGCGTAGGGGGATACAGTTTACCCCTTCCCGGGTTTTCTCAATAGCTTGAAAACTATGACAGATAGCGACGTCAAATTGCATGTACCTTATGCAGCAGAAATTTGACGTGTTCCCAAAAAAGTCACTGAAAATGATGCAAGATTTAGGAGATAATGACGTCATGTCATGCAAATTTGTGTGGAAAAACGGTAAATGTTTGAGAAATCGTAGACAGTATAGCTTTACAGCAAATTGCTAACGGAAAACGTTAAATGGAAGGAAATTAGGTTTAGGTATTCTCTTCAAAATGGTTATCTCGGATTTCCACATTTTTGGGCTTTTTATCCTTAAAAATCAAAATAAAAATGTTTTTTTTTAAAGAAAGTTGCCCCAAAAACCATTTTTCAAGATGTTAAAAAACAGGAATATTTATGGGACAACCAAGTATAAAAGATAATCAAACCAAATTTCAAAGCAATGTATTTCTTTTCAAGTGACTGATTGCTCCCGAAGTAGGTATAAGTAACTGATGATGTCATTTTTTAAATAACATTTTTGGCCAGATACATATAAATAAATGTCATTGGTATATATTTGAGACAAAACTGGTCTACAAACATGTCTTGTTTATTCATATTAATCAGTTTCAAATTTTGACCTTCGATGACCGCATCTTGACATTTTATGGTGTCAAGTTGTGAAAATGGCTGGTGCTATATAATTATACATGTAAAATAATCCCTAAAACATGTGTCGCAAGACTTTCGTTGACAGTGACTTTTATGGTCTGATCTTGATTTTGACCTTTGCTTGCAATTTTATGTCTACTTTATGCAGGAGATGCAGTATATTTTTGATAATTTTATATGCATTAATAATTTTAATCTAAGGCTTTGAATTGAAAGTATAATGAACCATCAAATCAAATAACTCGATTTTGACATAGCCTGACCTTGGCCTGACATATGACCTAACTTTAAAAATTGTAAATAGTAGATTCGTCTCATTCAAAGCTTTCGATCACCGCCTTGCGCGTCTTGCTGCGGTCATTGGTTCGGAAGATACGAGGCGAGGGGTATTTTTTTTAATATAGGGGTAGGGGCGTAGGGGTAAAATTCACCTACGCCGCGAGTTCGGCTGGAGACCCCTACACTGCGCGGGTTAACAGAACGTGCAAACGCCATATTTTGAGGAAAATAAAGTCCAAAAACGTTCGAAGATAGCAAAAAGCAAAAAGTAGGGGAAATACATGGTTGTCTCGGATTTTTGCCAATTTGGCTTTTGACCCCAAAAAAACGATTTTTGATGGGAAAATGACCACAAAACCAAATATGTGAAGATAATAAAACAATGAAATATACATGTGGGAGAACTACATATCGGCAACTACCATACCAAATGATAAATGTTATCATCATTTTGACTGTCTTATGGCTTATAAAGTGTGGGTATAATATATGACGTCATGATTTACCCATACTTTATATGCCATAATTCAGTCAAAAATGATGATATCATTTTAAAACTTGGTATCGTAGTTGCCCATATGAGGTGCTCTCACGTATTTTCCTTTTTTAAATATCTTTGAAACTTTTGTTTTGTGATATTTGTTCTAAAAAATAATGTATTTTATATTGAAGAGTAAAAAACCCACATTTTGACCAATCCAAGACAACCCTTTCATATCCCTTGTTATTTTCTATCTTTTGATGTTTTTGCATTTCATTTTCCTCAAAATACGGCATTTGTACGGTCTGTTAACGTTAAGCTGATTTTTGTGTATGAACAACTCGTGAGTAGTGACGTCAATAAATTCGCTATAACGAAATTTGTGGGACTTAATTGCTTCATCGTTTTACAAAAGACGTAAAATCGACGTAGAAGAAGGTACCCGAAGTTTCACGTTGATAGCGTCTTTTTTTAATTTAGTCCGAATGTTTTGTATGGATGGCTTTCCGAAGTCAGAACCCGCGCTAAGCAGAGCTTGTTGCGCTGGTCCTGACCTCACCACCCGATCGCGCAATTCCTGTTGGCGTAAGTATTGGTTGTTGATTATTAGGAAAATTCATCGGGGGGGGGGGGCGTTAAACACCCCCAGCCAACGGCGGGCTAATGGAGGGACCGTGCAACTCTTTGAAGCCATTGCGCTACATCTAAATATTAATATTTTCCAAATAATATTTCTGGTGATGTTTTCGTTAGTAACATCACATTTAGCGGGGGCGTCCCAATATAAATTCCAAACTTCGAAAAACATTGTCACCCTAAGGAGGCACCTGGCTGAGGGGCGGCACCTGACTGAAGGGGGTGGGGGATACCTGGCTGAAGGGGCAGCACCTGGCTGAAAGGGCGGTACCTTGCTGAAGGGGAGGCACCTTGCTGAAGTCGCGGCACCCGGCTGAAGGGGCAGTATCTTCTGAGGGGCGGCACCTGCTGAATGGGCGGCACCTGGCTAAAGAGGCGGGACCCGGTTGAGAGGGGCGGCACCTGCTGAATGGGCGGCACCTGGCTAAAGAGGCGGGACCCGGTTGAGAGGGCGGCATTTTTAGGGGCAACACCTGGCTGAAGGGCGGCATCTTTCTGAGGGGGCGGCACCTGGCTGAAGGGTCGGCCCCCGGTTGAGGGGGCGGGATCTTTTTGAGGGGCAACACTTGGCTGAAGGGCGACGTCTTTCTGAAGGGCGGCACCTGGATGAAGGGGCGGCAACTGGATGAAGGGGCGGCACCCTTCTGAATGGGTGGCACCTGGCTGAAGTGGCGGCACCCGGCTGAAAAGGCAGCATCTTCTGAGGGGCGGCACCTGCTGAAGGGGCGACCCCTGGCTAAACAGGCGATGTCTGGCTAAAGAGGCGGCATCTTTTGAGGGACGGCACCTGACTTGGGTGGCGTCCGGTCAGTGGCGCCACCTGGGTATGGGACGGTGCCTCGACGAGGGCGGCACCTAGACGGTGGCGGCACATTGGGACGTCCAAAGAAGTGGTCCAACTAGTCTGAATGGTCTGTTAGGCGTGGACGCCCCTGCTTTGTACCATGCATGCTATCTTGCAATAAGCAGGCTAGAAGCATGTTATTGTAGACTTCCATACCTTTAAGCATAGACATAAAACTGCATTGAACATATATGTGGCAAGCAAAGGTTCCGGCTAGGTCAGGTTTCTTTAGTTTAGGTTCGGCTATATTTATTTCGCCAGTCATATATTTATTTACCATATATGCGCTGCTTTTCGTGAGGCGCTCGCTTATTCCAAATTTACATTCCAAATCACGCCGTACAGTACACATCCTTTATCACCCGCGATATCGACAGAGCTGACGTCTGACGGCGGATACAACTGACGTCAGATTCAGACCCTCTGACGTCACCGGTCGGCGCCGGCTGCGCTGTCCTCCAGAACCGGTCCCTCGCTGCGGCGACTGCTGCGCGGCGGCGGCGGCGGCGTCTGCTCACCGGAGAGCTTCCTGATTAGCATGGAGCGTCAACATTCCACTGAGCTGGCGTGATTCAGGAGCCGGATGAGGGGAGGGGACGGGTCAGCGGGGTGAGTGGCCGGTCACCTGAGACGTGATGGACAGACTCGGCCGGGCCGCTGCGCTCCGGCGTCCCGCCAGTAGCGGCACACGCGCCGCGGTGCCGACTAAGAGCTGGCGCGCGAGGGGGTGGGGTGGGCGGGGGAGCGACGTGGCAGTGCGACATGTTGTGTCAATCTCGAAGGTTCTTAAATGTTGATATCTTAATGGCCTGGAGGAAAAACGTTAGGTATATAAATATATTTTGTTAAATAATTAAAATTTGTGTTTATAAGTCTATACTTAGACTGAAAATATGCCATGTAAATTGTGAGATGTCATAATTGTATTGTTTATTATTTGTAAATTGTAATACTCAATATATTAAGAGATAATGATAATTATAATTATCCGGCGCTTCGAGCGCGCTCGGTATACCTATCGCGCTCGAAGCGCTGGAGAGGTTTCCTGTCAGCTTAATATACAAATTTACATTCGACCCGGCCTGACATGGCCTTACGTGACGCTTTTCGGAAGCTACTATCTTTGCAACCACTGCCCTGATTGATATTGGGCTTTCACTATTGGATTATTATATAAAATAAATGTTACTTTTAGCAAAAATATGCGCATGGACGTTATAATTTAACTTAGTGTATAAAGTTACAATTCATAGTTTTCGTCGGCATTATTTGCGCTGGTGAAGCCTTCAATATCCAACGAATTTTGATCTAAGCATGTATTTATACGATGAAGCTATGCAGTGCTCAGGACGTGCACTACCTTTTATGCGGATTCGAGAAAGGAAATTATGCAAACTTTAAAAGGGAATGTTCCATCTTTCAGAAAGTTGTCAAACATACGCCCATTGTAGTAAACAATATAAAGATAAGTGCTGCTGAAAACGTTGGTGATATTTGTTTCTTAGATATTTATGTAGACAATTCTGGCGACTTGAGTACAAACAAGTCTTTGGTTATCGTATATGCAGCATGTATCCGAGCAGTAAGGTTTGAGAAATACAAGGACTCGTTCTTTTCCCAGGACCGAAAATCTTGGAGTTGCTGTCCGCCAATCAGCCAGCGCACTTAGCCTAAAACGCACTTTTTGGCAAAATTAAAAAATAAATTGGCTTAAAACGGTTCAATTTTTGGAAAATAGTTTTAAGTATTTTATACTTTACAATAGCCGGTTTTCACGAATGGATTATTTTGCGCGAAAATTTTTTAAAACTTTTTTTAAAATGTTTTAGTATAGCCGCTTTTCACGATGGACTAATTGACGAAAACATGTTTTTAACCCTCGCCCTACATGGGACCGTAGGGCGAGGGCAAAACATTTTCTCGCACATTATTCATCGTGGAGACGGCTACTACTAAAATATTTTAAAACATTTTAAAATGTTTTAAAACATTTCGTGCAAAATAAGCCATCGTGAAAACGGCTAATATGACGGCCAAAGATAATAGCGATAGCAGCTCAAAATCAAGACAAAGGTGGAACATGCACTTAACACGCGCACTGGAGGGCCTCTGAAAATAACACGCCCTGGAGGTGGGATTTCGCCCCCTCCCCTCTATGATCTCGAAAACCACGCAACGTAACGACAAGCGGAAGACGGAGTTAGATGGCTTGAGACAAGCTCTTTTAAAAGTACTTTGGTCTTTTTAGGTTAGGTCTATATAAAGGTCACCAGAAGTCTTCAAAGGTCAGATTTTCCAGATTTAGGACTTCGTTCCAGATACCCCCAATTATCTCGGAAACTCTGTTAGCTAGAAGAAAACAGAATACAGCAATCGAAAGCCATTGCAATTTTTAATTGACCTATTGTCCTCAAATTTGAGCTTATGTGAATATTTTAGGCTTCAGAGGTCATTGAAGGTTGTAACTCGTAAAGGCTATTTTTGTCAAAAAGTGTTTTCCGAACAACTTTTTAATTATCAAGATAAAACAGTTCCTTTGACACTATCATGTTTATCTCGTCCAGGCGCTTCGAATCATATTACATTTTACACTCTGAGGTCAGCTGGGAAATTTGACCTCAGGTCAAGGGGTCAAAGTGGTGACCCAAGTAGGTCGTGTTGCACATTGTGAGACGTGTCTCGACGAGATAAGCACATTGGTACCATTTTCACGTCTTTATCTTTATTATGCCGAGAGTTATTGACGAAAAAGTGTTGGTGGTCGCAAAATTGACCCTGACCTTAGGTCACCGACATAATAAATCCGAAATAAACAAATTGTAGTATTATGACCTTTGACATCCTGCAAGTTTGAAACGCGATCGCTTTAAAACTGGTGGACTGCTACCACCAAACACTTTTTGTGACCTGACCTATAATGACCGAGGCCAAGAATCTAAAATATGTGGGTCGTTTCATTTTTCGAACAGGTATGCAAAAAAGGCGCGCTGCGCGCCACCGTTTTTCCGCTATCGCGAAAACCGGAGGGGTGGGGGATTTCGCCCCCCCCCTCAGGGTGCGTGTTAATACATAGCGCGCCCGCTCGGTCATCGCTCAAAAAGGCGTTTTACTGGTAGGTATATAAAATTTACTATATTATTTATGTTATCATATTTCGAACGCATTTCGTGCTTACGCAATCTACGCTCAAACAATATTCGAACTGCTCGTTTGTCTGCATCGTTTTTAGTTGTGTAGTTACGGAATGGATCAATTACCTTTACTAAAACTTACAAATCAAAACATTTTAAAGCATTTTAGAAAGATTCGGAGTTTTTCAGCGCAATAATCCATCGTGAAAACGGCTACTAACTAGATGCATTAGTGTATTAGTATTTACGTTAGAAATTACGTTTGTTATCGCAGAACAAAATAACATTTCGAAACGAGTTTAGATAGTAATGCCTCCAAGAAATTACTTTCAGCAGTGTTACTCTGATGTTCAATCAGAGTAACACTGCTGAAATTACATTTCTTAAAGGCATTACTAGGAGAAATTATCTTCTAAAACTCGTTACGTGTTATATTATTCTGCGATGAAAAACGTACTTTCACGTAAATAGGTACTATACCTACAAGTCGTTTTTCTCATATGGACCAACAATCTTGAAAACGCTGTCCGCCAATCATCGGCGGCGAAGACGCATTTCGCAAATTAAAAATTAAAATACACAAATCAAATTGCAAATTGCAAATTCCCGCGACAGAGTTAGCGCGACTTTGCTGCCAACTTCCGGTTTGCAACTTTCAACTGACTAGTCATTCAATATAGGCTTGCTAGAATTAGAAATGAGGAAATTTGTCAGAGTCGTATGACTAATTGCTGTAACTTGAGAAGCCACTTGTGGAACACTATACATTCCCGTCATGCTAGTTTGCATTGTGTCGGAACGCTGAGGTCAACATAGTTGTGACTGCTTCCCATGTCCGGACAATGTTACAGTTCCTATGGTGGTGACTGGTGACATGGGCTGAGCGAAAACCGGACTTACATTAATGAGGTAGTGGACAGTGGTGACCTGGCTGGTGTTTGAAGGAGGTCACTGGATGGTGATGAAGCTGTGTTGACAGTGGCGCAGCCAGACCTTCGGCAATGGGGGACACGGTAACCTCAGGGGCCCCCTCGGTAAAGGGCCCTCCGAAAACAATGTCGCCGAAAAAGCACCCCGGATTTAGTCTACTATATTTTGCAGGGTCCCTAAAAAGTTGCAAACAGGGACACGTCGCCGATATTTTTTAGTGTGAACGTCAGCCCAATGGGGGGTGGGGGGGGGCACTTGTCCCCTCTGCCCCTGGCTGTGCCCCTGAGTGGTGACCTATAGCTGGTAACCGTACCGATGAAGGTCACCAGCAATATCTGTTACAGAGTTCAGGGTCGAGAATTACAGGTTTGGGCCCGTGACATTATAATGATGTAGGTAAATAAATCCCTAAGAGACAAAAATGCTCCAATAAACTAACTAACAAGTCGAACTCGTAGAATACCCACAGTTGAAATGTGTGTTTTCATTGTGCTCTAAAACATGACACTTTTTCTTGCAGTTTTTCACATCATTAGGGAAGATGACAAGCTTTGATGCCAAGTGTGTCGGATGGACCAGCTTGTCTCGTACTTGACACCTCCCCCGCTCTGTCTAGGCGACCTCTCACTCGACCGACCCCTGCCACCATTGTTAGGACCGGTAACAATTGTCAACATGTCGAGGTGCATTGAACAGTGGTGGAACTTTATATCCCTTGGGGAAGGGCCCTCCCCCCCCCCAATGAATTTCAAATTTTAACATTAGGCCTATGGCGTTGCATGGTAAGAAATGAGTTAAAATTTATCAAATTAACATTAGGACCCCCCGAGCGATTTCATGTTCCGCTTGTGACATTTAACGATTGACTGAACAAGGAAAGAACAGTTGCCTGATGCAATGAGAGTGCACATCAACTGCAACGTTAGAGTGTGAACTGTGCCTGGTCTGCCGGGTATCGGGTATTTTCGTCTCGAGTAACAGTTTGCTTGTGCCCGACATCTAGCGGAGAAAGTCGAACGCTAGTTCAGAATCTCGCCTACAGACGGCGCTGATGACTCCCGCCGTTTGGGCAGGGCGCATAGCTTCAGCGGACTTGGCTCATCGGTTGCTGATGACTCAGTTATACTACTGTGAAGTATTACTACTTACTATTAAGAATTATCGTTTCAACTCACCCACGACGCGTACCTGCTGAGCCCAGCGGCGGATCAAGAGGGTAGCTGGAAGGGGCCCATAGCCTACCACAGTCCTGCTAACAATTCTGATTGGGGCCCAATTGGGCAGCATTCTGGTCTGCCCGACTAATAGGTTGGATTAGCGCAGGATGTAAGTTGGGTCCTGCCTGGCGTATGAAACACATACGCCAGGCAGGATCCCCAATTTACAGCCTGGTCTGCCTGATCAGGCAACCCGAGCGTAGCCCGAGCTGAAACCGATCAATTTTTATTTATTTTATTTTTATTTTTCATTTACAACTGAGCAGTCACTTCAGCCTGATAACACCAATAAACGTCATCATGGACGTCATCACCATCAAGTGATGAATTCTGGTCGGGCATGCCCAATTTCAGCCCGATAATAATTGTTGGGCTCAACTCGGGCCTGCCCAAGCTGGTTAGCTGCTCAGGCGAAAACCGAGTTGGACCCAATAAGAGAAGCTTGTTAGTTGGGAAAATCTGGATATGACCATGTTGGCCCGAGTTGCCCGAGCAGTGCCCAACTTAATTGTTGGCTGGGAGTGGCTCGCAACCAATTTCAATCCGTTTTCGGATAAAGCGCATGCAAATTTGAAAGCCACGGCAGCTTCCAAAGTAATAATGTTAGCGACACAATGGGACAATGGGAACGATGATGACAACAGCGTTGCTCTAGCTTATACAAATAAATTATTATACAGCAACTTTTTCCGTGAGATTTAGCATTTTTACATTTGCTGACCTCTGGAGCCTTAACTATTAACCCAATCTCAAATCTGCGGACATTTTGCAGATTAAGAGCACTTCAAGGTCTTCCAGTGCTTTTTAGCGTTTGTTCCTAGCTATCTTAGGTAGGTACCGAGTTAGTACGGATTATATGAAGCAATGCTCAATTTACTCGAAATTTGGGAAAATTTGATCTGTTTTGACCTCTGGTGACCTTAATATTGATCTGATCAAAAAATAATCACTGTATTTTCTGTAGTATTCGTCGAGGACTACCTAACACCGTTTTTCGCTTCTCGCTACGTTGCGTAGTTTTTTAAGATATCTGGGGAGTAGGTATATTATCCGTCCCCCGTCGGTTCTAACTTGGCTCAGACCCCCGTCGGTGCGAGGGTTACTAGCTGAATATATAATCAACCATTTGCTATAAATAAATGTAATTTATCTTAAATAATTGTGTTTGAAGGCGTTTTCGCAAACCCTTTAAAAAAAATGCACATCATGACGTCACTCTGAGTCATTTTTGGTTGAACTATCATAATCTCATCGTTTTTCTTCAGCAAATATGTGTCAAACTAATTTGAAACAAGGTACTAAAAGTGTGGTGAGATGCTGGCTGTTGGTACGCGAGATATTACCAAATAACGGGAGGGGGCAAAACATACCCCCAGTAATTCGCCGGTTAAAGGAATTGTGCCGCAGAGTGGCGCGAAATTTTGAATTGTATTCCCTAAATATGCATTTTTACTCTATGACCTCTATCTATGACCTCCATATTTGTCTTTTCTTTTACCCTCGCCTTACCCTCGCGGGGGTCTGACAGGTCCCTCTGAGTTTTTCTTGAATTGCCTTTTACACATGCGGCGCATCTAGCTGAAACCCTTAATAGCTGAGTTAACAAACATTATACGTATGCTGTCAAAATTGCATTGAAATCGGTACAGCTGTTAGGAAGATAATAACGTTTTAGTGACGTCATGTTGGTGGAGAACGATAAATGTTAACAAAATCGTAGAACATATTTTTGCAGCAAATTGCAAAACGGAAACCAAAAAAGATAGAAAATAATATTTCCTTTTCAAATTGCAGTCTCGGATTTTCGTTTTTTTTTGCCCCTCCCCCATTTTTAAAAATAAAAATCACTGACCAAATCAAAGAGTTGTAAAATGTAAAAAAAATGTGGATAACTGAGAATGGGAGCAGTACAAAAACAAAATTTCAACAAACAATATATCTATTTTAACGCAGCGATGAACGTCATTTCGGCTCATGAGTCATTTTTCAAATATTTGTTTTGTCTACTTGTTTTGACCAGATACGAACAAATCAATACCTTTTCTGTATTTCTGAAACAAAACTGGTCTAGTAACATGCCTTTGTATTTACATTTATCAACTTCCAATTTAAGGTTTTCTGACAGAGCAAAATTGCTATTCTGGACGTGATCGAGTTGAGGTCATTCACTTGAACTGGAACTGGAAGGTCACGTGTTGAACTGAAACCTAAAAATTGCATACCGTTAGATTCCTCACATGACAGGCAGCATGGCAGGATGGTCTGGAAGAGTGGCTCCTTTAGTGTAGTGAGCGGGTTATCGGCAGAGTGTAGGGACCACAGCTGGCAGAGGAGAGTTTCCGTGTCGTGGCTCCATTTGATGCAGCCGCTGCGCTGGTCTGGCGACACCAGACAGCGCACTGTGATGTGATGGAGTGATGGAGAAGCCGCTAGTGGTCTTCAGCGGCGTCTGGGCGTGCTCCACGACATGTGACGTGAACGTGAAGCCGCCTGCCGCGACGCAGAGCAGCGACAGAAGCGTGAGCTGCGTCAGCGGCGTCATCCGAGCTGACGCGGGCTTCGAAACCCTGGTGCCGGCAGAGTCAACAGATACAAAGGCTTACCGAGGTAGAGCGGGAGGGAGCTAGACTAGCTCCGCAGCGTCTTTTGTCCAGCTCCGCAGCGAAGCTACTGACACACAGAGCCTGCACTCTGCACTCTGGACAGTCACCAAGACAAGGCTCACAAACACGATTAGAAAGAGCATCGATTTGGATCCGTGCGGCGCGAGACAATTATTCCTGGGGCTACCAATACAATAACGCGATAATGTAACAGGTTAGCCGTTCAAGTCATCTGCCGAAAAGTGTTATTCTTTGACAGACTAACGGGGAATAATTATATAGTAATATAATTAATATTACTATATAATTATATTACTATATTATATTACTATTACTATACTTAATATACTATATAATTATTACAAATCCTCTAATTATAAATACCCAGGACGTCAGAGCTCAGTTGCGCCCTGGCCGACTAAACCGTCGCTGTCCAAGCCTAGAGCGGTCAGTTGAGAGTGGTGGGCGGAGTCCAGGGCGGGACCACAGAGCCACCTGGCGTTAGCCTCTATCCGAGCTGGAATTATCATATCATTATGAATAAATACTTTCGCCACTTTCGCCAAACTAAACTTTCGCCACCAAATTATGTCGATGACCTGGGAATGTTCGATCGGATGGTGGGGCAAGGGCCTGCACAACATGCTTTCCTTACTTTGGGGCCTGATCCCTGAAATCCATCCAATCCATACATTTGGTGTAAATTTATAACAAAAAGGAAATGAATAAAGAGCGTGCCACCAGGTGCTGGACACACCAGACAGTAATGGCATATACACTGCCGGTTTACCTTGACTTTGCACAAACACGAAATTACCGAGTGAGCACGGAAGCGCCCCTAGTTTTCCGGCAACTAGCGCTCGCCAGTGCAGCGTCCGATACCTACGTGTCGTGCATTAGGGGGGGTGGGGGGGGACGTCCCCTGGCGTTTTTGCCCAATGACCTAGAGCTTCGATTAAAACAAGCGTGTTGCTTGTGGTGACGTGAGGAAGCCGTTGATACCCGGTTTTAGGGTTCTGGGTCATTAGGTGACCTCTGTAGGTAGAAATGTAAATTTAATTGAGCTACATATTATCTTGAATGAGCATATAATTATGCAAAATGATTGCAAAATATGTCTTGGAAACTACCAGAATCCAAAACGGTCATCTCAGGTCATCTGATATCAATGACCTGGATTGACCTGTGAAAGAACAGGACCCCAGTGGAACATATAATAACGTAAAATGGACGCCGAATTAAAAAACAGACTCACAAAATGTCGTAGAAACTGCCCAAGGCAAGAAAGTCATCTCAAGTCATCGGAGGTCACAATATCAGTGGAAACCATAAATGTCAGCTGTTGACACCTGTGCAGTGTGCAGGCACGTAGCCAATGGGGGGGGGGGGGCGGCCGTCCCCCCTGGAGGTCCGGCGGGCCGATGCGCGCGCCGAAAAGCGTCGACGAGACCGTGACAATGCACCCATTGGACATACATTGAAACAGTAAAATAGCCTTTATTTCTAACTTGGCGGCATACGTAAATTGATCAGCGGGAGAATATCAATATTATCTATTTATATATTTACAATATACATGCAAATTCCATTGACGGGCACGCACAGCATATCCTACAATAAATAACGTAAATCGGCACGTGACAGGAAAGCACACATGGATAGTTTCTAGTTGAACATCAAATCACACGGCAGTGATCTTAGATTATATTGGCAATAAATAAACGTAACACCTGATCAATAACCTACTTCAAGCACAATTGTCGACATGATTAAATAGATCACATCAATGAAACGTTTCAAACTCCTACCAGCACTATGTTACCGACGTTTTCTACGCCTTGCTATTTGATTCCGCCTTTTATACGGCAGAATCGTCTCCTGACCTTGGTCGGTCAGGATTAATTGGAGCATATCTCCTGGAGCTACTCCTGAAGCTACTCCTGGAGCTAACCCAGGACTTACTCCTGGAGCTAACCGAGGAGCTAATCCTAGAGCTTATTCTGGAGCTAATCCTGGAGCTAATCCTGAAGCTAATCCTGGAGCTACTGTTGAAGCTACTGCTGGAGCTAATCCTGCAGCAGCGTCAGGAGCGCGGTGCCCTGTGTGATCCAGTGCTCCTCTGGCTGGTCGCAGGGCAGCTGGATGTCCACCACAAAGTTGGTCGAGTGCCCCGTGGTCGACAGGATGCCTGGAGCGTGAGCACAGCACGTTAGAACGTGGGAGGAGCACACGACGGTACATGGACTGCTGGGACTGACTGTCACAACCGCGGACAACGAAAGGCCATACACGATTCCTATGCAATGTAGGCAGAGAGATAGAGGGCCACTCTGTAGTTGGCTTTTCACCCATTCACTTCCAGACCAAAACTACCTCAGGTATTAAATCACCTAAACTATTGCCATCTGACGTCACGACCAATCAGATAGCAGCATTACGTAACTTTTTCAATACTGACAACTCCGAGGAACTTATAGGAAAGTGACACTCTATATTTGTATTCATTTGATTTTCAATTACATGCAAACAGTGGGTTAGGTAACATGCTATGACCTGAAAATTAGCACGTGTGATCGTCGGGATGGGGCAGGTATTATCGGTCTGCACACCCACACGTCTTACCTGCTCGTACCGGTGTACGGTACAGGGGGCACGTGTAGTCCTGGGGGTCGGGCACGTGGTTGAAAGCCGGCAGCACGTGCAGCACGGGCAGCACCGCCCTCATTTCACCTGTCAACACAGAACAGCGCCTTCAGTTTCCCCTTTACACACACGCAAGAAGCCTTCATTTCGCCTGTCAACACATAGTGGCGCCTTAAGTTCCCCTCTCAACACACAATGGCGCCTTCAGTTCACCTGTCAACACACAATATCCGCCGCTCAGACCCTCACCGAGCATGGGGTCGGTGAACGCCATACAGTGTGTAAAGTAACACCACAATATCCGCCGCTCAGACCCTCACCGAGCATGGGGTCGGTGAGCGCCACACAGTGTGTAAAGTAACACCACATCCGCCGCTCAGACCCTCACCGAACATGGGGTCGGTAAGCGCCATACAGTGTGTAAAGTACCACCACAATGTCCGCACGCTTCAGGACCCTCCACCGAGCATTGGGGTCGGTGAGCGCCATAACAGTGTGTAAAGTTAACACCACAATGTCCGGGCCGCTCAGACCCTCACCGGCATTGGGTCTGGTGAGCGCCACACGTTGGTAAAGTAACACCACAATGTCCGCCGCTCAGGACCCTCACCGAGCATGCGGTCGGTGAGCGCCACACCCGTGTTTAGAGTAACACCACAATGTCTGGCCGCTCAGGACCCTCACCGAGCATGGGGTCGAGTGAGCGCCACATAGTGTGTAAAGTAACACCACAATGTCCGCCGCTCAGACCCTCACCGAGCATGGGGTCGGTGAGCGCCATACAGTGTGTAAAGTAACACCACAATGTCCGCCGCTCAGACCCTCACCGAGCATGGGGTCGGTGAGCGCCAACAACCGTGTGTAAATCTAACCACCCACAATGTCCGCCGCTTTCAGACCCTCACGAGCCATGGGGTCGCGAGGTGAGCGCCATACAGTGTGTAAAGTTAACACCCACGATGTCCACCCGCTCAGACCCTCACCGAGCATGGGTCGGTGAGCGCCATACAGTGGTGTAAAGGTAACACCCAATGTCCACCGCTTCAGGACCCTCACGAGCTGGGGTCGGTGAGCGCCATACAGTGTTCTGTCAAACTGTAAAGTAACACCACAATGTCGCCGCTCCGACCCTCACCGAGCATGGAGGTCGCGGAGCGCCCACAATGATGTAATAGTAACACCACAATGTTCGCCGCTCCGACCCTCACGAGCATGGGTCGGTGAGCCATACAGGATGTAAAAGTACACCACAATATCCGCCGCTATCCGACCCTCACCGAGCATGGGGTCGGTGAGCGCCACACAATGTGTAAAGTAACACCACAATGTCCGCCGCTCCGACCCTCACCGAGCATGGGGTCGGTGAGCGCCATGTTGTCCATGTCCCAGCGGCCTGCGTCAATGAAGAGTCCGTGCACCAGCAGACCCTCGTCCGGCACCGTCAGCTCGTCGTCCAGCCAGCTGATGAACGCCTGAAGAGACAGGATGTGGGGACTTGAATGGGAGTTGCACGGTGGCGTACACAGCGCACAATTGCCTCCGATGGTGATACCAGCTGCCGGTACATCGAGTCTAGTCAGACCGGTCACAGCTGTTGCAGTTTGACATCGGAGACGGAGCGGGCATAGCATGTCTCACTGTTCACCATACACGCACATAAAGGTATCTCTCGCTACCAGTCCGTCCGCAGACGGATTTAACGGGAACGTTGCTTGGTAGCTTAAGTGACAGTCATACGATGTTCTCCTATTGTGGATATAAATCTGCTTGCAACGAGAGAATTTCCATTGTTTCCCACAACCTAAGTTCAATTTCGGACAGTGGTGAAAAATACAACTTATTTGATTGGGTTAGCACCGACTCGAGGTTATGGAATTGAGGCTTAAATAACTTACAATCCAGTGCAAGACTCAGGTATACAAACACGCGGACAAAAATGTGCATAAACGGAAACATTGGAGACGTGTGAAACCAATTAAACGGCGGCAAACTCAAACATATCAGCTGCAGTGGGCGACCGGAAAGTGGGAATCAAGCCGACCCCATTCTACATCAATGCATATTTTGTTCCTTCTGACCGCAGTTACTGGACCGACATAAATTATGATCTTCCTGCTCGGAAGTCCGCAATTCCATCCAATACATGTGATGGAAAGGTTCCTGCGACCTAGTCGAAGGTGAACACTTAAATACAATAAACAAGTTATTTTTAACATGCTGGTGAAAACACATTACTGGGATAAGCGGGTTACCTTTTCAATCCAGACGAAGCCAAGGAAAGCAATTCTTAGTTGGAGAGGTTGTTAAAGTGCGTACATACCCTGACACAAACGCACACGCTCACAAAAACACGTATAAATAATCCACAGTCAGAGCGGCGGCAGGGCTTGTTCACGTATCTGGCCTTGAATCAGGTCACAATATGTCTTTATAGCAGAATAGGCACCCAGGGGGAGATTGATCCTCTGCCACGTATCTGGCCTTAAATTAGGTCACAATATGTCTTTACAGCAGACCCAGGGAGGGCGTGATTCTGTGTGCTCTGTAACTAAGCTCGGTTGGTGGCCACCACTGCGGCTCGAGTGTCCTGGCTGCTCACACTGCCGCTGGCGGGCCGGTGGAACGGTCCAGACTCCGCGGTCGGCTCCGAGCCAGCGCTGCCGTCACGACCACTCAGCTCCTGGCGCCACTTCAGTATATCCGCCTGCGGCAGTGATCAACACGTACAGACAGTCAGCCAGTAGTTACAGTGGCTCAGAACCGTGATGGCTGGATGACAAAAGTTTTAACCACATCGTTAGCCTTTACGCTCTTAAATGATACCGGCGAAGCATCCTGGAAGCATATTATGGTGTCAGGTAATTATGTCATGAGACTCCATTACAACATGTAATTCCATAACCGCAGGCTACCAGGTGTTATTATGACGTAGGCAGCAATGGCATACCCGCAGTGCCGTTCCAATAAGTCTCTAGATCGGTCCCGGCCCAACAAACTTGTATAACGGCACGTACCTGGTCCCTCCAGACAGTTTGCACGTTGTACTGGAACCGTAGCTGATCTATCGGCAGCGTGTGCTTCCGGGCAAAGTTTTGCAGGACTCCGGTCAGGAAGCCTTGAGGGAAGAAAAATCCCGAAAACCAGAATGATGTCGGAGGACCGAACCGACTCCAGTCCTGGAAACAACAGACCATATCAGTGCGGCACGGATATCAAATTAGAGCAGCCGCACCTCATTTGCACCAAACTATTGGCATTCAACAACTGTAGTGATACACGGGGGATGACAGCCGTCATCCCCCGTGTGACACCGCAGTGGCGTGTTCCCATAACTTTCAAAACGAGGAAATATTTCACATACATTTCGATGAACCCAAAAGTGTGACGGAAAACGCTAAGCGTTAAAATCAAATATTTACAACCCATATCATACACGACTGACCGACAAGAAGGCCCACACGAAAACATCAGAACAATTAACCGGGCCTATTTAATTGCAAAAATGTTCCATCAGGGAAAGATAACTTTCATTACGGGGTACACAATATATAGTAAATATGGCATGTTGCGTTAAGAACACATACCACCGCCACTGTGGCTGGCAACTTACGGCGAACGCGTCCACGCGCAGTATGAGGTCATTGACCCAGCTGCCCAGTGACTTGACCGACAGATAGCCGACTCGGCCCCAGAGCGCCGGTACCTGAGGCACAAATTATGGCCGGGTCACCTCTGGTGATACTCGACAGACACAGCTTATTGTCCATACCCGGTCCATACACGAGACTGCCGTGCAAAGGATAACAACGGTGGTAACAATGGTTTGCCTGTGACCTAAAAACTGAACTTTTCAGGAGAGCGAGAAAATTACTGTTTTCGGTAAAAACAGCTAATGTCAAAGTAGGAGGCTCAAGTGGTTTGACATTAGTTATATAGGATTCAGTGCATTCCACTGAATTCGTTCATGTCAATATTTTTACATAATATGTTGCTAAATGCATATCAACTGCCTACTTTTTGTATTTGCATCGGACGGCTGTAATACCCGCGAATACAATTCAAATAATGGTGATTCAAATAACACTTGTTAAGAAACATGCTTCGGTCATAAATAAGAATGCACCCCTGATTGGTGGATTCACGTTGATACAAATATGTAAAATTAGGAACCATGAATGTAAATCCCAAACGAGAATGAAGTTAGATGAATACAAAATATTTTATTTAATTGTATCTGGACAAATATCCATCAATTCATCAATATCAAATGCGGACAGGAGGGTAATGGGGCAGAAACACGGGACGGAAACCGGGATTGTAACTGAACGAAATGGGAGCAAGATAGGAATTTACAGTAACGATTGCATAAATTGGAACGGGATGAGACGGGAACAACAACGGAACGGGAGCGAAAGGGAACGCGACTGGAAGGTTAAGAGAAGAGAACAGTATGGTAATGTGACGGGAACGGAATGGAACGGGAACGGAACCGAACGGGAATGGAACCAAGCGGGAACGGAACCAAACGGGAACGTGACGGAAACGGGACAGGAATGGGACGTAAACGGAACGGGAACCGGATAGGACCGGGACGGGAGCGTGACGGGGACGGAAGCAGGAATGGAAAACGAGACGGGAAACAGGACGGGAAACAGGACGGGAAACAGGACGGAAAACAGGACGGGGAAACGAGACGGGGAAACGGGACGGGAAACGGGACGGGAAACGGGACGGGAAACGGGACGGGAAACGGGACGGGAAACGGGACGGGAAAGGCATGGTCACCTTAGCTAAGAAATATTGGATTTCGTCGTTTTGCGGTCGCATTGCGATAGCAAGCTGGCTGCACTTATGACGTATACCCTACCCAATAATTGTGACTAACTCGCAACGTGACACACATACACATTTTGGACGTACATACGTGACAGTCTATGCTAATGACACACCACGGCGCGAGTAAACACCTAATTGTATGTGACTGACTTACCGTGACTGAGTGTCTTTTTCCATGCTAACGTTCGAGCTGCACGGCGCGCGTATGTACCTGGTTATTAACGAACGCCTTGTAGACGCGGTCGAGTTCCTCGGACATGACGACCAGACCTCGGATGGCGCGCTTCAGTTCGTTGAGCGTGCTGTGGATGCACTTGAGCAGCCGGTTGTAGCGGTCCACCTCCTGAACCAGCACCGTCGTCAGCGAGTTCATACGGCCGAGAGAGTCCAACTGTCAGAGGGCAGCGGGTCAGGCGACGAGTAGCCAATCACAGCACGATTCATACGATTAGCCAATCACAGCGCTGCCCGGCCACAGTTGCTCGACGCATGCCATATGACGGACCGATGACGGGTTAGACGGACGGCCAGTGGGGTTCGCTACAGAGGGTGGAGAGACGCCTCAGAGGGACGGCCAGTGGGGTTCGCTACAGGAGGGGTGGAGAGACGCCCTCAGAGGGACGGCGCAGTGGGTTCGCTACAGAGGTGGAGAGACGCCTCAGAGGGACGGCCAGTGGGGTTCGCTACAGAGGGTGGAGAGACGCCTCAGAGGGACGGACAGTGGGGTTCGCTACAGAGGGTGGAGAGACGCCTCAGAGGGACGGCCAGTGGGGTTCGCTACAGAGGGTGGAGAGACGCTCGGAGGGACGGCCAGTGGGTTCGCTACAGAGGCGTGGAGAGGCCCTCAGAGGACGGCCAGTGGGGTTCGCTACAGAGGGTGGAGAAGACGCCTCAGAGGGAGGCAGTGGGGTTCGCTACAGAGGGTGGAGAGAGTCCTCAGAGGGACGGACAGTGGGGTTCGCTACGAGGGTGGAGAGACGGCTCAAGAGGGACGGCCAGTGGGTTCGCTACACCGAAGGGTGGAGAGCGCCTCAGCAGGGACGACCGAAGTGGGGTTCGCTACGAGGGTGGAGAGACGCTCAGAGGGACGGCCAGTGGGGGTTCGCTACAGAGGGTTTGGAGAGACGCTCAGAGGGAGGAAGTGGGGTTCGTACAGAGGGTGGGAGACGCCTCAAGGGACGACAGTGGGGTTCGCTAGCAGAGGGTGGAGAGACGCCTCAAGAGGGACGGCCCAGTGGGGTTCGCTTACAGAGGGTGGAGAGACGCCTCAGAGGACGGCCAGTGGGGTTCGCTACAGAGGGGTCGGAGAGACGCCTGCAGACGGGACGCCAGTGGGGTCTCGCTACAGAGGGTGGAGAGACGCCTCAGAGGGACGGCAGTGGGTTTCGCTACAGAGGGTGGAGAGAGCGCTCAGAGGGAGCCAGTGGGGTCGGCCTACAGAGGGTGGCGAGACGCTCAGAGGGACGGCCAGTGGGGTTCGCTACAGAGGGTGGAGAGACGCCTCAGAGGGACGGCCAGTCAGACCCGCCGCACAGAGAGCGCGAGCGGTGGGTGGGACCAGGGGGTGTCATCCCTTCAGCGGCCATAGGTAAAGAAATTGCTACCAAATGCTGCCAATACGATGTCACTGGGGTGATCCGATCTGATTGGTTCCTGGGGAGCATCGTCTGATACTCAAATTAGCGCACCCGTGACGAAATGGTCACGAAATCGACCCGACCTTAGGTCACCATTTTACCTAATCCGAGATATACGAATTGTAGGAACATACACCCTGATAAATCTTGCAAGTTCGAAACCGATCGGCCAAAAACTGAGGCTGTGTTACGACCACAAACTTTTCGAGGCATGGGGTTCAATGTGACCTGACCTGGTGACCTGGTGGGCCGAGGGTCCCCACAGCCACCAGAAGGCCCCTAAGGGCGTGAGTCGAGAGAGGCCCTCTCCTGCTGCGACTGAGGGCTACTCAGGCCGACCAAGGGCCACCTAAACTGATCGAGGCTACGAGGGCTCACTCAGGCGGCCAGAGGGCAACCTCGGGCTACTTGAGCCCCTCATGGGCCGAATAGGGCCCTAAAGGCTTACATAGACCCCTCAGCGCCGGACTGAGGGCCCCGTCAGGTCGCTCAAAGGGTCCCTCAAGCTGGCGAGAAACGCCCTCAGCACCAGAGGGCCATCAGGCCGACAGAGGGCACACAGGCCGGACAGAGGGCCCCTTCAGGCTGACCTGAGGGCCCCCCGTCGGATAGATAGGGGCTTAAAAACTGGCCTGTAGGATTTCGCTCAGGCCACAGAGAGCCCGCGCATTCACACTAGGAGCCTCAGACCTACAGAGGGCCTTCATCGCCGACAGAGGGCCCCCGCAAGACACTGATTAGACAGCCCTCCAAACCGACAGTGCCCCTCAGGAAACGACAGAGGGCCCTTAAACCAACAGAGGCCTTATTTCAGGCCCAATCAGAATGTCAGAGGGCGCCCTCAGACCGACAGAGGGCCTCCTAGCCGACAGATGGCCCTCATGCAATCGAGAGGCCCCTCAGGCCGAGCTGAGGGCCCTCACGCCGACCGAGGGCACCCCTCAGGGGGTCGACCGAGGGACCGCCTCAGGCCGACAGAGGGCCCACGAGTCCACGATGGGGCCCCTTTCAGACCGCGAATGGGCCCTCTGAGCGCGACGGGGGGGGGGCATTTGCCGCCAAATGCCCCCTGGCTCGCCTGACCCACCCTCCTCTCAAGTTAATGCGCGCGGGTTAAATGCTGTTACGCTCGGTCGGACTCGAGGCATTCCGGCCAGGTCGTGTAGTTAGAGTGACAGACGGTCTGGATTTGCAATCGCCAGACTATATCACACCTTTCTGCATCATATCCAGCATAAAAATATGGTCAAAAGCCGCCGAAAATGCTTCCAGACGATCGTCCATTATATAGACGGTGAATGGCGCCGACTGAGTTACCACCCAATGACGTCATCCGCTGGCCGTGAAGGGACGGTAAAAAAAATGTTGATGACTTTACTTGGTTATAGGGCCTTGGGTGGGGACCGACGGCCCGCAAATCACTGCACTCATAGATATGCCGTATGCGCCAATGATCGGGTCAAGCGGATGAACATGGTGACTCAAATGCTGCACAAGTCCCCATCAAGTATATTTGTTTCATTATTGAAGAATAGTGTTGGTACTTGGTTAAGCCTTGAGGCATCACATATTCTGAATGTGACTTTATATTCGAGTTCGAATAGTCCTACTAAGAACGAATGGTCTTCAGTGTATCATAGACTAACTGTTGTTGAATGTCAAATCATACTCGTTTTGTACAGAACGATCAATCACACCATCATACCGGCCTACCTGGAAGAGTTTTTTGTGCGCCAGTTCCATGTCAATTTTGGTTGGTATCCTGCCCTCCATGGTCTCGGCGAGGTCGTAGACGAACTGGTCTCCGCTGCCCTCGCCGCCGGCGCTGGCCGCCAGCCACGGCTGCATGCTCAGGATGGTGCCGAGCAGCCGGTGTGTCTCCTGCACCTGAGCTCCACAACACATGACAGACATCACACGTCACCAGCTCGTTTGGACTGTGTTCTCTCACGCATACAGGCCGCGGAAATCGTGAATATGTTACATGCTCGGGGAAGGTTGTCAGCCATAATGCTCCATTTGCAAAGGTAACACTAGCATAACATGGCATCGGGAACCCAAGGAGTATTTAATTTGATATAATTCCCCCACCTTGCGAAGAACACCGCCAGTGCCCGAGTTACCGTGGCCTGACGATCACGGCATCACTCCCTCCAGCCTGCTCTGTCTGTCTCACCTTGCTGACGACGTCGGCGTTGACGTGCATGCCGAATATCTCCGGCGAGTCGACCACGGGCAGGTTGTCGATGTAGCGGCGGTACTCCAGCAGGGCCCCCTCGGTCGGTGCGTAGTACGTGCCCGATGGAGAGTACTTGTGCTCTGATGGTGAGCGGGACGGCGTCAGGCAACAGCAGGGCAGTCAGGCCGGCGTCCAAGCCATGCGACGGCGGAGTATAGCATTTCAGCGCCTGCATTAAACACGTTAGATGCCCACTGGGCGGAATTGATGCATGATGTCCCGGTTTAGCCTATTTAAGTTCCGGCAGTAAATTTAAATATCTTGGTTGGGAAACACAATTCGTTTTGCTGTTGACTGTACGTCCAAGGCGAGTTGTAAGGAGTGGATCATAACCCGAACCAAGTCCTGTAAACAAGTACAAGTAAGCACAAAAGTGGGCTGAACTACTGTCATACCGTCGTCCATGGCAGCGGGTGAGAAGAAGTTTTTGAGGACGGTGGTGAGACAGCGCTGGTCCCAGTTGTCCGTCACCCGGCCGCCATACGTGATCTGGCCTGCAGCGGGAACAGACGACATGACATCATCTCTCACACCACCATCGTCACCCGTCACACTGCGTAGATCAGCATCGACATCAACCGTGCACGCCTAGCTCAGTTGCTCTTACATTGCATATCAAACGGTGCTCTCTTTGATATTATGGCACACCTAAACCAATCGACACAAATCACCATAATCACACGTAAATGCCACGGATTACTTCAGCTAATAAGTTCTATGGGACCGGCTCAATTTGAGGCCTCCGTCTGATGAGCCATTGCAAACCATGCCGGGTCGAGGCAGCCACTAATAATGCTCCCCTCTTTCCCGTCATCCCACTCGCGGCCGTACCAGCGCCTGCCGGGCGGTACCACTGACCGGTGATGTACTGGAGCGCCTCCCAGGGAATCTGCGCGTCCTGGCAGAACAGCCGCAGGTTGTCCAGCGCGAACTCGCGGTCGGTGGTGGTGAACTCGTAGCCGATGTTCCAGCCAAGTGGACCGTACTTCTTACGCTCCTGGATCACGGCGTGGAAGAAGCAAAGGCCGAACACCATCCGACGCCAGCTGATCTCTAGAGCTGTGGAGATTCAAGACACAAGCCCGTCCGTGAAACGGAGATGCCGAAACACCATAAATAAACATCCGACCGTACTGTATTCTAGTCAGGAGAGGATTAGTCTGTAAAATACTGCAAATCCGAATTATACTTTATCTAACCTTCAGTTACCTTACAGCCACAACGTTAGTTTTTAATTACTGGCAAAGTTCCAGAAGCCTTGACCTCCTCAATAGCTTGATTGACACCAGACCATTCCTTATTTGACATTGCTGTTTTCTATATGTGCGCGATCGCCCCCCACTAGCCCACAAGAATACTCACGATTATCATCGAAGAAATCTGTAGTGATGGCGGCGAAGGCCTGTCTCAGACTGTTTCTCAGTCCTCGCGGCGGCTCGTTGGTCACCTTGACCGAGTTCTGCAGGATCTCCACCGGGAACGCCTTGGCCGGCATCGAGGAGAGGAAGAGGCGGAACGACTCGTGTACGGCCGGCGCCGCCTCCGGCAGGTCCTTGATGATGGTCTCCAGACAGGGCATCCACGAGGCGGACAGGTGGCAGTTCTGTCGGCGGGGACGGACAGGTGGCAGTTCTGTCGGCGGGGACGGTCAGGGGCACGGTGGTGCTACTGACCTCGGAACTGCTGCTGTCTCAGACAGGCAGATAGGGCGGCACAGAGATGCACGGACAACCGGCCGACAAAGATTCAGAGAAATGAACAGGCAAACAGAGCGACACAGAAACACGGAGCTACAAGACGCAGGGTGTATATTCAGAGTGGAAATGGAACCAAGAATAGCGAGACGTCGCGACAGAGAGACGACAGCGCCATAGCCAGCGCGGATAGCTGGTGTGACAACTCTGTTCCTGTTCCTTACACGCTGCGTGCGACACTGCTCCTGTCTGATTACACGCGAGACTGGCCTTCAGTCACCACACGCGAGCCTAACCTGCAGGAAGACCCAGTCGCCGTTCTTCACCGCCTGGGAGATGGCGCTCTTGGCGACGGGGCCCTGTCCCTGGCCGAGGGAGATGGCTGACACGCGCTCGTCCATCAGACGGTCGCGGGTGAAGGCCATGAACTCTCCCATCGGGTCGGTGCCCTGGCTCAGCACGAAGATCAGAGGTGTGTAGCGGTCGATGTTCGGGAACCTGACCGCGGTGACAACACGGCGACAAGTCGTCAGAGGCGAACGCCGAACATCGAAGCCGAATCCGTCGGCACACAGGAAATACATTACATAATCGGGGCTACTAGATGATGATGAGCGTGCTTTGATCAGCAGAAGAAATCGTCCATTACGAGGTTAAGTGCCAGTGGTTTGGTTACAATAAATACATTACATAATCGGGGCTACTAAATGATGAGCGTGTTTTGATGAGCAGAAGAAGATCGTCCATTGCAAGGTTAATTGCCAGTGGTTGGATTATGCTCAGAGTTTTCTGGTACATGAGACCTGAGAATGACTGGGCAAGAAACGACAGCGTCAAAGTCTGCCCGTTACCTACCAGCGTCACACAGGACAGCAACCGACCCAGACGCAGACAGCACAGCAGCAGTTAAATGATGACCGGTCCCTGGACATGTGGCCCGCTCCGGGTACTCACAGCGTGGGCAGGTCGGTGGACGGTGACCGGTCCCTGGACATGTGGCCCGCTCCGGTACTCACAGCGTGGGCAGGTCGATGGCGGGCCGTTCGATGAACACGCCGCCCAGGTTCTCACGCACGAACTCTGTGACGGCCTGCGACAGCTGCTCCTGGCGCGTAGAGCGCACCGCCAGCAGCCTCTGCATGCTGGTTAGCCGGTCATTCCAGTCAGATGCCTCGGCTGGCTCGGCCGCCTCGGGATTCAGCAGCTGTACAGCAGGAACGGGCACACACAATACGTCATGTCACACACATGACGTGATATATTGTACCCACACATGTCAATAATGCAGGAACAATGAACAATGTACTTTGTACTTCTTTATTCCAACGTGACACGACTGAATTTGAACTCGTCCCTAGACTTAGTGAGTCAATAATATGTGGAAAATAAGATTGAAGATAGAATATGATATCCGTTGAGAAGCTAATTAATGCACTCAGCTAACTCGAGGCTCTGTCATGGTTAGCTGGGTTCAAATTTAATCAGTGCATATTAATATGGCATAACAACGAAAGACATTCAAATCGTCGCCTGACTCACAAAGGTCTCATTGCCGATAGTAACCGCGATTTGCGAAGCGATAATGGCATTCGGGAAGTCGCTGAACTCGTCTGGAAATGCCACCTCGAGACTGAGAAGCTCCTTCCACTGGCTGTCCGAGAACCACTTCACGGGAGACTGTAGATCTCCCAGCTGCAGTAGAGGTCAGGTTGTAAGGATGTAACAAGACAAATCGTTGAAGTGACAGGGAATTGACGATTTTTATCTTCTACAACCGCCTTGAGATGTCATCTGTCAATTCGTGATTTTCATCAGTCTTAACCCATTTGAAACCAACAAAAGTCGCGTTTACATAGCAAATATACGATTCCACCAAAATACATATCTAACTCCACAAGTGCAAAATACTTCTATGTAGATAAGACAAAAATGAAATTATCACAGGAGTTCGGAACATATTCGGAATATCAAAAAAATATATTATATATATATATATTTTTTTTTAGATATATATTTTAGTGGAACCGTATATTTGCTATGTAATCGCGACTAATAATACAGGGAAATGAATCCGTCAAACTGGTATGCAAAACACCTTTGCCACACTCAAAGCATCTGTATGACAACCAGTGGACAAACACTGGATTTTACGTTCATCTGAGTCCAGACAATTCCCGCTTTGTGAACTGTGGTGACCCATTGTTCCACATCCCAGTGTGCGTACCCACTACCCATCCGACCACCATCATTACCCCCCGCGCGGAACACGCACCCCGTCTGCCAGATGCGGCGCGCCGCGCAGCACGAAGTTCCACTGGGGGTCCGTGACGCTGCCCCGCTGACGCATGATGTCCACGCACAGCACGAAGCTGAAGATGAGCTTGTCCTTCTCAAACAGACCGCGCGCCACGTCCGTGTACGACGCTACAGTGGTGTTCTCGATCAGGTTCGCAAGGTGCTCCTCCAGATCGGGCGATTTGCGGGTGCTTTCGATGTGTGTGGTGAATATCTGGCGACAGAGGGGATGCGTTCGTTGGGTGGGTCTGGGGAATGCTGGGTAAGCAGAGCGTCATGTCGCCAGTAAATGAAGCGATCTTGAACTAGACAAACACATGCTACCAAGTAAAACTACAAAGCAAATTGAAGTAAGAAGTGATCCGATAGAGCTTAAAGCAAATTATAACTATAAGCGACAATACAAAAGCTGGGCCAATACAATGCCCTCACTCCGGGTAACTAATTTAATACTTGCAGAAATTATGGATAGGCGAGAAACAATCTATCAGCTTGAACATCCAGAGTCAAAACGTAATCACCCCGACACCTAAACTTTCGGTGCCAACACTACCCCAGCTACTCCTTACCACACCACAGCGTCGCCACTGGCCGCCGGTGTATACCCACCTGGTTGAAGTACTTGAGCGAGTACTGGTACATGGCGTCGACCTCGGCCAGCTGGGCGATGACGAAGTAGACGATGCTGCCGCGCATCGCCACCGGCCTGTACTTCTCCCTAGCAGCCGATATTTTCACCTCGGTCGACTCGGCCTCCGTCAGACGGATACTGATGTCACGAGACGTGATCTGATGACAGCAGCCAATGTCAAGCACCGGCGGAAATCAAACGGACTGCAGACCCGCATTGGTACAACTAAACCGTTCAGCAAAAGGAATTTTCAGACATATACTTATCATGAAGCCTTGTTAATCGTGATAATGTTCTAATAATTGTATGAGTATAATTATCCAGGTATGTGCGCCTTTTTCATATCTGACTATAATATCACTATTTTTATCATTATTTTTATATATCACTATTTGTAATACCGGTATTATCACTATTTTTAATACGTGGTCGTACATATGTGCCCTTTTAACCAGATGTTTGGCGAAACATTGTATTCATCAGTCAACAAACAAAACGCCTTCGGACACTCGAACCACGACACTGACAGTGTCGACTGAACACCGCCACTGCTGCCATGTCCGTCAAGCCCACCTTGGACTCGTTGAGCGTCAGGATGAGCTGTTCGTTGTCCAGGATGTTGCCCTCCGAGGTAAACAGCATGTACAGGATCTTGTCCTCGATGGAGCGTAACTGGGCCTTGTCGGCGTTTATCTGCACGATCAGCTTGTTGCGCGTCTCCTCGATTTTCGGCTCCTCCAGTCGGACCACGTCCCTGTAGAGAAAGGGCAGGGGGGGGGGGGTTAAGTCGAAGGTCAGGTGGCAGGGTCTCCATGAGTCTTACCACATCGCGGTGAGTGGACGCCAGGTCCTATTCCCTTCCCACCAAATGCCGTGAAAGCGTACGGTATGCCGTGAATGACGCACTCATAATGCCGTACTTATGGAACCATGGCATTTGGTTCGGCATAATGCATTGTCGAAATAGCTAGGTCGAGGGAGGGTTATACTGAGATTCTCAATGTCACTGGTTCGACCCCGGGTTTCAACGTTTTTGCAGAGTGGCGCGCTAATATGCCATACTACAGGCTGTGGTAAGATTGGATGCGATCACGGCACTTAATTGGTAACTGATTGGGCCCTGAGGCGTAGTGGAGTGTCAAACAATAGAGCTACAAACGGCAGCATAGGGACGGATCGGGGCAGAGGTGAGAAGCAACTTCGTTGTTTCACTTCGAAACAATTCACGATACCCTGGTGCACAACCACAACAACGTTTACAGGAATGTTTGATAAAACGGCATACAGATATTCATTCACCAGAGGCTTTCGATGACCGCAGACCGCAGAGCAAAGGATTATTGTAAGTATAAAGTCCACTACGTGGTGGTTTTCGTAACATGAGTCAATGTATACGCGACCGTCTGAAATGCTCGGTCGGTTTTTCACCTCTGTTCTGGTGAAAAACCGACTGCTTCGACTGCTTCGTCGCAATTCTCATTAACAAGTCACGGGAAGGTCAACCTATACATCAATTAATGTATCTAATGTTTATACGGATATACACACTGTCGACGGTCTGCGGTAATCTCATAAGGAAATGATGTATATGTATGTACAGTTCGGCTCGTCTGCTCGTCATGAATACACGCCTGGTATATTTCACTGTCGCACAGGGCGACAGGACGTGACGCCATCATGGGAGCAAAGAGCACGGTGTTGATTATACCGATCCATCATGACGGTCGACAGCATACTGACCTGCACCGCTACACACAACAGTTTACAAAAAGTGTGCACACTATGACAGCATCAGCTGTTAAATCACGCACCCAAGCAGCTGATCCTCCAGGCCGCTCTGCGTCACAGTGAAGTTGACCAGGGTGACCTTGATGCAGACCTCGGGTAGGTAGTGCGGGTTGCCCAGCTTGGTCGTCATGTAGAGACGGAACGACTTGTCGTAGTCGACTTCTGAGTCGCCCAGCTTTATCAGCAGTCTCCCGCCCTGCGGCATAAACGACACAGACGAGTAATGGTGGACTCTCTGGCATGTTGTGTATGCTGCATTCTTAGAAATTAACATCCACAGGACCCTCAACGCACTCGTTTTCAACCATTGGGACAATCAAACAGACAGCGGCAGTGAAGTAAACGAAAGTGTTATTAGTTTTAAAACAAGTACAAGTAAAAGCTTAGGCAAGGAATGTCCTTCCAATACCAGTTGACCAGACAAAATTTCAATTGCGCAAACTTTAAGATTGTCTGAAGCAACAGCAAACTGATCAACCGCTCTGAGGTCAGCCGATGTGCCGCCTGCAAAACTGACCGACCTAGGTCTGGCGGAGCGATGTGCCGCCTGCAGATTAACTGACCGACAGATAGGTCTGGCGGAGCAGGATCGGCTCGAGCGCGGCGTCCAGCGTCTCGCCCACGGCCTCGATCAGCATGGGCATGCCCAGCCGGATACAGGTCTCCAGTACCCGCAGCAGCAGGGGGTCAGACATCTTAGCCACCTTCAGGCCATCCGCAGCCTCCATGCGCCGGATCCACTGGTTCGCCTGGGGGGCGGCATTTCGACACGGTTAATAAGTGTCAAGGAGACGAAAGCATGTCAGTGTTGAGACAACAAGTCTCCCTTTCGAAACAAGAAAGGCGTCATGCTGGAATGTAAGACGAATGCAGCTGAGAGTTAGTGAGAAGTACAGGCCTATATGTGTCGTTCTGTAGCTTTAGCCAGTTCCGTGACCGAGCAGAGCCTCGCCAACCAGTAAACACAAGCAATGTGTCATAACTGCTTCTCTTAACCTTCTCTGCTGAACTGTGACCTCTGACCTGTGACCTATGACCTGTTGATATATGACATGTAACCTGTGACCTCTCACCTAGTCCGGCGGGTCGACAGGATGGTGTACCTGTGATTTCTGACCCGTGACTTGTGACCTCCAGACCTGTGACCTCTCATCTGGTCCTGCGGGTCAATCATCAGCGGCCAGCGCCGGCTGCGGGTCGACAGGATGGCGTTCAGTGTGACCCCTGACCTGTGACCTCTGATCTCTGACCTGTGAACTGTGACCTCTGACCTGGTCCTGCGGGTCGATCATCAGTGGCCAGCGCCGGCTGCGGGTCGACAGGATGGCTTCCTTTTGACTCTGGACCGGTGGCCCCTGACCGGTAACCATCTGACTCTGACCCCTAGTCCTGCGGGTCGCATACATCATGCGGCGTACTATACTAGGTGGCGCTTCTTTGATCCTCGTCTGCATCGGTGATCCTCTGAATACCTTTGACTAATAGTACCATGTGCTGCGCAGGTCGATCATCAGTGGCAGCGGCGGGACTAGCGAGGTGTTTCGAACACGTGATGGCGTTCCTTTTTGACCATCTTGGACCGGTGACCCCTTGATCACTAGTTGCCTTGTGCCGTCTGCTGGGTCCTCCGGAGAGTCGACATCAGTGGCCAAGCAGCCGGCTGCGGGTCGACAGGATGGGCGTTCCTTGTGGACCTGTGCAATGATGACCTCACCTGTGACCGGACCTCTGACATTCGGTGTCCTGCGGGTCGATCATCAGCGGCCAGCGCCGGCTGCGGGTCGACAGGATGGCGTTCCTGTGACCTGTGACCCCTGACCGGTGACCTGTGACCTGTGACCTCTGACCTGGTCCTGCGGGTCGATCATCAGTGGCCAGCGCCGGCTGCGGGTCGACAGGATGGCGTTCAGTGTGCTGACGTCATCCCGCGGCAGACCGCAGGCGTTCCACTGGCGGATCTGGTACGGATCGGCCAGCACTCCCGACAGACTGGGGACATACACGGTCAGGTTAGGGCAGGGCAGATGCTTATTGCTTACCTCTCACCAGCCAAACACTGGTCTGGAGGGCAGCGGATACGGACCACCAACTGCAGTGCTAAGCACATCAATTTGATAATTATTTCCTGATAACTTTGATGTCTTCCAAAAAATTGCTGTCCCGCACAGCAGCGTTGTATTGCGGTACAGTCTTCAGCTTACTGCTGATAAAGTCATCGGAGTTGGATGTAAGTGTGTAAAGGCAGGCGCGGATCTAGGGGGAGGGGGCGCTAGCCCTCCCCCTCCTGAGCCCGAGTTGCGCCCGTAGGGTGCAACTTTTTGTATGTGGCGCCCCCTGCCCGAAATCCTGGATCCGCGCATGAAAGAGGTGATAATAAAGCACCAATGAATCGTCTTGATTTAAACTCGATTAACTTGGCTGCTCCCGTTCCCGTTCAGAAAAATATCATAAGATTACGCTTATAAGAGTACTTGCAATATCAGGATCGTCGAAGTACCATGACTATTGACTGTCACAATACTTTTTATGATCGCTGTTATTTATTTGCAAGAAAATATCCTCCGCAGGCCCAAAACGTAGCAGTAAATAATTGTTTAGATCTTCATATTACAACTACATCAATCATGTTTGTAAAAAGTTTGTCTCGTTTAGCCGTGCCCTCCACTGGGTGAGGCAGGGTCGACCTACCTGAAGTTGGCCGCGATTGGCACGGACAGCTGCTGACACATCTCTATCCAGTGCTGGAGCAGATCCTCCCTGAACTGGGAGGTGAAGGCGCCCAGGTAGGAGACGCTGGCGGCGCCCATGAACATGTTGCCCACCACCGTCTTCAGTTCACCGTCCAGGGTCTGTCGGTATACAGACGTCAAACCGCGTCAATTACAGGTCGAGCACTACACCCGCAGACACACATACACGTGCCTGACACGCTACACCCATGTTGCCCACCACCGCAGACAAATACACACGTGCCTGCCACGGCCCAGATACAACACATACTTACATTAATCATATGTGACGTCTTGTGGATAATTTCAACTCAGAATAAAGTTATAACATCAAGCTTGATCGACTGTTTTGACAAATATTTTTGGCATGCTGCTTGTCCAGAGTTTGATTTGATGCATGACCCACGAACAAAGAACGTGTCATTCAGTAAAGCAAAGCTACTGCATTCCAATTGATACTGCTGTTCCTGTATAAATAAACACGGATCAAAGTTTCGCGTGCTCCGCAATGCTACAAGTCTGCGAACTTGTATATGTAATTGATCCAGACCTATAGATGTTTTCAGCCTAAAAAGTCGTGAAATATATGCCTATGACTGAGTCTGCGACGTGGCCGCAGCCAGGCCTTTCCCTGGACTATCTTTAGTCGCTAGGACCCTGGTCCGGAGACATGGATTGGTAACGCTCCAGCTCAGGACCAGTGAGCCACCGGTCAATCTTTAACAGGTAATGCCGAAAATAACATTGCTGGAGGTAACGATGGAAAGTATCTATGTTAATATGCTTGGTAATACACTTGCATAAAGATGCGTACTAGGAGTGCACCATAAGCGTGTTAAATTACGGCGTTCGGCGAATTGTCTGTTAAATTAAAACCTAGATATAGTATTAAGTTATATGTGCTCACTGCTCATGTAACTAACTGCCAATGATGAACCAGTTGCATTACAAATATAATTGTTCTAACCCATCTACCAATATGTTTCAAATCTTTCAGAAAAATATGAGTTAGTCATTTGACAAGTTAATACTGAAGTAAATCGTTCGGAACGACGCGAACACTCTTCACCACAACCTTTCCCCACATTTCCCACGCCACTGTCCCCTTGTGTCGGCACGTACCTCCACGTTGATCGCCCAGCGCTCTCCCTCGTCCGCCAGCGCCGACGTCAGTTTCGAGGCGCGGGTCAGGCGGGCTGAAGTCACGGCGATCTTATCCTCGAGACTCTGTTTCTCGCCGACCGAGTGGTCGTACAGACTCTGCAGCTCGGCAATCTGCGCCTCGACGGCCGCCAGCCGGTCCTGCTTCTCCTTCAGAGTCGCCATGACAGAGGCAAGCTCCACCTCGGCCGCCTGTAACCTGAGGAGCACGGCACACCCGGTCAGTCCACAGTCTGAGAAACACGGCACACCCGCAGCAGATTCTCGCAGTCGAGAAACAGCGCACAACCCGGTCTTCAGCATCAGCACGGCAGCGCCCATCGCCAGTTCCCAGTCCTGAGAAACGCTGGCACACCCCGGTCAGCACAGAGGCGAGCTCCACCTCGGCCGCCTGTAACCTGAGGAGCACGGCACACCCGGTCAGTCCAGTCTGAGAAACACGGCACACCCGGTCAGCACAGAGGCAGCTCCACCTCGGCCGCCACCAACACTCTGCAGAAAAACACGGAACACCCTGTCAGCCAACAGACGGCAGCCGCCTCCGTCCAGCCAACAGTTCGAGTAAACCACGGCACACCTAGTCAGCACCAGAGCAGCAGGCCGCCTCCCGCCAACAACAGTCTGAGGAAACACGCACACCCGCGTCAGCACAGAGGCAAGCTTCCAACCTCGGCCGCCTGTCAACCTGAGAAACACCGGCAACAACCGTCAGCCAACAACTGAAGCAGCCCCGCCTCCGTCAGCCAACAGTCTGAGAAACACGGCACAAACGCACACGCGTCAGCACAGAGGCGAGTCCACCTCGGCCGCCTGTAACCTGAGCAGCACGCACTTACCGGTCAGCCGCAGCTAGAGAAACACGGGCACCACCCGGTTCAGCACAAGAAGCGAGCTCCCACCTCGGCCGCCTTTTACTGAGGAGCACGGCACACCCGTCAACTTCCACAGTCTGAGGAAAAACACGCCACACCCGGTCAAGCACAGAGGCGAGCCTCCACCTCGCCGCCACTCTTTAACCTGCGAGAGCACGGCACACCCCCGTCAGTCTCAAGTCTGACGAAACATCGGCACACCCGCGGTCAGCACAGAGCGAGCTCCACAAATCGGCCGCCTTGTAACCTGACGGAGCACGCACACCCGTTCCAGCCACATCTGAGAAAAGCACGCAACACCCGCGTCATCCACAGTCTGAGGCAAACCACGGCCACACCCTATTCAGCCACAGAAGGCAGCTCCTCCACCTCGCCCCCTGTAACCTGAGGAAAAAAAAAAAAAAAAAAAAAAAAAAAAAGAGCACGGCACACCGTTTTCAGTCACAGTCTGAAAACACGAACAACCGTTCATCCACAGTAACTGAAGAAACACGGCACCCTATCAGCACAGACGGAGCCTCCACCTCGGCCCCCCTGTAACCTGAGGACACGCACACCCTGTCAGGCGCACAGAGGCCAAGCGCCCCTCCGGTCAGCCAACACAGTTCTGAAACACGGCACACCTAGTCAGCACAGAGCACGCCGCCTCGCCATCCAACAGTCTTGAAGAAACAACGGCACACACCGCGTTCAGCACAGAGGCAGCTCCACCTCGGCCGCCCCTGTAACCTAGACAGCAACGGCATCCACCCTCAGTCCAACAGTCCTGAGCGAAACCAGCACCACCGGTCATGCACATGAAGCGAGCCACTCGGGCCGCCGTAACCTGAGAGGCACGCCAACACCCGGCCAGTTCTCCTCAGTCTGAAGAAACACGGCCACACCCAGTCAGTCCTGCAGTCTGAATACACAGCGGCACAACCGCTACAGCACAACCTTGGAGGCAGCGCCGCCATCTCAGCCTCAAGTTCGAGGAACACGGCACAACCGTCAGCCACCAGAGGCAGCTCCACTCGTGCCCTGTAACCTCGAGAGCACGGCAACACCCGGTCAGTCCACAGTCTGACGACAAACACGGCACACCTATTCAGCCAGAGCGATCTTGTCCCACTCGCCCCTGTCACCTCAGGAGCACCACACACCCCCGCCCGTCTCATCTCAGCCTAGAAACCACGGCACAATCTCGTACACAACAGAGGCAGCCCACCTCAGCCCCCTGAACCTGAGGAGCACGGCACACCCGGTCATCATCCACTCTGAAAACACGCACACCCCACCCCGGTTCCGTCCAGTCCACAGTCGAGAAACACGGCAACAACCCGGTTCAGTCTAACAGTCCTGAGCAAACACGGACAACCGCCGTCACAACACGAAGGCAGCCTCCACCTCCCCCCCTGTAACCTGAGAGCACGGCACACCCGGTCAGTCTGCAGTCTGAGAAACACGGCACAACCGGTCAGCACAACTGGAGGCAGCGCCGCCTCCGTCAGTCCTACGGTCTGAGAAACACGGCACAACCCGGTCAGCACAGAGGCGAGCTCCACCTCGGCCGCCTGTAACCTGAGGAGCACGGCACACACCCGGTCAGTCCACAGTCTGAGAAACACGGCACACCCGGTCAGCTTCACGTCTGAGAAACACTGCACACCCGTTCAGCACAAGAGGCGAACAGCCTCTCCTCTACCTCGGACCGCCTGTAATCTGAGTAGCACGCACACACCCGGTCATACACACAGCTGAGAACAAACACGGCACACCCAGGTCACGCACAGAAGGCGATGCTCCCCACCTCCGGCCCCTGTAACCGAGAGCACCGGCACACCCGGACAGTCCACAGTTCTGAGCAAGAAACACGGAACAACCTGTCCGTTCAGTCACAGTCTCGAGAAAACACGACCACCTATCAGTCCACTCTGACAGAAACACGCCACAACCGGTCAACCAGAGCAGCGCCGCCTCCGCTCAGCCAACAGGCTGAGAACCACGCACCACTCATCAAGCAGCAGAGAACAGCGCCGCTCCGCCACCAACAGCTGAAAACCGGCACACCTAGATCACCCACAGAGGCACGCCGCTCCCGTCAGCACAATACAGTCTGAGAAACACGGCAACACCCGCAACACATGGAGCAGCCGCCCGCCTCCGTCAGCCTACAGTCTGAAAACACGGCACACCTTAGTCACCTTACAGTCTGAGAAACACCACAAACTCGTCAGCACAGAGCAGCGCCGCCTCCGTCCAGCCTACAGTCTGAGAAACCACGGCACATCCGTCAGCACAGAGGCAGCGCCGCGTCCGTCAGCCTACAGTCTGAGAAACACGGCACACCCGGTCAACACATGGAGGCAGCGCCGCGTCCATCAGCCTACAGTCTGAGAAACACGGCACACCTAGTCAGCCTACAGTCTGAGAAACACGGCACACCTGGTCAACACATGGAGGCAGCGCGGCGTCCATCAGCCTACAGTCTGAGAAACACGGCACAACTGGTCAGCACATGGAGACAGCGCCGTGTCCGTCAGCCTACAGTCTGAGAAACACGGCACAACTGGTCAACACATGGAGGCAGCGCGGCGTCCATCAGCCTACAGTCTGATAAACACGGCACAACTGGTCAGCACAGAGGCAGCGCCGCTTCCGTCAGCCAACAGTCTGAGAAACACGGCGACGGATGCGATCAGGCTTCCATCTGAGGAGTGATGGTTGACCCGGGCAGCCGACACAGGCAGAAAGCTGCCACAGTACCTACAGCGGACACTGGACACTGTGATGACAGCTCAGGAGCGGTGTTGAAGTGGCAGGTGCCAATACACATCACATACGGTGCGACTCATTTACCAACATGCCGCATATATCACTTCCAGAAATTTGGCCAAATCAGCGACTACTGGCCTCCACGAAAATCATGCCCACTATCGCAGTAGCCGCTGACATTTATTCAGAGATCGCGTGTGATGAAGTTGTTTGCAATTGTCTGAGCTCGCCACACTAAGTAATTTCGACACAGGACTAGTGAACCCCTTTTAGAAGAAGTTTCGGGGCACGAAAGACTGTCCCGTGCCCCGAAACCGCCCCGAAACTCATTATTCCGAAAGGAGCCCAAGTAGTCCTATGTCGAAATTACTCAGCGTAGCAAAGTAATTATTTAGGCACAAACCATTTTTTAATCTGCTCTACAAATTTGCTATCTCAGTTAAAAACCCAGGCGCGGATCCAGGGGGCGCGTAGGCACCGCGTACCTAACCTAACCTCCCTCCTGAACCGGGTCTCGCCTATAGCGCGCACCCGGAGGGCGCAACTTTTTGTATTGCGCGTTGCCCCCCCCCCCCTGACCGAAATCCTGGATCCGCGCCTGAAACCCCATGTTAAAGGTGAACTATTCCCTTTAACTGTTCGTAAACTGTGACGGATGTCGGAGGCAAATAACCAGGAGGCCTCGTCCTTTATACGGAAATCCACTTCACAGCGCTTCTTTATTCGACTAATAATGCGTTGCCCTGCATCCCTTCGAGACCTACATCTGGCAAGAACATGCTATCGTTACTATCAGGACGGCGAACGTTGCCGAAACTCTGGCTACGATCTTCCCGGTCAATTTCAAATAAACAGCACCGCTCCGCTAAATAAACAGTTAAACAGCTCCGTTGAGCTCGCTATGGCCGGCATGAGGTTTGGAATGTGCGTAGTACGTATGTGCAGTCTGTTTACTAGATGCGGACCCACGCGGTGCTCGGGTGTGGGTCCGGGGCAAAACCGTAGCCATGCATTAGTTTTCATACAGCTATGACCGTGCGCTATTGAGAGGGGTGTAAATATTTGGCACGTGCACTGCACGGCGCACGCGCACCCTGCACCTCAGCACACCGAGTTATACGGCATTGAAAGCCGCTCGTCGAGCTCTATCGGTGTACACAATTTGGTGTTTCTACCGTAAAATTTTCCGAAATCAGAGGACCCCACGTGACCACAGTTTTACCCCCTGCCGGGCGATTTTGACCCCCTTGGGGTCAAAATAAGTTAAAAATTTGCATTATTCCGTTTCAGATTTAATACAAATATTTCCGGAAAATATTTGTTCCTTTTGAATACACCTGTATTCCATCCAGGCGCCCGCGATACCAATGAAAAACACACAAAACACGCCTCAGGGCATCCAGGGGTGTCCGTTGGTCACGTGACCAGCCTCCGTGATCCGACCAAGGTTTTGATAAGACGTGACGGGTCAGTTTGATAAGACGTGACGTGACAGGTCAGGTTCTGAGAAACACCCTTCAGACCCGGAGGCAGTGTCAGCGGTGATAAAGGCGCGCTGTTTATCGACATGCCACTGCGCGGTCTCGATGGTTTACGTTGCAATGACCCAAGTCGGCGTTGCCACACAACTCAGTGAACTCGGAGTATCCGTCAAAATCATCAAAATATGGATGGCTCGTGAGTGTGACCGCACGTGGAAAATCCCTCTAAAACTAAGCTGGTCGCGGGAGGAAAACTAAGTGGCCAACATCGAATTAGCCAAAGTTATCCTAAAAAGACCCTAAGTGGCCAACATCGAATTAGCCAAAGTTATCCTAAAAAGACCCTCAAGGGCTTTCCACTAGAAATCGATCCCACAAATTGCGAAATGACACTTATGTCACCGATTTTTACCAAAATTGGTACATAGTGAAAATTGGTACAATATGGAGAGCTGAAACGAGCTGTGCAATTTTTACGGCGATCCAAGCAGTGCACGCTGTTGCTATTTGCTTTCAGAGCGGCAAAAAAAAACTTTTTGGCTGTATCAAATTTGGAATTACAATGTACTTTTTATCATAGATAAATGTCCTTGGGCCCGGGAATCTGCAGTCATATTGACCAAAACGTCTTTCGATTAGGTTTTTTTATGTCTTCAACTCACGGGTTCTAAAAAGCTCATGAACGTGGCCTATGGACCAATTAATTTGCCGAATTTATATTTGTTTAATGTATTGCCATAGATAACAGTAGACCTGGATTTGACACGAAAATCAGACTAATGCAGTATGGGGCCGAAAATGCATTGCTGTAATGCTAATGAAAGTTTTGCCGACGTAAATTATGCCGACCGAAATTAGCGTTTACCAGCGTTTTTAATAAAGTGTTACTTTAACCTTGATGTTTATAAATATGAATAACTTACTTGATAGGTATTGGTCAGAATTGATGCGCTTTTCAGCTATTATAACTTTCTTAGCGTCTCACACTCTCGATGTTGACGGATGATCGGCAATCATTAAAGGTCTTCTAAGATAGTCAGTGCTTATATCATAGGTGTATTTTAGCACTGAAATATTAACATGAAACCATTGATTTCTCATGGGATTATAAAGACGGTACACTTCTATTCAAAATAACGGTTGTTTTATCTTTTTGCGTCCCATAGGTTCGGAGCAGTAGCATTAATCGTGGAAGACGAAATCAAACCACAAATTTGAGTTTATATAGCGATTAATTTTGCACTCATCACGCGCTTTTCTCAGAGTTACTTACACTGCATCCACTAGCCCGTTAGTTTCGCTACACGTCTGTGTTTGTCGCATGCTGATCAGACACCTGGCTGCCGAAATATTAATCTGGGATGGCATCTATGTTTCGCGATTTCTTGATGCTATAATTACGAGCGAGCGCGAAGCGCGGAGCGAGTCCTCATTGAATACCGGATTTTTCTCACATATAGCGGCGACCCGGCCGGGGCCCGGCCAGACCGGGACGCTGGTCAGAAGCTTATATCTTTTGAACTCCCGCAATCCGGATCGACAAAAGCCGGGTTTTTCGCCAATCTGATAGCCCATTCAATGACATTATGATTATTTCATGTTTTTACATGTGATGGTCAGCATGCGCAGTGACACGTGCCGCGTCAGGGTGTCAGGTGATTATCTGCTGATAGCTGAGAAACGGCTGGACCTATAAGCTAAAATTTGATGTGAGGCTAGGAGACCACGCCACTGGGCAATGTTGGCCACAGGTCAAACTCTGGGTTCACACTGACGGTGCGCACGTGCACCCCTGTTTCCGTCCACGAAAATACCTGCAAAGCATCGTCTGCAATACCGGACCTTATCCTCGGCAACCAAAAGTGGCGTAAAGACACGGGTCAAACACAGACGGTAGAGAAAACGATCCGCCCCGACGTATGCACTATGTTCGATCAGCGGCGCGTTGGAACGTGCAAAGTTACTGGCTTATAAGCGCAAATCATAGTTTTATGACCGTCTTCACAATTTGAATCAGTTGCTCAGCACCTATGGGACGTGAAGCGATGAAACAAACACCAACTTCTGGTAGAACAATGTACCGTCTTCTAAAATGCATGCAAAAAATTGAGGTTTTAATGAAGTATTTCGTGTTAAATCTGCCTGTAGTATTTTAATTGACGATTATATAACATTTCCTTCATTACACCGCCGTTATGCTTCCAAAACCAAAGGGTTGCTAGACGATTAAAAATGATGCAGCTGTAAAGCGGCAATTCAAATCCATTAATACCCACCCAAAATGATTTTTTGCCTACAAACATGAAGCTTATAATTGACAAATTAAAAATAACCGCTTGCAGAAACTCATTTTAGTTCAAAGTATCAATTTTAGTTCCGGAATTATATTTGCGACGGCAAAACAACACAGCGAAAATAATTCAAATGCATGCTTTGCACAAGACGAACCTCCCGTTGGACGGGTGATAAATTGACGCGGATTTATTCGGACTCGCTCGTCCTTCGCCGTTTAAGGCGTCTTACTGGTTACATTTTCGGCCCCTTACTGCAGTGACCTGATTTCGTGTCAAAGCCAGGTCTACTGTTATCTATGTTATTGCTTATCACCCAAATATATAACTTTTTGTATGAAACGAAATCACACTTCATGTTCTTTCTCGTGACGATAAGTGATAAGGAAAAAATTGTCCGTCATAAAAAATGAGCCTTTATTGCTGGCATAAACAATAATAAATGTATTTGAGAAAGCCTTGGACATTTTTCGCTTAAAAATGCAACGGTTAAGAACATATAGAACACCTTCATACATCTGTCCTTAATGCATATACAAAATACATAGTGCAACTTTTTACACCTTTCATATTTATGACAAATTTGGTAGCCTCGAGGGACATGGCTCGGCCGCTGCACGGGAAGGGCACAGGGCAGGGCACGGGGCAGGGCACAGGGCAGGGCACAGGGCAGGGCACAGGGCAGGGCACAGGCAGGCACAGGGCAGGGCACAGGAGGGGCACAGGGCAGGCACGGGGCAGGGCACAGGGCGGGCACCAGGCAGGGCACAGGGCAGGCACAGGCAGGGCACAGGGCAGGACAGGCAGGGCACAGGCAGGGCACAGGGCAGGCACAGGGCAGGGCACAGGGGCAGGCACATGGCAGGGCACAGGGCAGGGCACAGGGCGGGCACAGGGCAGGCACAGGGCCTGGCACAGGCCAGGGCACGGGGCAGGGCACAGGGCAGGGCACAGGGCAGGGCACAGGGCAGGGCACAGGGCAGGGCACAGGGCAGGGCGTCTGTGCCCTGTTGTGTACGAGCTATATGAGATGCGTCTCGAAGCCGTGATATCAATAAACCGTATCTCTCTGTCTCTGTCTCTGTCTCTGTCTCTGTCTCTGTCTCTGTCTCTGTCTCTGTCTCTGTCTCTTGCTATGTCTCTGTCTCTGCTTCTGTCTCTGTCTCTTTGTCTCTGTCTCTGTTCATCTGTTCTCTGTCTATGTCTCTGTTCTCTGTCTCTGTCTCTGTCTCTGTTCTCTGTCTCTGTCCTCCTGGTCTTGTCTCTGTTTTCCCTTTTCTTTTTGTCTTTTTCTGTCTCTGTCTCTGTCTCTGCTCTGTCTCTGGTCTCTTGTCTCTGTCTTGTCTCTGTCTCTGTCTCTGTTCTGTCTCTTCTCTGTCTCTGTCTCATGTCTCTGTCTTTTCTGGTCTCTGTCTCTGTCTCTGCTTGTCTCTGGTCTCTGTTCTCTGTCTCTGTTTCTGTCTCTGTCTCTGTCTCTGTCTCTAGTCTCTGTCTCTGGTCTCTGTCTCTGTCTCTGTCCTCTGTCTCGTCTCTTGCTCTCTTTCTCTGTCTCTTGTCTCGTGTCCTCTGTCTCTGTCATCTCTCTCTGTCTCTGTCTTCTCTCTCTCTCTCTCTCTCTCTCTCTCTCTCTCTCTCTCTCTCTCTCTCTCTCTCTCTCTCTCTCTCTCTCTCTCTCTCACACAGGACAGGGCATAGGGCAGGACGGGCACAGGGCAGGACACAGGGTCAGGGCATGACGATTCCTGGACAGCATAGCGGCAATACACTGGCACTCCAGTTTTTCAAGCTTTGATCATTGCTTTTGGCTATCAAGGGCACATTTCACCTCTGGGACGCAGTGGTTCAAAATTGGAAAGGGCTGCGTCTCAACGGATGGGGGGCCGCGTCCCAAAATGGGACGCAGTCACCGCGTTAAAATATGTCCTCGAGCTTTGGATCTGTTTTCAACATGCCTGGCAAGTATCATCAGGCCTGGTTCGCCGGATCCTCCGACTTTTTCCTGTGGTGTTGGCTATAACAAGCAGCGAGCCGTCTGTTGCAAGTGTGACAGTTGTGACACGCACCAGCAGCGAATGGTGTGTGCGTGTGGAGGGTGTGAGGGTGTGAGACGATTGAAGAGGACAAGCGGTGCAGAAAGTGAAATGTTCTTCATAAACGCGGAAACGTTCTTTAACGTGAGCGGGTTAACATTTAAGGGATAAAATCTATGTTTTTTTTGTTCTGCGTAACACTATCGATAAATGATTAATTAATTAAGTTAACTGAATAAGAAAATAAAATAAAAGTAAAAAAGTAGAATGTAAAATAGGTAAACTTATAAAGAAGCAATTTGTTGTGGGTTCTGATATTTTTCGAACCACTTATGCTGCTGTGCAACCATGCAACCTAACCAAAATAGTTGACTTTGACTGATAATTTTCCATGGAAGTGGCATGGTACAGAGCCCGTCAAATAACACAGTGACAAATTGGTACACAAACGACGCTCAAAGTTGTCTGTCCGTTTCACGATGTTTTCGTATTGGCTACTACGCGTCACGGCCCTGTGAGGGCAGACGCGTGGTGGTGGTGCCAGGCGTGAGCGACGGGACGGAGACCGGCCAGACCCGGACGTACCCGGATGGACGGACCGACTGACCCAGCGCCGCAGACACGGCCCAGAAGCGGTCGCGGGGTGCGCGCGGATGGTCGCGCCAGCGCTCAGCGAGGCAGCACAGTGATTGTGGAGTCGTAGACTCAAAACGGAGCGATTCGGAACGAGTCTCGCGTCGGCTGAGACTCAATCGGCGATGTGGACGGAGACACTGAGCTGACAGCGTCAGTCATGATGCAGAGCTCGCGTCTCTGACACCAAGAAGACTCTAGAAGAGACAATGCAGGAGCGGCAGCCGCCATTCGACCCAGTGTTTTGCCATTCAGTGAGCGGTTCTGTCTGTGATTAGGAGAATCAAACGTAGGTGGAAGCCTGCTGAAGGTTGTCTCGTGACAGAGTGTCGCTTTATTCAGTGAATGTCGGCTGCTTCTCGCAGCGAACACCGTTCACTGCCTCTTCTGACCCAGCAGTCTTCTGTGATCGGCTCTAGTAGTGGTCCTTGGTGACTTTCCTCTACCATCAGCCATCACCGCAGCAGACACTATTCACGGCACGAAGCGTGTGAGGCATCTCGCATTTCTCACCCTCACGCGCACTTCACCATGGCGGACATCGCAAAACCGCACCATAGCGACAAACTGGAGATGCGTTCCTATGACGGCAGTGACCCAGATGCCACGAAGTCGCCAGAGTCGCCACCGGATGAGACCTTCGACGATCTCCTGGAGCTGGCCGGCGGCGACGGTCGCTTCCAGGTGCTGCTGGTCCTCGCCACCTCAATAGCCGCCATTTCCGCCGCCATCAACACCTTCTGCGCCGTCTTCAAGATCGACTCGCCACAGCACTGGTGCGTGCGCGACGCGGCCAACAACTCCCTCCCGTGCGTCGGTTCCGACGCCGGCTGCGAAGCCGACTCCTGCTCCATACCCGGCGTCGACGCCGACAACACCACACAGACCGCCTGCGTCGTGTGGGAGTTCGACCACGGCGTCTACACTTCCACCGTGGTCACCGACTTCGAGCTGGTGTGCGGCCGGGCCGTGCTGCGCTCCATGATCTTCACAGTGCAGTCGCTGGCCGGCCTGGCCGCCTCGCTGCTGTTCGGCCTACTCGGAGACTGGTACGGCCGAGCGCGGACCGCCGCTGTCGCTGTCCTCTTCTTCATTGTCGCTGCTGCACTGACTGCCGGCGCGCCCAACTTCCCACTCTTCCTCGTCGGTGCCTCTGCGGCGGCGGCGGCCCACTTCGGCATCTACATCTGCCTGTTCACGCTGTGCATGGAGTCGGTGGGTGAGCGGCACCGGTCGACGGCCGGCCTGTTCTGGGTGGTGCCCTGGGCGGGCGGCATCATGCTGACGGCAGCTGCTGGCTGGCTGCTGCGCTCCTGGTGGCAGCTGCAGCTGGTGAGCGCCGTCACCGCGCTGACGCTGCTGCCCGGCGTCTGGCTGCTGCCCGAGTCGCCGCGCTGGCTGGCGACGCGCGGCCGCGCCGAGGAGGCCGCCGCCGCGCTGCAGCAGATCGCACGCGTCAACGGTAACGTGCTGCCGCCGGACATCACCGAGCGGCTGGAGCGACTGTCGCTGGCGCCGCCGGCGGGCAGCAGCCGCTGGCGCGAGGCGTACCTCCTGTTCAGCACGCGCCGCATGTGTGTCCTCTCCGCCGCCACCATATGGCTGTGGGTCGTCATGGCCGTCGTCTACTACGGCATCGCGTTCGACTCGGCCCAGCTGGCCGCCGACGCCTACATGGCCATGCTGTTCTCAGGCCTGGTGGAGCTTCCCGCGATGGCCGCCGTGCCACTGATCGACCGCTGCGGCCGCCGACCTGTCATGGCCGCCACCTACCTGGTCACGGCCGCCGCCATCTTGGCGGTCCCCGCCGTGCCAGCCGGCTGGCCCATGCTTCTCCTCGGCATGCTCGGTAAACTGGCGATCGGCACCGGGTTCGGCGTCATCTACGTTCATCTCGAGGAGTACATGCCGACGGAGGTGCGTAACGCGGCGCTGGGCCTCTCCACGATGGCGGAGAGTGTGGGCGGCGCGCTGAGTCCTCACGTGGCTTACGGTCTGGGTGGCTGGCACTGGGCGGCGCCGAGCGTCGTGTTCGGGGTGCTGGCCGTGTCGGCAGGAGTGGTGACGCTGCTGGTGCTGCCCGAGACAGTCGGACGGCCCCTGCCCGAGACCGTCCAGGACGTGCAGCGGAAACGGTGACGGCCCCACGGGGGAGGGGACGGGGGGGGGGCGAAGATGATGGTTGAAGGGAAGGCAACGAGCAGGACATGTATATTGTATATAGCACTATTTGAAATTGTACAATTTACTAGTATGAAATGTTACATCATGGTAAATGATACATAGTACATTCACTACATACTAAATGCTGCCCACAAAATGTTGCATGGCATTATGTACGGATGGCGTACAGCAGTTAGGTTTGAGCAGAGTCGTTTTCAAGCCTGATCGAATGTTTGGTATTTGCCTCAGATAATTACGAGGTTGCGCCTGTGATTAACATAGCCGCACCCTGCCAAGCGCCGCGTTGCTGAGTATAGCCCGAATGTCATGTGCGTATGAGAACGAGTTATAAATGAACCTTGCAATGTCATAAATGAACCTTGAAACGATTTATAAAGCTTGCTCAGAGTGGTACGCATAACGCATAGATCAAGGAGCGAAAATAAACCAAATCAAAACTATCCAAAGCACTACCACTGTCTTCGGTCGGGTAATGCATTGTTGCCACACGGCAAGACCTGTGCTGACATACCGTATTTAAATGAAGCTATTAATAACGCATTCCCAGCCAAGAAAGCTATTAACATTGCATTATTGAGCAATAAAGCCCTATAAATAGGAAATGCTGCCGATGGAGTGCATGCTTGCACAGTGTGTCAACTGCCATGTCACGCACAGCGTTGGCTCGACATGACAGCATATCATCAGCTCAGCAATCGTCAGCAATCACCAGCAATCATCAGCAATCATCAGCAATCATCAGCAATCATCAGCAATCATCAGCAATCATCAGCAAATCATCAGCAATCATCAGCAATCATCAGCAATCATCAGCAATCATCAGCAATCATCAGTAATCATCAGCAATCATCAGCAATCATCAGCTCAGGTTCGGTACCGACCCGCCGGGAATAAATTCGGGCTCAATGCAGGCCGCATGGCTGCGAGTTTTGCAAGCTTTATTATACGCGATTACAGTATTTTCAAGTTTCTAGTGCATTAGCCATTAGCTGGTGATATTAGATTGAGATTTTAGATTAGATTATATTAGAGATTTAATTTAATCATTATAACCTTTCTCTCATTTTCCTGTCTGTTGTTCAACAGTTTTACAGTTTTACAATATTTACAATATTTACGTTTTACATTTTACAGTGAGCATGTATTTTTTTTGTTGAGCGGCTATTAAACAACAATCGCGCTCAGCCGTATCCACATACAGACACGCAACCAGGATTTTTGTAAGGGGGCACTTGGGGGAGGGGGGTCAATCTCAAGGGAGCCCCGTCGGACCTCGAAGGGGCCCGGGACCTGTCGGACCGAGCCCCGTCGGACCTCGAAGGGGCCTCGTCAGACCTCAAGGGGGCTCCGTCAGACCTCAAGAGGGCTCCGTCGGACCTCAAGGGACCCTGTCAAACCTCAAGGGACAAGGGGGCCCCGTCGGAATACGAGAGGACCTCACCACTGCGGACCCAATAAGGACCCCCTGTATATCTTATGCATTACTGAGAGGTAGTCAGCAGCGCACTAGAAATACAGCCAGTATGGCGATGTTTATATATCCAAACTTAAGCGTAGGAGGCAGCGGTTGTGCAATATGCATGCCTTACGTAAGCAGCGAGTGACATTAATCATCTCATATTGCTCGGAAACTGACAATCTAGCCACGGGGAGTACGGATAGGTACAATAACGTCACGCTATAATATCCCAAGAAAAATAATACATACTCTAAGGCAGTTGGATATTACTCCGATTATTCTCAGTATTTGAAAATCATAACGATGAGCTAGGGTCACCAGTTTTGAAACGGCTGATAAAATCGCATACCCGAATCGAGTGGTGCCTTGAAAGAAACTCGGTCCAGCCATTCTTGCAGTTCCAAAAATCAGTTTTTGGCTTTGGCAAGGTCATAATGAACCAGGGTCACCACTCACCAGTCTTGAAACGGCTGATAAAACCGCATACAACGAATCGAATGGTGGCTTTTGAAGGAAAATTGTCCTAGCCGTTCCTGAGCTTCAGGCTGGCTGCAATACAAAAATCCACGCTTCGGAAGGGGCCCTTTCATTGCTCGCCAAGGGGCCCTTTCATTGCTCGGCAAGGAGCCCTTTCGAAGCGCCTCCCACTGGGCGAAATCCTGACTACATGCCTCCACGGCCTCGTGTGTCCTCCCCTTGTGAGCACCTGTAGGCCCTTTGGATGGTAATATACAAATATGTAAACCTTTTACTTTCATTTGTTAAAACAAATATGAAAAAAGGGCCCCACGGGGCTGCCTCAGAGAGGCCCCGCATTTCGCAAGGGGGTACGGGCCCGTGTGCCCCCCTTTGTTGCGCCTCTGTCCACATGACATTATATTCCGATCCGGGCCTCTTCCAGTCATCCGTGCTGTACCCGACGATCGTGGTGTACAGTCTCTCTTGAAAGTATCTGTGCATGGGTTGCGGCGATCCAGCGAACTACCCAAACCAGTTTATGAGGGCCCCTGTGTATTTCGACGCCAGACAGCTCTCGACCGTTCAAAGCGTCATGTGCACCTCCTCTCTTCCGACAACCAAGCGCCGCACTTGGCACTCGCCGTTAGTAAGACTCGTTCGTGTTTAGGGCCACCAGCGCGAGATGGTGAATAAGAGTCGCAACTTTTAAGGCGGCTACGAGAGCGAGACGGAGGAGAGGAGGAGAGAGAGATGAGATAGAGAGAGATTGGAGAGACAGTAGAGAAGAGATAGAGAGAGAGAGATATATATTTTGTAGAGCGATGAGAGCAGAGAAGAGAGAGAGAAGAGAGCTGAGAGTGAGTGTGAGTGTGAGTGTGAGTGAGAGTGAGAGTGAGAGTTAGAGAGTTGAGTGTGAGTGAGATGAGGTGTGAGAGTGAGAGTGAGAGTGCAGGAGTGAAGTAGAGTGAGAGTGAAGAGTGAGAGTGAAGTTGAGAGTGAAGTGAGGTAGAGTGAGAGTGAGAGTGAGAGTGAGAGTGAGAGTGAGAGTGAGAGTGCTATAGTGTGAGAGTGAGACTTTGTGATGTTTAGTAAGTGAGAGGACCGAGAAGTGAGTTGAGTGGAAGTGAGTGACTGGAGAGTGAGTGAGCTGAGTGAGTGAGTGAGTGAGTGAAGTGAGGTACGTGAGTTGCGTGCGAGTGGGTGATGAGTGGGCACTGTGAGTGAGTGAATGAGTGAGTGAGGTGAGTGTGAGTGAGCGAGTGAAGTGAGCGAGTGAGCAGGAGTGAGGAGTGAAGTTGAAGCGAAGTGAGAGTGAGCGAGTTGAGAGTGAGCGAGTGAGAGTGAGATGAGCGATGAGAGTGAGAGTTGAGCGGGTGAGAGTGAGAGTGAGCGAGTAGAGTGAGAGGTGAGCGAGGTGAATCGGATCAGTGTGCGAGGTTGACGTGAGGGAGAGACGAGAGTGAGCGAGTGAAGAGCGAGATCGAGTCATTGAGTTGCGAAAGTGGTAGCGAATCGATAGGGAGTTATTGAGAGTGAGAGTGCGAGAGTGCGAGCGAGAACTGACAGTGAGAGTTAGAGTCGGTTGGAGTGTGCGCCAGAGAGAGAGTGCAAGAGTGAGTAAGTGAGTTGAGTGGAGTGGATTGGTATTTGTGATTGCGTATGAGTGAGGTGAGTGAAGTGAGATTGAAGTGAGTGAGTGCAGTGAGTGCGATAATAAGTTGCAGAGAGGGATCTTCAAAACAACTGATGCAGAGTGAAGTGCGTAAGATGCGATAGTAAGTGCTGAGAGTGAGTGCGAGAGTAAATGCGGAGAGTAATTGAGTAAAGTGAGTGAGCGAGGTGAGTGCGAGAGTGAGTGAGTGAGAGTGAGTCAATAAGTGACGTGACGGTGATGGAGTGAGTGAGTATGTGAGTGAGTTGAGTGAGTGAGTGAGTGAGTGAATAGAGTGAGTGACGTGAGTGAGTGAGTGGAAGTGAGTTTTGAGGTGATTTTAATGAAGTGAAGTGAGTTAGTTAAGTGAGTGTATATGAGTGGAGGTGAGTCGGAGTGAGTGAGTGAGTGAGTGAGTTGATAGTGAGTGAAGGTGAGAGTGCACGAGGCGAGTGTGAGAGTGCAAGAGTGCAGAGTGTGAGAGTACGAGATGAGGCGAGAGTGCGAGAGTGATGTGATTGGTGAGTGCAAGAGTGAGTGAGTGAAGTTCGAGATAGTTAGTGCGGGGAGTGAGTGATGTGCGAGACTGAGTGAGTGATGGGTAGTTAGTGTAAAAAGTGGTGTAAGTAGTTGAAGTGAGTGAGTAGTGAGTGAGTGAGAGCGCGAGTAGCAATGAATGCAGCGTAGTTGATGAGATGAGTGCGATCGTGTGTGAGGAGTGATGTGATTTTGAGTGAGTGAGTGAGAGTGAGAGTTGACGTGAATGTGAGCGAAAGTGAGGTGGAGTGAGTGATGAGTGAAAGTGAATGAGTGAGACGATAGTTACTTTATGGGAGAGCAAGAGTATGAGTGAGTGAGAGCGAGAGTGGACTAGTGCAGTGAGAGCGAGAAGTGACGAGTGGACGTGACGTGAGTGAGTGTGAGAGGTCGGTGAAGACTGAGAGAGTGAAGAGATCTGAAGAGTGAGAGGTCGAGATTAGATGAATTGAAGTGAAAGAGTGAAAGATATATTATATTTTCGAGAGAGCAAAGAAGAGTTTATATAAAATATTAACAAAAAAACGTGGACCCAACAATTGCCATAATTATGCGACAGTTGAATCGTGAATTATTTTATTTGCATGAAATGTTGTGTCATGCAGTGATGGCTTTAAAAACCACACACGAATGTTTGGCGTTCCCAAGCGATCTGTCAGAAGCACAGTAATATGTGCTGCTAGCCCGAGGCATGTGATTCTCAGAACCTCCTTGACGCTCGCTCGGGCTCCCTCGCGTTTCACATCCCTGGTAGGGTCAGACACTCAGTGACTCTCAGAACTTTCCACCAACCGTGGTTGGCCGGGTGCGCCGCCCCACCGCAGTGCCACAGATACTTTTCAAGAGAGACCTGTACACGTACAGTACTAGGGTAGTGTATCTGTTCACTTGATCAACCTCAACGATGACGTGTTTCGGTTAATAAATCCTTCGTGGTGAAACGGCTATGCAGTCCTTTCAGATGCTCTAATTAGAATAAATCCTCCATTTCCCTGGGGCGATAGTTTGTTTTCGTCATAGAGAAAGTATTCTTTTAAAAAAAAAACTTTGGTTAAGCGCACCGTTTAGTTCAATCAACTTTATCTATCGGTGCTGTTTGTCGGTGCTACATTGCAGTGAAATCTATTGAAAACTATTTTTGCCTCCGCCCCTGATACGGGGGAAGAGGCATTAGTAATGCATTGGATTCCACTGCTTTGCAGCAACGACAGACAGAGCAGAAACAGCGGACATAACTTTTGCACGGACAGAACATTTACCCTAGACTGTACAGTGTACATACCAGTCGAAACACACAGCACACCGCAGCCAGTCTGCAGTGGGTCAGCTGGGTGCGGTGTTTATTTGTGGCGGCTAAACCAGAGGCCGCTCTCGCCCGTCGGATCAAATGTGGCGACTGGGTCGGTCACTACCGCCTGCCACCAAAGCTGGGACCATTGACTTCTTTTGGAAGTCCGGGTTCAGGTTGCATCGCAATACAACTATGCACAATATCAAGCATTCTTCTGCAGCAATAACCTGAACCAAGTGGACCAGCATTGTAAAACGAGACACAAACAAGCCTTAAATGTAACACCGTCTATAAATAAGTCGTCCACCGAGTTACTCACCTCGCTCTTTTTGGCTCGACTTCCTTGAAGATTCGGGCGAACAAGTCGATGGCACGCACCCAGAGACACATGCTCTTGCAGGCCTTCGACACCTTCTCCACCACTTCTGGCACGAACTTCGGGTCGTCAATGTATTTTTTGATCTTGCGGAGGACGGTATCTGGTATGTTTTCCTTGTCGTACTCCATCAGCCGCCTCAGGAAGTTGTTGTCGGACAAAACCTGCTTTGCCGTGGCCCAATCAGTCCTGTAAGGAAAGACCGTGCTCATAGCACTCTTCATCGTACACTGTGTGTACAATTGTACATTGTTCGGGATGTTAGTTGAAAATATTCCTCCGGTTTACTGAAGCCATCATTAGCAAGGAATGAAATAATGACGAAAGGAGAGTGAGCTGTGTTCATATGTCACGAGCTGATGGTGCAGCACACAGTTAAATAGAACATGCGACAGTAATGTGAGTCACGATACAATTCACATAAGGCCAAGCAAAACTTAGATACCACAAAAACAAACCAATTGTTCGTTAAACAGAAACATTCCGCAGCCTTGACATTTAAGCAGCTCTGGCATATTCCAGGCATGTTTAGGGGTCATGACGACGCGGCAGTACTCTAGACAGTTGACGCAGAGTACAGCCCGACTATTCAGCGTGTCACGGTAACCAGGCACAACATGCTGGTCAGATGTCACACTCCCTTGAAGGCGCTTAGAAAGACCATCAAACTCAGCTGCAGGAGCCGCTAAATTAAATACAGCTTCTTCACTTGAACTTAAGGAATGTGCCTACTGTTTTGGAATGTCAAATATGTTTGTTTCACGGTAAGAAGCTATTGATTATGGGATACGATAAAATTCACGTCTGGAGCCCCTTTAGTTGAATTTTTACTTATATTTCGTTTTGCATATTGTTTTGTTTCGATATCCATAAACGATCACCACTATATTTAACAGAGTATAAAAGAAGTTATATAGAATATCGCATCTAAGACAATTAACTTCCCATACGAATCACAATGTAAAACGGCCATCGAGGCTCTGTTCAGCAGCTGCTATCAGCGCGCACGAGCTTTTTCAATTGGTCAGGCGCGCTAACGATCTATGCTAGCGATGAAATCGTTAGGACAATGCTTCTAGTAGCGAAAGCCTCTCTGGCGTCTACCGATAATTGTGTGATTCCATACTGATTGTGGCGCTTTTGGAATATTTTAGAAATTAAGTAATATGGAGAAATGAAGTAATGGCTAAGTTCAGAAAAAAATGTTCAGTAGACCAGTGACAACAACTCCACATAAGCGATGTGAGTAGGCACACTCCCTTTAATGGTGATAGAGAAAGAAAATGCCACTTTGCCTGGGTATCCCGTTCTCATCGAGCTCATTTCAAGAAAACAGGCTGGGCTCTTAGGGATATGGGTTGTTCGAACATGATGTTCGCCAAGTGTCGGTCGAGTTGCGCCTTTAAACATGTTGAGTGAGTCTCCGGACACCACTTTGGCTGGCAGGGAGTTCACGAATTGTTCACAACGTCAAACGCTACCCTACATATTTGGGAATCGGGATCAAGTTGATGTAAAATGATTGATGTCGCTGACTATGAAAACATACAGCTGCTGTGTAGTGTGAAGCAATGCACATGGAACAACATGTTGTTTCTCTAAACACGCCATGCATTTTCGTCGTTCGTGACTGGTCATGACAATCCCAGCCTAGCTGTTACTAGCCAACACGAACCAGCGTCAGCTGCTGACGCCAGTGACAGGACCATCTATACACCCCCTTTCAACGTCGTCAAACGCGCCGACTCACTTGGCTCCGAGCAGAATACAGACGGCCTCCAGCACGATCTGCACCATCTCCGGCGGCTTGTTGAACACCTTGATCTCGGAGATGTCCGACTTGTCGAGCGAGTCGAGCGCCTTCACCGCGCCCTCCAGCGCCGGCAGAGCCTCGTCCAGGTCCTTCTGCGCGTCGTCAGCCAGCGTCTGGGTCTCTTCCGCTTTGATCTGCGGCCAGGAAACGTGACGTGTGACGTGGACGTGACGAGTGGTAGAGGCACAATATGTTCAGCGCGTCGAAGTTGAGCACAGAGAGACGGGGTGCTCTTGACGACAAGGTAGCCACGAAAGGCGAATCGGACAAACCCTGGTGAAGTTTTGACAATAGAATATATTATTCGGTATATTTGTTTAGTTCTACGTCTAATGTTTTTGAAACTGCGAATTCTCCATTTTACTCCAACAATATACCAAGAAGTGCATTATAGACAGCCTCAGTTGTCCCCAGATCATACCTTGGCCGCCGCCTCCTCCACCTGCACCACCTCGCGGACTTTATCAGCCGCCCCCTGATCTTTCGACAGCCTCTCCATCAGCAGCTCTGTGTCAGCTGACTTTTTCTTCAGCTCCGGCGCCAGCGCCACCAACTCCACCGACATCGTGTCCACCAGGCTGTTGGTCTCATTCAGCTTCTGCGGGCCGACGGGAGGAGAGAGGCAGGGGCGTCAGACTGTGTCGGGACGGCCGGCCGCACTGGCCGGCGGCGATGTGTGGACAGAATAGGAGGAGCACGTCAGGGAGCTGACTGAAACGGACGACAGAGCCGGGCCAGCGACGGCGTGTGGATGGACAGATGGGATCACGTCAGGGGCATCGAGGCGGAAGGCAGGGGGAACCGGGGGCAGAGGATATGAGGCACCGAGGCAAGTTACAGCTGATGGCAGGAGTACAGTCGGACCAAGGACAGACGCTAAGCTGCCACGGTCCAGATGGTATCGGCCTGTATATAACAGTAACTTAAGGAAGAACAGAGGAGACTAAAGCAGCTTTATAGAGTTGACTTAAAAATACCAGGATTTAATTTATAGCCGTCGCCATTGTGCAAATTACTGTCGATGTTTACATCTACGCAAATTACTGTCGATGTTTGAATTGAAAGGCATTTGCAGGAAACTTGGACAAAAGAAACTTGAAAGGGGCAGGTATTTCCCGCTATATGTAGCTAAATGATTTCAACTTGCATTCAAAATGGTGTCAAACTAAACAAAACTTATTTTCTAAAGCAAAAATGTACTAAAATAGAAACTTTATAAAAGCAGTTGCCATGCAGCTCTCGCCACTCATGCCTACCAGGAGTCCGTTTGAGATTCTCTCCTTTGCGCCGCTGATCTTGGTCTTTTGGTCCCGCAGCATGGTGCCGTACAGGTTAATCAGCTCCAGGTAACTGGTGGGGGTGACGTAGTAGTAGCGCTTCAGCTGGTTCAGGAAGCGCGCTCTGGCCTCCACGACGTCCTGAAGCAGGCAGTCAAGGCAGACAGACATGATGTTCAAAGCAAACCACTCGAGCATCCAAGTACATCGAAACACGCCAAAGGCGGTTTCATATATCACGCAAACCGATTCTTCAACTCTCTCATGCCGAACAGCTGGTCGGTTAAATACTTGCGAGAAACACGATTTTGACCCAGTCGCCACAACCCGCTATGTGCTGTTGCCGCAGGTTGTAAGGCTTACTAGAGAAACAAAATGCACGTTCAACCTACCGCGTTGATTTGTAGAGATGCCGTCACACCCCTGCATACATACCTGATGGGCGGTGACACACATTTTGCCGATATTCTCGGTGAGGTCCGGGTCACCGATCTCGTCCTTCTTGAGCAGCTTTCTGGCCACCTCGAGCAGCGCCTCTGCCGGCCACTCGCTGAACCAGTCTATAGTGCAGCAGTTCACCACCGCGGGGAACATCCGGCAGTAGAACCTGCACAGAAGGCAGGGGAAGGCGTGTTGACGTCGCGCAGACAGAAAATAGTGCGGTAACTTTGTCGTTGTACTAGCTCCCAAAAGGACAATACTTACATTTGTGAGTCATGTGTCTAAGTAATGCCGGCGACAATTTCGCTTTTAAACGTCCCACGCGTAATTATGACGTATACCTCACTTAAGGAATAGTTCACCGTTAAACATTTGGGTTTTGGATTGAGATAGCCCAAGTTGTGGCGCATGCTTCGACAGTATGACTTGTGACGCGTTGTGCAGCAGTTTGCAAAAAACTCTGAATATTTAATACTTCAGTCCAAAAGTCGAAGACCGGTATTACCGGTATTCCATCGCCTGATTGGCTGATTTTTGCTGACTTCTGTGACGCGATGATTATACTAGAGATGACGTAAGACTTTGGGAAAAGTTTGTTGATAGAAACACTTAGTGCTGGACTGGACAGAACATATTGTCTCAGTACCCCCATTCGCTGGAATTGCAAGAATAAACTTTGTAAGATTTATCGTGATTTGCATGCGTTAAATCATTCTATAAAACGTTATTATCAGAACATTCTCAGAGAAATTATTCAGACGTACCTAGTCTTACAATGGGCGAAATCCGTTTTTACACTTGCTGCTTTCTTGAGTGCAGGGGCTTCAGGAACAATTTCCCGTTTCACTGCACTGATTATGCAAAAGATCACTAGATAATTGTCGTAAATGAATCATGGTATAGGCAAGTTGAAAATATTTGACCAATTTCACGTCCCCATAGATGAACCACGGAAACTTCTTGGATAACACAAATAACGGCAGAGAACATTTTGTAATCTTTGGCCGTTTGTTCATCTGTGTGACTTAACCAATATAAACTATTTATTCCTGTCGCGAATTCCAAATAATAATGATAAGCACGTGAATTTGACGTCAATTAATCTCCGTGGTTCTAAAAGCGTTGCATTTCCAGGCATGTCAACAAAGTTTAGGAAGTACTGTCTTGTATGCGCCCACGATCCCGCCCAAATCGATGACGTTTGTGATGACATACGTGCTTCTAAGAAAGTTATTTCGCATTATTGAGAAAAAAAATATGGAAATATCCACCAAAATAATACATTTATTGCTGTCTCCGCCGTAAATATAGTTCGTTTGACTTACTAGTTAAATGATAACGTAATTTCTTTGCTTTCTTCATCATTCTGATATCTTTTTTTCTATATATTTTTTTTTTTTTTTTTCTTTATTTTTTCCAGTTGTGAACTTATTCCCTTTTTAATCCAAGTGAACTCCGTATTTTTCGGTTTTAACAATTTTGTTTTGTTTAATGATTTATCTGATCTGCCATTATCTCAAATAACTTTTTCAATCATGCCCGTGTCTTCATTCTATATTTTGCCCAAAGATGGTTGCTCTCACTAACTCTTCCCATCGTGCCTTCACATCTACTTTTTCTCATCTCATCTATGTACCCCTTGTCTCTGGGCATTCCGATACTCCTCTTATAGTTTACTCTGACCGTTGTTCTTCTGGTCGAACGAATCTTTCTGTATGACCTCTTGCTCTCTCATTGGTTTCTGGGAGCTCATTCTTGAGCACGATATGAAGGTTTGGGAGCTGCTACGTGGTCTTGATGAAGGGTTTTTCGTATTAGAGGTTCTTTCGGTCTCGATTCTCCTCCGGGAGCCGGCCTGTTCTTGGTCGATCGGCCGCTCTGATGATTATCCTTTTCATTTATACTCCTTCATGGTTCATTCCAGCCTCATGTGTTCACCTCGCTGGATACCGCCTGGATATGTGAGTTCAGTCGGTTCCTGTCAGCTTGTTTGCGGGCCTGAATTAGTAGCCTTTTGTTATTTTCTTTTTTTTGTTTGGACAGTCTCGCTCCACTTTCTGTCTGTTGATGTATAGTTAGTTTAAGAAAATCCATGCGAACCGTTGTATTCGTGCTGTTTTGTGATATCCGAATTTAGGTATTTTGTCTCAGATCATGTATCCAAAATTCTCCTCCTTAAACAAAACACACATTTATACAGCAAGAAGTCTCAATTCTTCTAGATATCCATTTTCATCTGTGAAATTTCTTGGTTTCGACTTCACTGCTTTGGTCTTCTTTTCTATAATCCTTTTTTGCACACGTGTGAATACGTACAATCACCTTATTTTTTTCGTTACGTTTCACCTTGCGAGTCTTTCTCATTGATCGACTGACTGAGCTGCTGAACGGAGTCGTTGTGCGTGTCTCACTCTGAGTTTTTGAGTATGCTGTTCATTTGTCCTCTCATAAATACTCTCCTGGTACGTATCTGGGTAGTGTCAAGAAGAACCTGTTCTTGTTTGCGCAGCGTCGCCTGCCTGCTAGTACAGCTGGTAGCGAATGTTCGTTCTCGGAACTGATCTGTATGTCGTCCTATCGCCTCGGCACAGCGTCGTCATGAATAATATCAGCTTGAAGCCAAGCATAGTACAGCAATTCACTAGGTTCAATTTCTAGATCGCAGACCGAGTTCCTGGTTATAATGTGATTGGGATATGATAGGAAGGGTCTAGTGTAATCGCAGTACAACTGATAGCAAGCCCTAGATTTTGTTCGCTTTTTTTTGATCGAACGACCACATGACTAGCCCACTTAAGAAATATATCACAAAAAGCAATAGCGCACGGTGGGGTGATGATAAAGCCAAGTTTACCATAGTAAAGACATAAAGACAGAAGACATAAAAAGTAAGAGTACTCGCCAAACACAAAAGACCCCCAGGCCCATAACGAGGGCTCGCGTGAATTCCCAAGCGCTACTACCCTGTGTGAATGGAATAATCAAGCAGTAGCCCACCTGTTGGACTGTCATCCTCAGCAGCTTGTTCGTCCTCAGTATCACACATTTCTCCCGCGTATTGGTGTTTAACTACTTCCTTTCTCCGACTGAGTTCCTCTAACAGGTACCCATCTCCGCACCACTCCACCACTAAGGAACTCCAGCCTCCCCACCGCATCCCCTCTCCGTCCGCCATCCTGGCTGTATTACGTGTGACACGCCAGTCGGGGTGTAGGCTCGTGTTTCCCGTGCCGCGACGCCCACGCCAGGCAGTTGCCGCGAATCTCCTGGCTCCACAAGGATGGCCGCGCCACGTTATTCAACAACGTGCCTAGCTTCCACGTCTCGCGCTATATAAAGCAACGACCAGCGGCATACTCCTCTGCCAACTCAACGTCTGTAGTCGTCCAAGGTAGTTCCGCGCGGGACGGTCTCAAGTATATACTTCAGCTGCATGAGCGAGTGGCCAGGGAGACTAGGGGTCAGACATGTTCCATTTCCCCAGCGTTTTTGGCCTTTTAATATGGAAAAGTATGTGGCGACGAAGGTTGAATGCCATATGCACTTCCGACACATTTGCAACTATGCTCCGTGCTGCTTACTTTTCCTCCATGCTGCGACAAACTTTTTCGTCAATCAAGAGAGTATCGATACACCGCGAAATGGCCCAAGAACCATCTCGGGTTTGCATGGAATCAGCTCAGGTTCAGATCCAAAGTGGCTCTCGGGCTATTTTCGAACGATATTTGATAGCCAACAAACCAAACAGGTTCGGCAATAGATGAAGGGGATCACGGACGCTAAAAGTAATCGATACGTTAGTGCTGTGTTGCTGTTATCGTTGTCAGAATCTTGATTCCAAATTTGAGGCTTCTGGGATCCGAGCACATGTCTGCTAGGGGTAGTCATCCAGGTAGTCCTGCGACCGTCTCAGGTATGAATGCATGGCGAATGGCAGGGGAGACTGCGGTATGGCTGACACGGAATTCGGCGCTTGGGTGCAAGAAAGGTGGATGGTTGATTAAGAATATGCACGATGTAAGTGCAGTGATTTGATATAACTTTCGCAGTTCTAATTTGGTGTGAACGGCTGTTGAAGAACTAGTATTGCATTTATGTGGATTGCTCAATATCTGATCGTAAAATTGGACCTAACAAACATAAAAGCGCATGCACACATAATAATTACCAAATGGCAAATAAATAAGGGGGTATCAACACCACCAATACGCCCTCGAGTACACCTTTGGAGACCGATTAACACCACACAGCACAGCAAACAAACCGTCGTGCCGTCCTGCCGCATGCGCATACATACCTGCAGCACTCTCTGCAGCTTCTCATGATCTTTAAACTCCTCGTACATCTTCTGGTCCTCCTCGGCGCCCATCTTGATAAAGTCGCCAAACAGGATGGGAGTGTCGCGCAGCACCTCCGGAGCCAGGTTGACGGAGAAGTTGCGGCTGGCAACCTCCAGCATCATCGTGTTGAAGTACATCTTGTCATCGTCGGTCACGAGGCGGTCGTGGAAGACGCGCTGCGCCTCGTGTGCAAATAGCCTGTGGTGAGGCAGTCAGGTCAGTCTGCAGTTATTAGTTGCCTCCCTTGTGCAGAGGGAGAAAGGAAGAGCTGCTCTTCTCATCAGCATGTTCTGATATGTGAGTAAAGACTAACGAGAATGGATCACGCAACGATGCACATAAACAAAAGGTGATGCACTAATACACATAAAAACGTTACCTTTATTTTAGCTGCAAGTCCAATCAACCGATGTAGTTACATTGTTCATGACGCTTTAGACTCTTTGAGGATGGTAGGCGTACCGACCTGAACATGGGCTCCTTATCGACGATGACACCGGGATCGGCCTGCAGCACGCCGTTGATGCACTTGGAGAGGTCGCGCAGGTTGAAGATGTAGTGCGACTTGGACGGCGTGGGCAGCAGGTCCAGGCTGATCCTGGAGTAGATCTCCACGGCAGAGTTGACGATGGCGTCCGCCAGCGCCTTCACCGGCGACGCGAAACCCGCCAGGAACCCGTGCACGATCGACTGCGGATAGCGTCCACCATCACCATCGCGTTCAAAGTGCAGGCATAATCAACAGAAACAGACGACGGTGTGCAGTTACCGGCCAATCAGAGGAAAGGGAGCAGTCTCGACTGGAAATGCGCACATATCGAGATGGGTACAAACCCGAAAGGAAGCTGTAATTATTGGCTATGACATAAACACAACACCAATCAGTTACCAGCTGAGGCAGTGGGAATTTAATTTGCCTCTGACTACATCACACGTCACAACACAGTTCAGTTACGGTACCTACTCGCGGACAAAACGAAACTGGGACGGAAGAGCGATACATTGTTAGCCACACATAACTTTTACGCATCAAAGGCCAAAGCAGACACTATTTCTGCGAGCATTCCAGCCTAAGTACCGGCTGCGTTGCCTGTCTTAATAAACTTCGTGACAGCAGTAACGCTGCCCTGCCAAGTACAGTAGCCACTGAAAGTGTATGCACAATATGCTGACATTACATACCCGGAATATGTGTACGAGCGTGGCCTCGTTGGGTTGTGGGATGAGTAGCATACAGAAGTGTCGCAGGAAGCGGCCATTGAGCTGGTGACGGCCGCCGCCGGGCGGGGCGCACGCCGCACACACCACCACGTCCTGAATCGTCTTCCAGAACAGGTCCTTACGGTCGTACAGGCCGCCAAAGTCCAGCAGCTGCCTGTGGAGATGCCGGAGGAGGATCGTGCTTAATAAAGTATTGGCAAGTACCGAGAGAAGTGAGTCTCCACTCGCTTGATTCAGGGCTGTTTTGTTGGCGCCGTATAATTGCGCAAATGTGCTACACTTTGTATGTTTTTCCCGCATGCTCTTAATTGGTAATTTCCAGTTTGAGTGAAACTAAATGTGTGACTTTGCCTCATAAAAGCATCTCGTTTAATTTTTCGGTAATCTTATGACATATCTTGCAACATGTTCGGGTTCAACCTCGTAAAACACAGCCAGATCCTTGAAGATCCCAGGCTTTGCGCGATCCAAAACAATTCCAACGAGTCAATTATCCTCACACATCCAACACCACCGACCTGAGCAGCTCCACCGGCGGCATCGCGCCGTATATCTCCGGCCGCGGCATGTTCACATCATCTATGAACACGACCACCTTCTTCTCGGCGGGCGCAGCCAGCACGGTTCGCCGGCGCCGCTCCAGCTTGCTCTCCACCACCTCCTGGGCGCGCATCGACGTCGTATTCGCCGAGAAGTTGAAGAACACCGGCACGATCTTGGCGCCGAGAGCCAGCAGCTGGAAGCGGCCGATGATGGACTTGCCGACACCTGCGCGGAGTATCGGTAGAAGACGGGAGAGCTGGACATCATGACGGCGGCAGTGGCTGCAGTCATGGACTCGTCTCACAAATGGGGAGGATGGCGGTCAGGATTCGGCGCTAGCAAGTGATCGCTAAACAAATGCAAAACGGCTGTCTCCCTCAGATTAAGCGCGGGTTGTAATTTCCTTCGAAACAAATATAGATATAACATAAAAGCTTCCTGAAAGACAAGTGGACGGTTACGAGAATTAAGTACGATACTTAACATGACAGACAATGACAGCAAAACAGCTGTTACTCATGTCGTCATCCGCACGAAGAAACCCATCGCAACGGCCGGCAGCTGCACACCACTGCACCGGCGACACCAGCCCACACTGGCCCACACTGGCCGTCCCGACTCGTCTCTGGGCTTACCCGTGCCTCCGGTGAACATGACGGACGTGTTGACGGCCAGCAGCTTGTCCAGCAGGTAGCTGTAGCGGATGGTGTCCACAGTCGGCACCACGATGTTGACGAACGACATCTCGGGGTCGAATACGAACGGCGGCACGATGCGCTCCCACGGGTCCATCTTCTTGTTGGTGAAGTCCATCCGGAAACTCCATAGGTCAGAGTGGGTGGGAAGCCTGCGACAACAGACGGTCGTAACACAGATATGTCTTCAATATAATATTGGTGGTCGAATGGAAGATTTGTTCATGACATAGTCATAAAAATACGTCAACATTTAGCTTAACATCCGTCAAAATTATATGCCTTTTCTATTTTGCTATGCGAAAAATGTTATGACTCTGGAGAAAGGTTTAAGCAAAAGCAGGGATATCATATATGAACTACAGTTGAAACTGCAACGAAGAATCAAAGACCAAACGTCACCTGACCATGACCAAAGAATCACCTGACCAAACGTCCACAGAAATCGGTCAGCTTTCCAAACCACCCAGGCCCACACCCCAAACCCTACTCACTTGACCTCGGCGTTATCCTCCAGCTGCTTGCGTATAAACTGCTCGAACTGGTCGCGGTTCTGCTCCACCAAGTTTCCTCCGACCGTCCACAGGTAGCAGAACACGAACGTTTGCGCCAGCAGCTCGTTCAGCCTCAGCGGCTCCTTGACGGGGTTCAGGCCGCCGGGCCCGAACATCAGGCTCGTCATCAGCCGGCACATCATCTCCACCTTGTTCACCTCGGCCTGCGGCATGGCCTGGATGCAGGACTTGGCCACATAGTGCAGCCCGTCCTCCACATAGCGCTCGAACAGCTCCTGCAGCTGGGCGCGCATGTAGTCCTTGAGCTGGCCGGTTTCCTCCAGGTCGTCCAGCCAGGTCTTCACGAACGGCAGCCACTTCATCTCACCGGGGTCGACAAACACCATGCCGCATCTGAGGGAAGCGAACCGCGGGGCATCAGCATCAGCAAGCGTCAGATGAATACCATACCGTATCCTAGACAGCATTAATGCACCGGCGTCAGGCGCGTCAGAGAGTATATCAGCGTCAGCAAGTGCATCAACATCAGCGAACGTGCGACACTGCACCAACGCATGGGAGCTGTTAATGAACCTACGTTATCAATCCGTATGAAGTGTTACCCCACAATATCACATAGGCGGACGTCCACTACCTCCCAAACAACGCATACACCCTTCTTATCACCGAAAAACAGTGACAGTCAGGTAGCAGTTGGTACTGGCTCTAACCTGCTGACGGTGGCGGGCGAGGCCTGCGCCAGATCGTCCACTTCAAACACCATCCTCACTCCAGGCGTCAGCTTGATGCGCTCAGAGTTGGTGAGGCAGAGCAGCTTGTTGTCGTCCAGCACGGTGTTCATGTTCTCGATCCAGACGGCGTCCACCGGGCCGTCGAAGACGATCCAGTGCTGGTCCTCCGTGGTGTCCTGCCGGTGTCGTGAAGGCGCCAGGTCAAGTGGTGGCGGGAGCGGAACTGCACGTGGACACACAGCTGGACAGGTCATATGTAGCGGCAGGTTTCAACGTCGCTGACGGACATGCTACCAGAAAGATTACTAGCTGTCTGTTGTTATATGACAGCTGTCGGTCGTTGCCAAGTGGCCTTCTTAATTGCTGGTACTATAGAAGCATGAGATTATAAGTCATTAATCCGGTTACCAGCAATTTTCTTAGGCCACCCATTTTCGACAGATTTAAGATAACTTGCCTCACCGGGTGCGCCACTGGTTTCAAAACAAACTAAGCTGGCAAAAATATTTCACCACCCTAAATGCTCATCCCGTATGCATTACACAACTCCTCGCCATCCGCCCTGATGAGATACACGTCTTATAGCATCCTATTCAAACCACGACCGCGCAGGATAACCATAAGAGCAGCTGCATTGTCACTGACCGAGACCGCCCCGCGGATGAGTCTCCCGAGGATGCCGTCCCGCCACTCCAGCGTCAGCAGGTTGACCTCTCCGTACAGCTCGCCCATGGTGATCGCCTTGGGGTTCAGCACCTCCACGTGCACCACTTGGTAGTAGGGCGACTCGTGACCGTCCTCCAACATCTTCGTCAGCGACTTCTGCAGGATCTGCAGAATACAGTCGCATCTTTGTTAGTTAGCGACTTCTGCAGAAATCTACAGGGTATTTCAAACCACTTTCGTCAGACTGCTGCAGCATTTACCGGAGACAGTTGACCGTCAATACTAAACGGAAATAATTAAGGCGAAATGTATGATGAAGAGTGGAGTTCTCACCTTGTACACGGTGGTTTTACCGCCGCCGGACGGTCCCACCAACATCACACCGTGACGAACAATCATCGTCTCGTGGAACTGGATCACCTGAGAACGACAGCAACTGAAGTTATAGACCGACCCCAAACACATTCAGTGGACCCGGGATCAATGGAAAAGGGCTTCCGTCTTCCACTCGAATACAAATTGAATTGAACACAAATTAAACTATATACGCAAGACTTAACGTATTCATGTTCTTCATTCACGCCAACATTTGTTCACCTCTCACGCTATTTGCTTAATGTGAATGCAAGTTAAATTGCCATCAGTTTCGTATGTATTTCGATAGATGACTAGATAATGTGTACAAAANGAGACTGCACCCGGCTGACCTGAGACTTGCGCCCGACTGACCTGAGACTGCACCCGACTGACCTGAGACTGCACCCGACTGACCCGAGACTGCGCCCGGCTGACCGATGATGGTTGCGTGACTGACCGAACTGACCGCTGACTGACCGCGTGACTGACCTGCGTCGGAGACATGCCTGGGCGGACGGACGCGGCCGGCGTTGGCGGACGACTGACGAGTCGCCGCTGCTGCCGCGCTGCCGCCGGCACGGGCACGCCCTGCCTGCCACCAGGGACGGCCCGGACCCCGAGCCGTGACGTCACTCAGAGCCCCGGTATGACGTCACTGGGACCGGCCATCGCAGCGGTGCGGGTCTGCCCAGTCAGCTGTGTGTGTGTGTGTGGCGGTCTGGTTCCGACGCAGGACACCTGCTTCCCAAGCCAGTGACCCGGACGCTAATCCGTTGGCGGTACATCCGTGTAGTCGACCCGTTCCAGTCAGCGTCTGGATCCCAAAAGGCCACGGTGCTTGATAAAACAAGATCAAACATTCCCAATCCCAGGAGTGTTGGTCTGTCCCCGGAGTGTTGGTCTGTCCCCGGAGTGTTGGTCTGTCCCCGGAGTTTTGGTCTATCCCCGGAGAGTTGGTCTGTCCCCAGAGTGCTGGTTTGTCCCCGGGGAGTTGGTTTGTCCCCGGAGTGTTGGTTTGTCCCCAGAGTGTATCAGTTGGAGACGCAGTAGGGAAATGCTCCAAAAATAGAGCGCTCTAATTTTGGAGTTTGATGCATTGTAAGCGGTCGCGTAAAAAGGGACTTTTCTAAGCGGCTGTTGCGTAGCACTGCGACCACTTGACGACCCATGTATGGCATATATGGCAAGAAAATACTTCAAACTCTGCTTATAGACTGGTCACGTTAAATTTATGGATATGTCACTGGCAGAAAACAGACTGGATCCCTGTTCTTTTTTAGATTACCTGCCGTTGCCTGGTGCTGAAACGCTCAATAAATATAGCGAGTGTTGTGCAAATATAGTTGTCATAATTATTTTTGAAAAACACATCAGATCCGTTGTGAGTAATGTATTTTTTTTTTCTGAAAAACATATACTTAAATTAGAAGACCAAACTTAACAGTTAAGCTTAAATAAGATTGTTGAATATAAATTTGTCATGTCTTTTCATAAATTTGAAATTCAAGTTACGTTTTCTATGTGCATCTGTTTTTAAGGCTTCTACAGGAAATAAACAAAAATCTTGTTCAATTTGCATCTTCTATGACTTCATAGGGTGTGACAATTGATTCCAGGGCCCATACAATTGATTGCCTATGGCGGCTCTGACGTCATCGGCTTTCGATTTTACAGCAGCTCTTATTTGGAGCATTTCCCTACTGTGTTTCCAACTGGTATTGACAGATAATGGGGAAGTGCCGCTGTCTTGTGCTGCGGTATATTATCGCAGAGCACACCGAATCTGGGGACTGAGCTTCGCTGCCAAATCAGTGTCCGTTCAACTGAAGAGGAACGGAGTGGGTAATGACCGTGGCACTAACTCCCCACTGGCAGGGGCGATTTTTGGGGGGCAAGTCCAGTGGTATATTTAAAACAAAGGATTGAGTGAAGTGGTTGACAGGGGGTAGGGAGCGCGTCGACAACCCGTCTGCAACTGTACGCATGGGCGTCGCCGATAATTTGTTAATGGGGGTCGGCTGAAATGCCAAAAAGATGCACCCCATTTTCTGCCTGCATTTAGACCCTTTCATCATTTTTAGTTTTGATTTTCCTGTTATAGTATAGGTACGTGGTTATTAAGCGCTGCAAGGCGCCAAGCGGAGCGAAATTTGTATGGGGCTTTGTTACGACAAACTAAAGACGATGACGATTGGTTTGTTATGACGATGGTCTCTGATGTGACAATGCGAAGCGGCGTGAAAATTGTGATTTTAAGTCGTAGAAAAGGACATTTTAATATTGAAACCAGATCGTGGGTGGAGATAAACCTCAGGTAACCCCTTTTCCTGGTTGCACATATCGGTATGATTAAAATATTGATCCCTGCAGCCAGTAATTACAGCCAGGGAGAGCCTCTGCCAGACACTTGGTCCGATTCATTTTCCTATACAAGTAATTTCATATAGGTACAAGCAAGTGCTGTTATTTATTTGCGTTACAATTTTTGTAAGGTTTGTGCCTTGTGGGCGTTCTTTTATGCGACGTAAGGCGTTTTGTGGGCGCCTGACACCATACAAAACACTGGGGCCTTCGTCCCCAGGGACCCTTGCTCGGTCGACAGAGGGATCCACCTGGCCTCCAGGGGGCCATGGCCCCCTAGGTCCCTTGCCTACGCCCTTGATAATAGATCTCAAGACAAATCATTTGCGCTGAGTATCGTAGTGGAACATGAAAGAAGAAGCGTTGGAGAAAATTATGAGTGTTGAAACTGGACGATGTTTATGCAGTGGTTTATATCCATTTAAAAATGAAATAGTATATCCATTTTCCTTGCATAATTTGCAGGACCACGCAGTCCCGGATTTCACCTAAGTCCCACAAACACGGAGCAGACGTGCGAGATTTGCAGAACAATCACGCATAGTGTATTTTGGCCTTTACCAATGATTTTGATGCCTAAGCCAGTAAAAAATGGTTATTTGATTTTTAAATATGGTACGATTGTTGCTCATTTGTTGTCCTTTGAGGCCTGACATATACTCCGTTTTTTCAACATTTTATTTTGTGAATATGTATTTAAAAAATGGTTCTTATATTTTTTGGGTCAAAACACAAATTTATAAAATATCCGAGACAGCCGTACTGTAGCCATTGCAATGTGCTATATCGTGACGTTTTTTTATTGGATTTATTTGTTTATCTATTTTAATCAAGTCTCATCCACTATGGCGGCTTTCCATGAGAACAGGTCACACGGTAAAACTGCACATATCGGTAAGAATAGCACTGCATCACACTAAACCAAACATTCCACAGACACACAAGACGGTCAAGCCGATCTACTGTCCCTGCAATTTGCAAACTTGTCAAGTGGTCCTTCAGCAAATAGCAATCGCTAGCCTTCAGGCACAGCGCGGAACAGTGCAATTGTTATGCAAGGGCGGCTCTGACAAGAACTGTCGCCTACCGGTTCAGTTTTGATTTGTCGCAGTCGCAACAGCTTGCCGTCACTCCGCGTCTATACCCTGTCATAGAACTCCTTGGTGGTCGTAATTGACTGGGCGATGATGACTGGTTCGCCAAGTGAGTGTCAGTGCTTGCGCAGCAGACAGATGCAGCGATACGTACATAAGTTGTGAGCGGAGAGCCAGCCGAACTGCGACAGCACGTCACTGATGTGGTCATATTTTCGACGGCCATATATCACACGAGAACAGAAGTTCAGCGCCTTCTGAATGCACTACATGGACTGTTCAGAAGCACTACCGTAAACGGGAAAAATATCGTATGATGACGAGAACTTATCTATTGATGACAGTGGGCATGACATCGTTCGGCAGGCTGTGCTTAGCGTGATACAAACTGATCAACAGGCCGTTGCAACGATGGACAATCTCGTCAACATGCGGCTCAAACGAGAGGTGTCTGTCGAAAAGTATGCCCAGGTTTTTGGCCGTCTCAGACTCGACTATGCGCGCGCAGCCAACGTGGAGCATGACACGGGGCAGACAGCAAAGCATTTGACGGGTGCCAATCACGAGCAGTTTGGATTTGGCTAAAAATATCGCCTTTATTCGGTTTGTTTAAGTTTTGCTGTTTTTTTTTTGTCGAACACGTGCGTAGTGACGTCACAGAATTCGTTTTATCTGGATAAAAGTCAACCAAATTGGTTCATTTTTGCACATTAGATGAAATCAAATATTGAAAGAAGGTACCCGAAGTTTAACGTTAGTATATAATAATAGAGGTATATATATAATATATTATATAATATATATATAATATATATATATATTTATATCTTTGCTAGATCTTTGCTATTAAACCAAAGTTTATCAGGGAGCATTACACACACACACCCGTAAATGCCGGGTTAATGGGTGATACTGGTGCAATAAACAAAATATCATCCAGAAAACTTACCAGTATATGTATACAGTGAGCACATCAGTTGTGCTACACACGCTGTGACTAAGTATGTGTGCCTATTTTGTGTGAGCCGCTCTGAGTCCGTGTGATCCTCAGCCTGCTTCGTCAGGCAGAAGGTCACCGCGACCCTCACGTGACTCACACGTGATCGGCAAGGTCGCCAAAACCAGTCTGATGCTCCCCAGATAGCGAGGCGCGCGCCGAAATGGCCCCGTTTTAATACAGTCTGATGATTGGGCCACCGGCTGCAACAAATCGATTGGCAATATGCATGCATCAGATCAGATGGGTTCACGATACGTTTTTAGCAACGAAGTGGCAGCAGTGTGAGACGCGGAAAAGATCACCATGAGAATGGTGACAGCTTGAAGCACGGTCTCTCCGGAAACTCAGCTGGCGAGTATTTCTGCGCGAATTTCTCTCCTCCTCAGCAATATTAAGAAAATTATCAAATCCCAGTCAGTCTTTCTTTCGACGCATTTTCCCCATCGTGGATAAAAAGCAGGCAACGCAGTCAGAAAAAAAAACAGGAGCTATATACGGGTATATATGTATACATACGTGGGTGGTTCAATAAGTAAGGTAAAATGTGCTGTATCTCAATGACCTAAAGCAGAAGAGAAAAACAGTAAACAGTACGTGAATCTATGAACAATTTGCTATAAAGTGCCTATTTGCGTTTTTCCTAATTAAATTTGGTTTCCAACCACGGGCATCATGACGACATTGATGAAGCAGCGTTCCGTTATCGAATTTGCTGTCCTGCCTGGCGATAAATCACCAGCCAAAATTTACGCGAAACTCCGCGGAGTTGATAATGAGGACACAAATGGCTTTAACATCAATGTTTGGCATGTGGATTCAGCGGTTCAAAAAGGGAGAACAATAGCATAAGAAGACAAGCCTCGATCTGGAAGACCAGTGACCGGTCGCCACACCTGAAACGACCCAGAAGGAAGGTGGAAGGACGGCGATGCTGGTGGCGATTCTTTCACCCGCCGTACAGCCCTGATCTGGTGCCGCCAGTCTTCCACCCTGTTGTGGTCCACTGAAGAACTTCCTTCACGGTTCAGTGCTTTACGACTGATGGAGGAATTAAAGATGACTGAAGATACGGTGCAGGATCACCGGCAAGGAGTTCTTCCGGAGTCGATTTCGGTGTTTGGTGGAGTGATGGGAGATGTGCGTGATGACAAACGGTGACTGGGTGGAGAAACAAGTTGTGGATGCCAAGGAAGCTGGAAGAAGAAAGATGGTCACAAATTATTTAAAAAAAAAATGTAGAGGATATTTCAGAAATTAATTTGGTGTTTGACCCATGTCGCTCAAACCAAATTTGACTGAAATAGAGATGATTTTACCCAAGGGCGGATCCAGGGGGGCCAAAGGGGCCATGCCCCCCCAAAGTTCCTGAGACTAGTTTTGCCCCCCCCAACCAAAAAAAAAAGTCGGACGTACAGCTGTAAAAATTTGTGTTTAGCCTGCAGTCACAAATACAGCCATCCATAGTGAAAAACTCGGAAAACTTGCGCCCGCCTTCGCCGGCTATGGACATAAATTCACACAATTTGTTAATGATTTAAATTTTTGGAAAAATGGGAATTAATGAATTTAAGCGTCTCGGCCAGTCTTTGGCTACCTATTTGCTAGCCCCAGGTCCCACTCCCTTAATAAAAATTGAACTTTCATGGGCTTAAATTTAAGCTAGTTCTTGCCGATTTCCGAAAAAGGTGACGCGAACGCAGATTACCGGAACATCGGCACAGGAAGCTGCTCTGCACGGTCAATTGCTGGTGCCAAAATGCTAAAGAGGGACCCAGGCCAGACCATCTCCCCCAGGCCATTTCGTTCCAGTCCTCCAGATCCCGCAGGGACCATTTATGTGCGGAAAGCTGTTCTGCCGCTCGCTGTTTTCAACCATTTCAACTGTTTGGTTCCGATTACCCAATTGTTGTTTGCAGTTCGGTTGCAAAATGTTTAACAGTTATTATTACCCATGTACCTAAGTTATAAGCACTTATAACACCGGTCATTTCCGTGATTTACTATTCGAAGAATATATTGATTTAAAAACTCCTTTACTTCATATTTTTCATCATACGAGATGTGCAACCATGCATAGCGGTTATTCTGGAGTCTGGTTCCAATGTCCAAATTTTTTTGTTTTCCACGACCTAAAATTAAATCTTTTACGCACATTTGCGGCGTCAATCGGTCGCCATGTCATAAACGAAGCCATCGCCATCGTTTTTGGTTTCATGTAACCGTGAATTGAAATGTAATAGCATGTTAGCTTTTATGCTCATACAATGGCGAACCGCCTATGTTTCTGGGTTTTATTCAGGCAAACGTTAAAAAAAAATTGCGCCGCTTCGCGGCCGCCTAAATAACATAAATACCCCTTTTCTCCTTTTTCGATTGTCCAAAGATAGTCGAAAAAAACTAATAAAATTAAATATAATAATTTTTAAAAATCGTGTGGTTGCAAAATAAGTGGACCAAACTCCGGAGAAATTCGAAATTGGGGGTAGGTAAGGTCCGCTAAAACGGTTTGCCCCCCCCCAAAAAAAAACGGCCGGCTGGATCCGCCCTTGATTTTACCTTACTTATTGAACAACCCTCGTATATACGGATTACGGGTGGACCGAAAAAAACGTTCCAAATTTCAAAACCATATTTTTATTGAAGTACATGCCTGAGGCCCGTAAATTTTTGACATTATAATACCAGAACATATTTTTATTCATTTCTAAATTTGTGTGTAGGTACGTAATTTTCTTCGTGTTTTATTGCACTGTAAAGAACACGTGACAGATTACGAGTTTTCCTTACATCTTCCTTCTCCTCCAAACAAGTTCCGAACTTGTAACGGATGTTGGACGCGTTTGGATGAGGATTTTATTTCAAATTCTGCGCAGCCGTTTGTAAGGCTCCTGTAGATGTCTCTGCTGATTTCCATTGAAACTCATTCATGTTTTCTCATTTTTATGAACTCCGAAACAAACACCAACCAATACAACTTTTTTTCTCACTGCAGTTTTATTTGATCACGTGAGTGATCGCAACTCGCTCAGCGCGTACCACAGAGTTCAGCCGTCGCTTCCACTGCAGGATGCTTCGCCTGATGGTATCCAAAGTCACTCCCTTCCATGCAACCACTATCGCAGCCTCTCCTCCTCCTTCAGGAAGTTCGACTCCTCCAAGGAGTCGAACTTCTGACGGCGGGACTCGTACACCGCCTCTGCCAGAACGCTCCAGACGCAGTAATCCAAAGGGTTAAGGTCCGGTGAGTTCGGTGGCCACAAGTCCATGCCGATAAAGCAAGCAAGATGGAGCTCCTTCCCATAGGAACAGAGCAATTCATGGGTTCCAGGTTGTGCCTTCATCGGCAAGGATTGAGTGGCGCTGAATCACCGGACCTTAAAGTGCGAGTGTGGCCTACTGCCTACTCTTTTGAAATGTCAAATATATTTTTATTACGTAGAAGTTATTGGTTTGATCATTGGTTTACGAAAAATCACGTCTGGAGCCCCTTTAGTTGGAATTTACCTTATACTTTCTGTTTTGCATTGTTTTTTTAAAACTCATAAACGATTCGTCACTAATAAACAGCAAGTAACGAAAGATGTTACCTACAATGGCGCACCGAAGACGATAAACAAAACTATACGAGCAATGTATGGGTTTGTTTATAGTTATCGAGGCTCTGTTCGGTAGCTGATATCGTTGTCTCATGAGTCGTTTTCTATTGGCAGAGCTAACCAAATATATGCTAGCGTTGTAATTTATTAGCAATGTTTCTAGTTAGCGTAAGCTTCTCTGGCGGCTATCATAATTAGTTCCGTCGGAATGGATTGCGTCTTTGGAATATCTCAGCAACTCAAGTGAATCTGGGGAAATAGACAGTACATGGCTAAATCAGAAAAATATGTTCAACAGACTAGTGTCAACAACTCCACATGACCAATGTGAGTAGGCACACTCCCTTAAACCCTCCGGATTACTGTATCTGGAGCGTCCCACACGTACACGTATGTACAATTGTACACAGAGGCGGTGTACGAGTCCCGCAGTCAGAAGTTTGACTCTCTGGAGGAGTTGAGGGCTACGATAGTGGCTGCATGGGGGAGTGACTCTGGAAACCATCAGGCGAAGCATTCTGCAGTGGAAGCGACGACTGAACGCTGTGGTCCGCGCTGAGGGAATGGCGATCGCTCGTGTTCAAGTAAAACTGCAGTAAAACAAAAGTTGTATTGGTCGATGCTTGTTTCGGAGTTCATAAAATGAGAAAACAAGAATGGATTTCATTAAAAAATTAGTAGAGACATTTACAAGAGCCTTATAAACGGTTGCGCAAAATTTCAAGTTGCTATCCTCATCCAAACGCGTCCAGCATACGTACAACATACAAGTTCGAAACTGATTCGGGGGGAGAGGAAAGATGCAAGGAAACTCGTAATCTGTCGCGTATTCTTTACACTGTCGCGTATTCTTTGCGCGTATACTTATTAGATCATGACAATATATTCCTGCCCGGGGCTGGGACAATTTAATTATCTCACCGAGTTTTTTTATCGGAAAAACTCAGTTTTGTGTTTTTTGTTTTTAATTACAAAAGACAATATTTCGGTACATTTTGGCTGTACCTTGGCCACAGGGGTCAACTATGCAAAAAGCGACGACTCGGACAGAAAAACCTAACTAAGCGAAAACATATGCAGAAACACGTGATGATTGTCTAGATCCTTTTTAAGAAAGAATCGTTAGCTTTGATGAAGACAGATTGAAATGAGACGCTTATACATGACAGACAATAGCATAGTAGAACACTAAGACAGTAAGAATGATGAAAATGATTAGCCAGGCTGATGCAATATTTTATTTAGCCAGGTTCCGATGAACAGACTATTCTTCTGTCAAGCCATATTGAGGTGCTCGAGAGGTTGCTTACCTACGCCTTGATTAAGTGATGGGGCTTGCCAAGTGAATTTCATATTGCCTCTAAAATAACGCGTTCCGAGGCCAGCTTATCCTTTCCAACATGCTTAAGTGTTGGGTTGGGAAGTGTCTATAGGTGCCTTGTGACAGCTACCACATCGGCTCAATGTATACGCCAAGGGTTCCTTTGATAGATCTCTGGGTGTGCTCCTATAATGTCAGTTGTCAGGGACGTGCTTTGCACTCTCGACATCAGGGTTCGTTTTTTGGTCGCCGTGTAGGTGATTGGTGCTGCTCCGTTGTCTCCGAATGGGGTAGGCTGCCCCGCACTCGCTTTAAGTTATGTGGTATTTGTAAAGGCAACCCAGTCAATTTTGCTGTTCGCTTGGGTATAGGCTGTCTTTTTACACGAACTAGTTCTCTCTCCAGAGTAGGTCTGGGAGTTGTTGGCCATTTGATGTTGAAGGGAGGTAGTCCCCTATCGACTGCTTGTATTTTCTCACTGATAGCCACTTGGGTGGTCATGGAAAGACTGACGTACGTTGACCTCTCTGCTTGTTGGTTTGTTGGCTGTTTCTTCTTTGTTCTTGACATAGCTTTTGCGATATATTTCTCCGGGTAACCATTGTCTAAAAATATTTGTCGGAGATGCTTCCTCTCGGCAAGTTCTGCCTGCTTGTCACTGCACAGCACTGTGGCCCTGTCGGTTAGGCACCTTATGACACCACTCTTCGTGCTGTTACGGCCATGGTTTGCTTGAATGTCAATCTTTCATGTAACACGTTTGAGCAACGTCGGTTTTCGGTAGCACTTTGTGAGGCAGCTTGTTTTCTGGATCTTGCATCTCCTCTCCTTGTCCTCTAAAGTCCAGGGAGGGGAGTATGCCGTCCTGCTCGACCTCTTTGTACAGTTTGACAAGGTTAAGGATGTTCTTGGTGTTTGGGAGGAGACCCTTGAATCTTTATTCGCTGCCAACGAAAATCATCCATAGATTACGACCTACGACCATGCTGGCCCGGAGAGAAGACGTAACGTATCCGTCCGCACTAGCCGCCTCCAGAGCGTCGGGCTTGAGCGGTGCAGTAGCCAGTAACCTCTCTTGCTAGCGCCCTCCAGTTAAATGCCCGTTGGGACTAAGAGGCCACCGACAGCTGAGGGTTTCCGGTTCATGGGTGCTCCTTCAACTGTAACTAATAACTGCTGTTTGGAATTTTGGAAAACCTACATTTGAGACATTCAGTAATGAGTGACCTTTAATGCATCGGTATTTTGAAAAGTGCACATCTTTCCAACCCAGGGTATCATCGTCTTGTAGCTTGGCACAGGATCACATCGACATGGACCCCTCTACTGGAACTTCTGGTAAATGAGCGAAGTTACGTCAAAACTTACAAGTATGTCATGCTCAGCCAGGTTCTTGAAATAGCAGCGTGAGGTCTGTTCCACGAACGAAGCAGATTAGGGTTAATTGTTATACTCGGCTTGATTTTCCTAAGACGTGCGAGCGAACCTGACTTCCGCTGGTTGTACAGTACGCCTGGCTTGTCTCTATGCGGGCGGAGTCTACCGTGGCAGGGGACTGGTGGGTATTCTAGGACGCATGGCAACAACGGCCACCTTGTTGAACTTTGGTAGGTTGTTACAGCCGTAAATCCTTGGAGTTACGGTATGGCGAGGTGGCTAACCGGTGTGTGCCAGCTCTGACAACATGTGACCTTTATTGTCTCATTGCCTCTGATAAACGCATCTCTCATTTTCTTCTCCTTAGGCGGCCTGTAATTAGGCGCTCTTTGTTCACCTATTGTCTATATGCTCTATCGGCTTAACAGACTGGTCATTCTTCTCGATACTGGTCCACTTGAGAGGACAACCAACGTATTGGCTTTAGTCTGCTGCTTGGCGTGAAATTATCTTAACGTCTTAAAGCATCTAAAATCTTAACGTAAATCTTGCAAGCCCATCACTAAATCAAGGCGTAGGTAAATGCAAACTCTCAGCGACCTATATGGGACAGTGTCTTTCAATCGGCCTGGCTAATAATTTGCATCAGCATGGCTAATCATTTTCATCAATATCTTACTGTGCTAGTGTCTACTATGACTATTGTCTGCATGGTATATACGGAAAGTCGTCTCTTTTCAATTGTCTTCACACTCAAGCTAACGCAGTATTCTTCTTAAAAGAGATTCTAGATCGAATGCATCACTTGGTTCTGCTTTATTATGTTTCCTTAGTTAGGTTTTGTCTGTCGATGTCGTCAGCTTTATCATGTTGCCCTGTGGAAGGTACAAAACGCAAGATGTAGCCGGAAATATGGTCTTTTGTAATTAAAAAAAACACACTGAGTTTTTCCGATAAAAATACGAACAATAAACTGTAAGGTGAATTACCAGCTGTTAAAGATTGACTCTTCAGTCACTATTACAAGACTCTTACGGAAAGAGAATCTACCATCAAACGAACCGACTAAAACGAACGAAAATCAAGCTAGCGAAACTAGTGAACCACATCATATTTTTGAAAAGGTGCCGAGATGAAAACATCACCCCTAATGGTCTAAGAATTAGAAGTGGACTCCAGCAAACACACTCGAGTTTAGCCATTGTTCAAAAAGCTGAAGCTGCTCTAGTCAGAGAAAAGTTGACCACTTTGAAAGCTGAGCGGGCCAAACAAAACACAACAAAAAATGACATCGAAGTGTCGCTACGCAACTCCCTAAATGAAGCTGATTTGTCGACAGTTATACGAATCACAGACACTGCTCAGCAGAGAGAATTCAGAACAAAGAAAGAAAACGCATCGGGCCCAAGTTCAAAAACTTCTGGAAGAAAAAGGGCTGCCAAAAAGCTGGTTTCATGCAACGATTAAAAACCCGATTCTCAAACATAAGTGGTCTGGTTTTTAAGTGACCAGGAGGAAGCAGTTGTTGGGAAAGGACTGGCTTTAGTCCAGCACCAGAAGAAATCGGCCTTGAAGGAGATAATATGGTGGTGTGGAGACTGGCCTTAAGCGTGTGAAAAATCCTGTTCGAGGCAAATATCGGCAGGTCAAAATCGCTAACGGGTCTAAACCTCCCACGCGACAACCTAACTAAAGATGAAAGGCGTGCTCTCAAAACTCTGCAGCGTTACGGAAGACGTTAAGATTTTACTCCAGCTTAGACAAAGGCAATACCCGGTGGTTGTCCTCTTCAAGTGGACAGTACTTTCGGAGAAAGATACAAGTCGTTAGCCGATAGAGGCATATAGACAAGTGAACAAAGACCCTACAGCCGCTAAGGAGAAGAAAATGAGAGACGTTATCAAGAGCATGAAGACAAAAGGTCACATGTCGTCAGAGCTGGCACAACGGTTAGCACCTCGCCATACCGTAACTCCAAGGATTTACGGCCTACCAAAAATTCACAAGGTGGGTGTGCCTATGCGTCCTATCACCAGTATGATAGACTCGCCCGCATACGAGACAGCAGCGTACTTAACACGAATCATTTCGCCAGCCTTAGGAAAATCAGAGTATACTTTACCTAACTCTGCTTGTTCGTGAACAGATCAAGTCTATTCAGCTGGCTGAGCATGCATACTTGTAAGTTTTGACGTAACTTCGCTCTTTACCAGAGTTCCAGTAGAGGAGGCCGTCGATGTTATCTGTGCCAAGCTACAAGACGATGATACCCTGGTGGAAAGATGTGAACTTTCAATACCATGCATAAGGTCACTCATACTTGAATGTCTCAAATGTAGGTTTTTCCAATTCAACAGCAGTATTATGTACAGTTGGAAGGAGCACCCATGGGCCTCAGCCTGTCGGTGGCTCTAGCCAACGGCTTTATGGAGGCGCTAGAAGAGAGGTTACTGGCTACTGCACCTCTCAAGCCGACCTACTGGAGGCGGTATGTCGACGATACCGTTCGGTCATCTGGCAGCATGGGTCGTCACCTCTAGATGATTTTTCTTGAGCATCATAAGCAAGGGTTCACCCAGCATCGCAGTTTACTGGTAGATGGTCGAGGCAGGACGCCATACTCCCTTCCTGGACGTAGAAGTGGCAAGATTCGGAACAAGCTGACCTCGAAAAGTGGTAGTCCGAAAACCGACGTGGGGCTCAAAACGTGTACATGAAGTATGACTCACCCCATGGCGAAAGAACTCGAAGAGTGGTGTTCATAAGGTGCCTAACCGACAGGGCACAGTGCTGTGCAGTGACAACAGGCATGAAACTTGCCGAGAGGAAGCATTCCGACAAATATTTTTAGACAATGTTACCGAGAAATATTATCGCAAAAAGCTATGTCAAGAACAAAGAGAACAGCCAACAAAACAAACAAGCAGAGAGGTCAACGTCGTCAGTCTTCCATACACCAGGCATCAGTGAGAAATCAGCAGGGTAGCTAGCTCCCTCAACATCAAAAGTGGCAAAAACTCCAGGACCTACTCTGAGAGAGAGACTAGTTTGTGTAAAAGACAGCATACCCAAGGAACAGCAAAAGGGGGTTGTTTACAAAACAACATGCGAGTGCGGGGCAGCCTACATCGGAGAAACGGGGCGACCAAAAAACGCCCGACTGAAGGAGCACGTAGCTGCACTGACACTGGTAAAACAGAGACATTCGGGCCCTGCGAACATTGGATGGAGTGTCAGAAGCCCTTTGACCCTTCAAAGCCAACACTTTAGCTGTGGGAAGGAAGCTGGCCTCGACGCGTTATTAGGTGAGGCAATTGGAAATTCACAGTGCCAAGCCCCATCACTAAATCAAGGCGTAGGTAAAGCAACTCTGAGCCCCATATGGGGACAGTGCCTTTCATCGGGCCCTGGCTAATAATTTGCATGAGCCTAGCTATCATTTTCATCATATCTTACTGTGCTAGTGTTACTATGTTATTTGTCTGTCATGGTAAAATAAGTTCGTATTTTCCATCTGTCTTCATCAAGCGAACGTATTCTCTTAAAAAGATTCTAGATCAATCATCACGTGGTTTGCCGTATGTTTCGCTTAGTTAGGTTTTTGGTTTGTCGAATGTCGTCGCTTTTTTGCATGTTGACCCTGGGTGGAAGGTACAAGCATAGATGTAAACCGAAATATTGAATCTTTTGTATTAAAACAAAAACAACTGAAGTTTTTCCGATAAAAAAACGAACAATAATGTAATAACACCAGTGTTGAAAGAATATGACTCTTCAGTCACATACTATATGGTATAATATATATAGGTAGCTATATATATAGGTATATATAGTTATATATATATATATATATATATATATATATATATATATGTGTGTAAATACTACGATAGTTTAATATGTAGTGTCACTGTACATATTTAATAGTGCAAGGCCAGCTCCAAATTCAATGCATTTGGACTTTAGTTAATTTGTATGTTTTTTATCATCTTAAATTGTATTTGTTTTGTACATGCAAATTTTCGTAGACAATGCCGTGATCTAATTCAGAGTTAAAAGATCATGGAAAAAGACGGTCAGGGCCGAAACCGAACTCCAAAGTGAGGGAGCGTCACCCCCCCCCCCCAGGTCCAAAGCTGGGGGGCTACTACCCCCATGGCTCCCACGTCCCTGTGTGAGGCCAAATTATTATCTGTCACTAGTCGATCTAAGTACAATCGTTGTACATGCACCGTTTCTACTTCCTTCTATAGGCGGATGCGAAGCTACTTGAATTTAACTACATCCTGTAGTCCTTCGTATTTCGTTTCTTCACCTGTTTCTGTTCTTAGGCTCACAAATCCTGACTACTTTTGGCGACTCGATATCCGCTCTGCATTGTGCACACCAGGGACTCGTCTAGCATGTTAACTGGGGGTGGGGGAGCGGCAACCCCTCCCCCCAGTCCCAGCTCCAGCCCCCCAGTCGAGCTGAAATTCGGTCACTGAAGGGCCCAGCGCGACCGGTGACGACAGCAGTCCACAATGCATGCCTGACGGTTTTGTTGTCTTGAGCCGCCAAAAGTGTAAAGTTTTAATTGATAAAATAAAGGCAAATATAAACAGTTTGGTGGCCAGGCTGCTTTAATTGACAACAATTATGTTATTGAGGTAGTAGCTAGTAATGCCAAGTATCGGCAGACGAGTTCTAGTCACAAGAGCTACATGCATGTCAAATGCTGCCTCTGGGTGTTCAATAGATCTGAAAGCATTTATGCAAGCACAGGTAATGTGGCCCTACTGGACGCGACAGATTGTTTTAACCATATCGTTTCATATGCGTACCCATAACTCCGGTTTCTTTATCCCCTGAGTACGTGGTGAGGCTTACCAGAGCCCAGAGGTAAGCAGTGAAGCCAAACATAATAAAGAGGTCCCAAATGCGGCCCGACCGGCGTAGGCCTGCACCGCACGGCATGCGACGCAAACAAAAACGTTTGTTTCATATGTCAATTATAAAGTATTCTGCATGGCTCCGAGTGAAAGATACTAGGATATATTTTCCAAGCGGGTGACTGAAAAACCGAGCGACGAAGAAGCGAGGTTTTGTCCGGAACACGAGCGGAAAAGATTTCCTATCTTCTACGAGGGAAATATGAATAATTATTTATATTTCTGGGTAGAATCTGATTCAGTCCAGTTCAGCTCAGTACTTTACTTTTGCGTAACCTTATCTTGCATCTCAGAGGGATGCAAGGATAACACATATTTCACTTTATCGTTGAACGAGCATTAAACATTTGTATCTTTGCATCTCAGAGGAGTGCAAAGATTAAAATATTCCTGCACTGCAGACCCAATGGAAAATCAAACTATAATAGAAAGATAATATTTGTTAGAAACCTCTCTTGTACGCTAATTTTGCATTGCACTACAAACACAATTAGAGTAAGGGAGTTTGCGTTAACCCATTATTGGCCGGGAAGGGGGTAAAATATTGCCTCCTGACCAACTTAATCGACAGCTCAAAATCCAACGGCACTATCAGCGTGAAACTTCGCTACCTTTTTTCACATCCATTAGCCTTCTTTTATGCAAAATCTAAGCTCTTTCGTCGATAAATATTTTGAGATACAGCAAATATGGTGACGTCACTACACACGAGTTTGAAGATATAAGCAGTTTTACTTCAACAGGTCGTATAAGGGCTACTTTTTTAAAGAAAAATGCGTCAAAAAGCTCAATAGATAGCAAGTCGCCAGGCCAACAAAATTGCAAACTCAGTTTTTTTTTACAATGTTCTTTTTATCCCCAACAACTTTTTTCTCGGAAAAATCAAAAAAATCATGGATGTTCAAAAGCCTAAATACATGTTAAAGAGCCACTTATGAACAATACCCAAAACAAATTTCAAAAGCAATATCTTTATTTTTGACTGACTCATGGGTTATGGCTCCCTAAGTATTGCAACTTCATGACGTATATTTTTATTATTGCATTTTGGCTTTAAATGACCAGAGGCAGACAAATAAATGGTATTGTTTATAGCATTATATTTTAAAGACAAATCTGGTCTAGAAAAAATGTATTTTTTATCAAGATTTATTTATTTCAAATTTTGACCTTATGCGATCTGACCTTGACCTGAGCTTGTCACTAGTTTCAGCCTTCAATTGAATGAGGTCAGATGATAAAATTACTATCACCATCTAATTGTACGTGGAAAGTATCCCATAAAGCACGTGTCTAATGAATTTTGTATATTTTTCACGCATTTCACATCTTTTGTGACCTGACCTTGATCTTGACCTTTGCCAACAAATCACTGAAGCTCATGCAGAATGTGTACCTATTACCTATACCACTGTGATGGTTTTGGTTGATCATGGTCGCAATCAAAGGCTTTGGATGAAAAGTATAGTCCATAAACTGAAACGCCTCAACTTTTACCTTTGACTTGACCTTGACATGACAAATGACCTAAATCTAGTAATCAAAAGTACACTTTACATGCACCTCATTGATGGCTTTTGAATGCCGCTTTGTCCGTCTGGCTGCGATCATTGGTTCTGGAGATAACAAGGGGGCAATATTTCCCCCCTTCCCGGCTGGCTTGTGGCTGAGACCCCGTTAGTTATCGTGTTTCACGTCAGCCTCCCCCCCAGTCAAATTTCCTTAGACGAGTCCCTGGTGCACACGGCTAAAATAACAGATCAATGAGCAATTTTGAAGGGATGGCCGCAATCAAGTACCATTAAATAGATATATTACAACTCAGCAGTCTAGGCGAGGGAGAAATATCCCTCCCGCCTTTCCAGTAACTTGCGGAAAAGGTAGACAGTAGTTTTTAAACAGAAGGCAGCAACAATGTACCTACTTATATTCCCTGTCCCTTAGATTGGCACTACGTAGAAAGCGGCCTGGGGTATACTGTACCGCATAGCTTAATACTTATATTCCTGGTCCCTAAGATGGCAGTGTAGTAAAGCACCTGAAAGTTATTTTTCAATCAGGGTCAGCTTTAACCCTATTCCTGCGGGGCGCAGAATGTAGTTAAGCCTGCGGGGGAAGATTCCGCCCCCCCCCCCCAGTTACGAGTATCTCGAGAACCGCCTACGGCCGAATTTCCGATTGGGACAAACACCATTCGATTCGTCGTGACGAAATCTTGTCTTTATGGTCCAGAAATGCGTTTTTGCGTCTAATAATGCGGCGGAGCGCAAAAAAATTACCACTATTTCAATATTGTGTTTTTTGAAAGGTCATTGTGGCCGATGTAAATTCACGACCGATTCGCAAAGTGCAAACAACGGAATTTTTGAGCTCCATTATTGTCCTGATTCATTCAATATGTTCAAAAAAGGGAGAAAGTACAAAAACGAAAAAATCATAGGCGAAACTCAGGGATAAAAAATGGGAGAAATTTGGATGAAAATTATGTCTTTTCCTTAGAGGGGTTTGGGACGTGGGAACGTCACCATGTGGGCTTTGTTTCTGTTATTTGTTAAATGTAACAAATTGTGCAAGGCGGATTCAGGATTTAACACTGGGGGGCACCATGTACGAACGCCTTTTTATCATCTGCTTATATTTGAAGTTGGGCCTAAATTTCGCACGGAAGAATATCGCCTCCCTCTCTTTATGTACCGTGAAAGTGAGCGCCTCTGCCCCAAGAGTATGCATAATCCAATATATGATATGAGGGTACAAAGCATCAACTTAGCTTACTGACGCTTTTATTCCAACCGCAAACTACGAAGAAGTATGCGCCGCAACACCCGCATTAGAAAAAGACGCCTCCCAAAAACATTACCTGGAGCCGCGTCTCGCCTTGGGCCGATTTTTTCAAAATTTTCACAGAACACGCGTCATTCATATTTAGGAAAAGTCCGAAAGTTTCAAGGCGATAGACGCAACGGTTCAGAAGCGGCGGGCGAAAAACTACCGGGGGCAGAATCTGCCCCCCGCAGGGAATAGGGTTAAACCATTTCCTGGAGATAGATGCCGGGGAGGGGGCGAGGAGGGTCCTGGGGAATATAAGTACAGTAGACGCCGCTTATAAAGCTCATGGACCATGGTTAATACGCCCAGCCGCTTATTACGCCCAAGTTGGCCTAGTACGGAATTTCCTGCACAAAAGTATAGGCAGAAGCTTCGCTTATAACGCCCATACTTGGGTTATAAATCCCAGTTCAGCACGCGTAAGTCATCGTGTCGCCCACTCCTACCGGCTCTACACGTGTACATACAAGCGGCCGCGGTGCTGCGGTTTTTGCTCTGTGTCATGTCATGCTTCATTTCGGCCGCACCGTGGCGTGTTGGAGATGCATGCGCATATCGGCCCGGAAGTGAATTTACCGCCGGATTTTTTTTTGTCATCCGGGTCGGCCTTTCGCCATTCTCAGGAGAGGGATGCCGGGGAGAGAAGGAGGGACCTGGGTTTGGACCACCTCCTCTAGGAGCCAGGTTATTTAATGATCCGGGAGGCTATCCCCGGAACCGGCACCACCGGGAATCGAACCCGGGCCGCCGCGTCCAAGGTCCAAGGACATACCACGGAGCTACCGACTCCCCCACCCTGCGCCGGACGGCAGTTCCCACGTGACAGTCGCAAAGGAGGGGCCGCGCCACTGCGCTGGTGATAATCATATGTCTTTTTGGTTACTTATGCGACCATATTAGGAACTTCGGATAAAGCGCCCAACGGTTGTTAATCCCAGCAATGCTCGGTCCCAAGGTGGGCTTAATAAGCGGCGTCTTCTGTATACGCAACCTAAGTGTTACGTCACAAAAGTAGCATGGCATACTCAGCTGACGACGTAGTGTTAAAGGCCATAGGCCGTAAGTTCTTCCTCAATTCATCGGAAAACGGCTTAGCTCTTAGTTATGTGAGATACATCACGTTATAGAAGGACTTTGGTCTATTTTTTAAAATAATAAAAGATATACTTAATTGCATGAGAATGCGCGAAATTAAGCTAAGAAAGAACTCGTTACGGTTGGCGCACTTATGACAAAATATTTCCTCACATAAGCGTTTTAAATTTGCAGCTGTTACTGCGTCTTTAAATTGAGCGTCATAATCATGTATCACTTGTTGATTCTGTTCACTGTGTGGTTATTCAGTTGTTGTACTCGATGGAATTTACTTAAATAATAGGTCAATTAAATACAAAAGGCATATAATTTCTTCTTTTGTGTTTCCAGGTTTGCTGACAGGATCTGAGTGACGATATGGTAATCACTCTAACACGAATTACGAAGCAGCGTTAGCTTAAAACTAGCTTTAAATCTTCTTAAATAAATTATAAAAAATAGCTTTAATCATTGATTTGCCTCTCAATGCTAAGCTGAACTTCATTTAACGGGAAAAACGACTTACTTTTTGTGTCAATGGCAGTCAGCTGAGTATGCCACGTCGTCAGCTGATTATATCAAATGACGTCCCGACTTAGGTTGCGTATTCAGCTATGCGGTACAGTATACGCCTGAAGGTATACTGTACCGCATAGCTTAATACTTATATTCCTGTCCCTAGATGGCAGTAGTAGTAAGCGCCTGAAGGTATACTGTACCGCATAGCTTGAAGCAAAGAGCTGCGGTCTGCGCAATGGGAGGGAGGGATAACGAGTCATTCTGGTCATCGGGAGGGGGTAACCATACGCTTGATGATGAGAATCGCTGTGCCAGAAGAATCGGCTTGCTTGATAATATTAGGTAGTTATGTTAGCAGTTTTATCAATACTCTACTGAGAACGGCAGACGCTATCAGGGGGACGGTGGGGGACGTGTCTCCCAACAATTTCGGTTTTTAGCATTAGGCCTATGGGCGTTGCATGGAAAGAATAGACTTAAGAATGCCTCCGTCCCCCCAACTTTCAGGAGGTGGCGTCACCTTTGGGCAGACCGCATGGAACCCTAATTTTCGGCGATACCTATTTTTGAAATAAGGCACCAACTGTGAACTGGTATGATTGAATTTCTCATAATAGATATTGCACACTCTGGGGAATTTGTATTATTATGGTTACATATTATCAAGATAAATTTAGGACATTATCCACTCGCTCGTAATGAATAAGCTCAATATGTAAATTAAATCAGATGGTATAAGAGGCTATCATGAAAGGGTGGGGACTATGTTCTGACATCAGCCTAGCTAAGCTGACTGGCTGGCTGGCACTGCCCGATCCAAGGCTATACAAGGCCCGACCTGTGAGAGTGATCGGTCGGTTGCGAGAGGTAAATGGAGTCAAAGGCGGGACTACAGAGCCGCAGAGTGACCACGCATTATAGCCTCCATCCGAGGTAAAAATATCTGTCATATTTTGAGTGCAAAAAGTGCTCTGAATTATAACTTGATATTTACTATAATCAGCCATAGGAAAAATGACAAAGGGCCTGGAACGCCCATTTCTAGAAATTCACTCACGCCAGTTGGAGGCTTCAAAAGTTAGTTTCACCGATAGCCGACAGAGGCAGATACTATTTTGTGTGTGTGTGTGGGGGGGGGGGGAATCCAGTGGCGCATTAACCCGCCATGCCATTGGCTGGGGGGCGAAAAACGCCCCCCCTCAGGGAATTTCACAATAGCTCACAAACGAACAGCGCTATCAACGCGAAACTTCGGGTACCTTTTCCTACATCAATTTGACGTCTTCAGTGCAAAAATGAAAAATAAAATCGTCGATATTTTTTTTTCTCGAGTTATATCGAATTTAGTGACGTCACTACACACGACTTTGGCGCAAATATCAGCTAACCTCTAACAGGCTGTACAAAGACAATCCTTAAGCAAAATGCAATTATAAAACGTCAAAAGATAGCAAATGACAAGGGGTAGAAAAAAGCATATCGGATTTTTCCATTGGTTTTTGTTTTTTGAACAAAAAAAAAACACATACAATGCCCAACGAAAATCATTTTGCGTTATTTTTAATATTTTCAAAAAAACCGGAAGATATGTATATGAGAACTACATATTTATGGACACCTAAACCGAAATTTTCAAATGCAATATCTGGTATTCTTTGAACTCACTGATTCCACAAGTAATGATTACCCTCATGACGATCATTTTTTAAAGTACGTTTTTGGGGGCTTTGTCCAGACCAGATATATAGGAAAATACCCAAATGGTACTCTCATGTATTAGCTGAGACAAACTGATAAGAAAAAATGCATTTTTGTAATTGATATATTAAATCTATATGAAGGGTAAAATTTGAACTTTTTATGACCTATGACCTTAGACCTTATAGGTTTCGGTATCAGGTGTGCAAATGGCTGCTATAATCGAGTTATTTGTGTAAGATAACCCATAAAACATGTATCACATGATCTCTTGCAAATAGTGACCTGATTTTACCTGATCTTGACCTTGACCTTAGCTTACAATTTCACTTTTGCTTATACGGGAGATGCACCATACCTTTGAGAGCACTTTGTGCGATAATAGTTTCAATATACGGCTTTGGATGGGAAATGTGGCCCGAAAACTTAAATATCTAACACTTTACCTTTGACCTGATTGTGACCTTATTTATACAACTTCGTGTACGCTTTAGAGTGATCTCATGGAGAGCTTTCGATTGACGTATTGCGCGTCCCGCTGCGGTTATTGGTTCGGGAGATAACGAGGGGCGTTTTTCGCCCCCCCCCTTAGCCAATGGCGTTCGGCTGAGACCCCAGCCAATGCCGGGTTAAACAAAGTTGTTGACCGGGGGAAGCAGGCCTTTAGCCGTCAGCAAGGAATATGTTGACCAGGGTCCCTAGATCCTCCCCCAGGGACGTGGGAACCGTGGGGGCAGTGGGGGCAACTCGCCCCTCAACTTTGGACCTGGGGGAGGGGCGACACCCCAACTTTGGAGCTAGGTGTCGGCCTTCCCCCATCTTTTACCATGATTTGTTAAACTCTGAATTCGATCAACGGCATTGTCTACAGAAATTCGTTTATATTATTTTTGTTAAAAAGACGCGCTTGCAGGTTTCAAACCTTTCAAGCGAAAATGCGAATACTAAATAAACTGCATTTTATTTTTTTCATTTTTGTCGGATATTTTGCATGGATGGCTTTCCTGAGAGGGTCAGGACAGCGGCGTGGCTCAGGAGTAGAGCATTGTTGCGCCCGGTACTGACCTCACACCCGAGTGCGCAATTCCTATTGGCCGGCAGGAAATCTTAGAGACCGAGGAAAGTTCATTACGTGCCTCGACATACTGGACACGGTTCGTTCCCGCTCGCTGACGTCACCTTGGCCTTGAGTGCGACGCCCCCCTTGCACAGGCCGCAGGCCATCCAAGTCAGGAGCATAAATGGCGGAGCGAAGCTTGCTCGAACCCAGGCTGCCACTTTACTGGGAATAGTTCAAGAAGTCCGCAGTCTCTTTCCATGAGTTTGTCCTTTACAGGGTCGGAAATTTGGAGCTAGTTTGGATTTTTTTAATTTGGAGCTAGTTTTGCACCTTTCCATCTGAGCAGTGGCACTGCGCATTTGACTATCATGGAAACACTGTTAAATACAGCGCAGATGATGTCATTACGAGCGAGCGCGAAGCGCGGAGCGAGTCCTCATTGAATACCGGATTTTTCTCACATATAAGCGGCCGGGATCCCCGGCCGGCCCGGCCGGGCCCCGGCCAGACCGTCGACCGCTGGTCAGAAGCTTATATCTTTTGAACCCCGCATCCGGTTGTACAAGCTCGTCTTTCGCCAATAATGAAGGATAGTCCGCCATTTGCAATTGTCACATTATGCTTATTTTACATGTTTTTCTCATTTGAGGGTAGCACGGCGCGGTGGAAGAGCACGGTTGCGCGGTCAGGGGTGTCAGAAAAGTATTATCCTTGCTATAGCTGAGAAAACGGCTGGACTATAAAGCTTAAAATTTTGGCCTGTCCCGGTCTTGGAGACCACACCACGGGCAATGTTGGCACAGGTAAAACTCTGGTCACACTGCACGTGCGTTCACGTGCTTACCTCGGGCTGTTAACGTCCAGGAAATGGTGGACCTGCAAGGAACAGGTCGTTGCAATACGGGCCTATAATCTCAAGGAACCAAAAGTCGAATAGACGAGGGTCAACACAGAGTGCGTAGAGAAACGATCCGCCCGGCGTATGTATATGTGATCGATCAGCGGCGCGTGGTACGTGCAAAGTTACTGGCTATACAAAACGCCAAATTAATAGCTTTATGACATCTTCACAATTTAAATCAGTGCTCAGCACCTAATGGGACGTGAAGCGATGAACAAAACACCAAATCTGTAGACCAATGTACCGTCTCTAAAAAGCATGCAAAAAATTGAGGTTTTTAATGCATTATTTCGCTGTTAAATCTGCTGTAATATTTTTATTGACGATTCTAAAACATTTCCTTCATTACACCGCCGTAGCTTCAAAACCAAAGGGTGCTAAGACGATAAAAATGATGCAGCTGTAAAGCGCAATCAAATCCATCCCCACCCGAAATGAATTTTTGCCTACAAACATGAAGCTTATAATTGCAAAAATTTAAAATAACGCGCCCGTCGTTGTATGGGCTCGAGGCTGAGTCTAGGATATTTTTGGGAGGTTCTTCCATCAGGCGGTTAATTTAGGTGCGCGACGGGTGGCGCGGATCTCGAAGTTGGGGCGGTCTGCAGGCATTTGGAAGTAATTTTTGCCATGGGCAAAAGCAAGCATAATTTGATTTGATTAAAGTTTGGGGGTGTGCGCCGTCTCTTTTGCGGGCTTAAAAACTATTTAGTTCAAAGTATCGATTTAGTTCGGATCTATTTGCGACGGCAAAACAACACATAGCGGAAAATAATTCAAATGCATGCTTTGCACAAGACGAACCTTCGTTGGACGGGTGATAAATTGACGCGATTTATTCGGACTCGCTCGTCCTTCGCTGTTTAAGGCGTCTTTACTGGTTGAATACCGGATTTTTTCTCCACATTTAAGCGGCCGACCCGACCCGGCCCCGGCCCGGCCGGCCCGGCCGGCCCGGCCAGACCGCGACGCTGGTCAGAAGCCTTATATCTTTTGAATACCTGCATCCGATTGACAGCGGTTTTCGCCATCTGATAGCCCCATTCAATGACATTATGATTATTTACATGTTTTTCCTCATGTGATGGGTCCAGCATGGCGCGTGACACGTGCCGCGTCAGGGGTGTCAGAAAGTATTATCCTGCTGTAGCTGAGAAACGGCTGGACCTATAAGCTAAAATTTGGTGTGAGGCTGGAGACCACACCACTTGCGATGTTGCACAGGTCAAACTCTGGGTCACACTGCACGTGCGCACGTGCACCCCTGTTCCGTCCACGAAAATTACCTGCAAAACATCGTTGCAATACCGGACCTATATATCGGTAACCAAAAGTCGCAAAGACACGGGTCAAACACAGATGCGTAAGAAACGATCCGCCCGGCGAATGCACTATGTGTCGATCAGCGGCGCGTGGTACGTGCAAAGTTACTGGCTATATAAGCGCAAATCATAGTTTATGACTCTTTCACAATTTTAAATCAGTGCTCCAAGCACCTTATGGGACGTGAAGCGATGAACAAACACCAATCTGTAGACCAATGTACCGTCTCTAAAATGCATGCAAAAATGGGAGGTTTCAATGCAGTATTTCGCTGTGTAAAATCTGTCTGTAATTTTTTATTGACTGATTCTATTAACAGATTTCCTTCATTACACCGCGTAGCTTCAAAACCAAGGGGCTTGACGATAAAATATGATGCAGCTTGTAAAGGCAATCAAATTCCATCTAATACCACCCAATGAATTTGTTTTTTTTTTTCCTAACAAAACAATGACGCTTATAATTGCAAATTAAAATAACGCTTCCAAAATCTAATTTATGTTCAAGTATCGATTTAGTTCAGATCTAGTTGCGACGGCAAAACAACACATAGGCGAAAATAATCAAATGCATGCTTTGCAGCAAGACGAACTCCGTTGACGGGTGGTAAATTGACGCGGATTTATTCGGACTCGCTCGTCCTTCGCCGTTTAAGGCGTCTTACTGGTAGGATATGTTTCTTCGTCGTAACAAATTGATAATCAGAGCTATTTTTGGTCACAATGTTTTATTGCTTTTGGATACAAATGCTACTATTTCATGATTTAGGTATTACTAGCAGGCCCGTAGCCAGACGGGTGCACTGGGTGCACGTGCACTCCCTTTGATCAGAGTGCACCCCCTGGCTCTTCTCTGTGCACCCCCTTATAGGGTTTTCCTGAGTTCTGAACTCGTGCCAGTGATTGTCTTGTGCACCCCCTGGGATTTTGGGCTGGCTATGGGCCTGACTACTAGTCGTCACAAAGCAAATAACATTCAGTCTTTTTAGCATGGGGTAGGTCATGGTGTTTCATTTGTTGTTGTATGTGTTTCATGTGTTTCAAGCAAAACACGTCATTACATATATGTATCATGCTCCCCTGACGTTCAGCAGAGGAAGAGCCGGCCAGGGGTCGAAAAAGGAAAAGCGGTCACCAACGAAATTCTTGATCAAGGCGGTCGCCGGTATCTGCTTATCCATAATGGGTGTAGATATATCGGGGATAGATGGCAATATATCAGGTGAACGGGTGGCAAATCGCCACTGGCGATATATGGCGATACATCTTGTTGGACATTAGGGTGCATCAAAATACACTTTTCCATGATATCGATCTGTCTGGGTGCTAAAAGTGTTCGAATTGGGAATATTATTAGAGCTGTAAAATATGGAAAGCGATCGTAGTGAATTACAGGTCCAACACAAGGCTTGAAGAAGACACGTAGGGTCCTTATGTATGTCCCAGGCATTGACTGGGGTGGTGGGCAAGAAGTGCCCCTGCCGCGAATAATTACGCGATATAAAAAGTAAATAAGAGTGGTGATCTGAAACCTTTCAGTACTTTGTTCTTACATCAATTTCACACATCTTAAAAAAACTTTCAGGTACGGGTCACTCCAAGGTCATTGACCTAGGATCCATTTGTCTGGAAGGCATGTCAAACCGAGTTTTCAATGAGACGGGCCCGTTCAATTGTTTTCGCTGTAATGTTTGACTCCAAACGTACTAAGGAACGCAAAATTTGTGGTGTTATATATTTGGTCACTCCCACCACTCTACGCTGCACTGGGAGAGAACAGTTACGTCGACGCTCAAGTAAATGTTCGTCAGCTGGAGAGCGTCTGACCGTGGTGATAGGGAACTATAACACACAACACTGAAGCTTGCGCTGGTGTACCTATGTATAGAGAGAGCCCTTATAACTGACAAAGATTTGCGGCACAATTGTCGCCTCGGCTGACGTGTGAGCTACTGGCATGAAGTAGAAGTGTCAACATGGCCTTCGACACCTACCGCCTGCTAAAACCGTCATCTCACGGTAGCCTGCATTGCCATCCCACTCGCACTTGGTCGACCGCTGCTCTTGTCCGAGTGCCGGCACCACATTGGCGAGGTGCTCCTCACTCAGCTGTTCAGCGCTCTGAAAGCAGAAGAACTTCCCTCTTGCTAGAGGTGGACCTGTTCGTGAGTCTGCGGGGAAAACTGGACGCTGTTGTCGCACGAGGAGGGCGGATCGCTATCCTGATACAATCCCGACGACGCTGAGCCGCAGTTCCTGTTCAACATGCAAGCTGAACTCGTGTCGTGCGACACCGAGCTGCTGAATCACAAGCGAGGCGACTACCACGAGTTCGTGCTGCTGCTTCTGCTGTACCTAGCCCACCCGGTGCCGCGCCGACTCCAGCTCGCCTCCAAAGACCAGGGGCTCTGCANACGACCTCTCCTGCTTCCTTCCCCATGGCCGCCTCCTATCTTATGCCGATGACACCCAGCTCCTTGACAGCTCCCCACCTGACGTCACCAGCTTATCCCACCTCAAGCTTCGCGTTAAGGAGTCCATCTGCTGCCTTCAAATGTGGTTTCAAGCCAATAGTCTGAAAATGAACCCTGAAAAGACAGACTTCACTCTAGTCGGCACAAAATCATCCATTCAAAAGACCGGCAATTTTCATATCAGCATCTCTGGCAAAACCATTTACCCATCAACCACAGTAAAGGTTCTGGGTGTACTCCTCGACCAGCACCTCACCTGGGAGGCCCACATCTCTGCGGTCGTCCGGCGTTGTAACGCTATTCTAGTGTCTTTATTTAAAATTCGCCACCACCTAAACCATGATGTTCTGAAGCTCTTTGTCTATGTGCACGTTTTCCCCCATATACAATATTGCTTGTCTGTGTGGGGAGGCGCCGTCGACTGCACCTTGGACAGGGTACAAACAGTTGTTTCACTTTGGCCGCCAGACTCGTCACAGGTGTCCCGTCGCTATGACAATTTCGCCGGCCTGGAGACGCTGGGATGGATGATTGTGACCCGAGATGGTGTGCCCGCCACGACTGTATTAACGTGTACCCGTGCCCTTCACGAAGGCGATTCACCCCTGAGCACTGTCGCTCACTTTTCACAACACGAGAAGGAGGCCTCTTGCGGAGCACCCGAGCCTCCGCGAACGGTGTCGGCTCATTGCACCTCCCGCGCGTCCGGCTGACCTCCACCCAGCGGCAATTCCCCTACCGCCGCCTGGAACATGCTGCCCCAAACGGCAACCCATGCCCCCACGCGCCGTGCCTTCTTGTCCATTATGTAACCATGACCGCCCTGACTGCGTTCTCTCTTACTCAATAGTGCACTCATACGTTTTGAAGAAACGTAAATCGCGTATGTCGAAAAAGGTGCTCTAAATGATCATCTGTGCTAATTATATATTGCTAATCTGTGCTAATTATTGTTGTCTTCCTTGTAAACATCGACTGTATTTGTGCTTGTATTTGTATTTGTACTGGGTTCAGAAAAGCCACTACGTGGATGCTCCCTGAATAAACGAACTTGAACTTGAACTTGAACTTAATACAATAGCAATATGTAAATGTTAAAGACAACTTTGGAGAATCAACTGAGCAGTAAAATGCATCGATGGAAAATTAAAATGTGGTGAAGAAAGCTGCTAACCAACGATGCAACCGCATCTAGGCACATAAACTAAGGGTGCTAATCGAAATTCATATTCATTATGAATATTTCACCCAAATAAAGCTGCAGTTCTTGAGATATTTACAAACCAACCACGAAGCGGAGCACATTGCAGATGTACACATGTAAAAAGAAGAAAGAAGAACACTCAAAAGAAAAATACGAGGACAAAGGCGCGGAGCGATTGGACAAAAACAGAGCATTCGATATTAAACAATCGTCATCACTTGTGCCAACAATGGAAATAAAATGAAAAGTCTCCATGAAAGACTTTCTTTTGAATCAAAAATAATGCAACTTCTTAGGCGTAAGCTGGGCAAAACCAAGATAAATCAGAAGAACAGCAAACCTAGCATAAATATTAAAAAACATTATGTTTTTTTGAAAACAATACTACAAAATACAAATATTTTGCGTTTGTTTAATTTTTTATTTTTTCGCCCAAAATTTTTGTATCAGGAAAAAGTGACTTAATAGCCTATAATTATTATTTAAGAATCATGCAAGTTTGTATCATGATGCAAGTTACCAGCAACCTAAACTGACTTAACTCTTTAGTTTTTAGTTTTGTTTTTGTGTGTGTTTATGTTGTGCAGGTAAAATGTATTGATTCTTGTATTGTATAAATGAAGTTGAAATGTCATAAGCTACCTAATTAATACGTTATAACCTCCAAACCTAAGTAAAGCTGAAGTATTTCATTAACAAACTTTCAAATTGTAGAAAGCTCAAGATAATCTGAGGTTGATCCACACTCATTTCTTTTTCTGCTGTTTCTTATTCCTTTTGACACTCTTTGTTTGAAAGGACTTTGTGAGGGGTATGTATCTCCATTAGGGGATGTTCCTTTGTTTTCCTTGTTGTTGGAATCAGATTTTTCAGGTGTTCCAGCCTGTTGTGTCAGCCCCCGCACTTCCTCTTTCTCCCCTTGTTTTGTTGTCTCTGTCCTCTGTACTGTGTCCTCTTTCAGTTTGTCCTCTGCTTCCCCCAGTTTTCCTGCTTTCTTTCCCTCTGTTGAGCTGTCAGCTCTGGTCTTTTTAGGCTTACCTTGATCTCCACGTTTCTGTCCACTTTCATTTTCTGGACCTGTATTTTGGTCTGCCTCTGTCCGCTGTTCAGGCCCTGTTTCCTGGTTTACCTTCTCTCCTGCTTCCTCTGTGTTCCCTGTGTCCCTGTTCATGTTCCGCTTCATGCCCCCCTCCTGGTCTGGTTCACCAGCTGATGCTGGTTGCGTGTTGATTGAGTGTGTTTTGACTGGTTGTGTGTTGACTGGTTGTGTGTTGACTGGTTGTGCGTTGACTGGTTGTGCGTTGAATGGTTGTGCGTTGACTGGTTGTGCGTTGACTGGTTGTACGTTGTTGTGTTGTTGTCCTTGGTGTACTACTGCCTCCCTGTATGTGTTTGGTTGGTTTATAATCTTTGTGGCGATAGCATCATCTGTCATGTCTGGTGTGATGATTATGCTTGGAGAACCCTTTACATTTTTTACGAAGACATGTCCACCCTGAGTGTAGTATGTGGTAATTTGACCCTGTTTCCGGAGTTCAGCACATCTGGCAACCAGTGACAGTTTGAGGCAGTGAGGGACTCGTGTATGAACAGGCCTCTCTTCTCTACATCTTTTGGGACCCTGTTTCTGTACACATCGTCCCTCACTGCCTTGTTGTTGAAGCTATGCCCCTAAGGATGAGGCATTCCTGTCGACTGTACTGCTCAGCAGCTTCCACCTGTGTTTCTGCTGCAGTAACTCTTTTTCTAGTTTTTATATTTTCTCCTGTTGATTTGAGATCAAGCGTCTCAGTTCATTTAAACTCAGAGAGTCCGACATATTGCTCTCTCTAATAACAAGCTACAAATTCCAATTAGCACCCCACTGATAAACTAATCAGCAAAACACATTTGCAGAAAATTAAAGGAAAAAAACTCAGTCACCCATGATAAAAATTGAAGAAAAATAAAAAACAATTTCACAAAATTTTCAGCAAATGGAAATGTATAGCAAGTAACCACCTATGAGATAAAAAATGTAATGGTGCCAGCTGCCACCAACGAGAAAGAAAATGTAATGGTGCCAGTACCACCTTCGCAGAAAGCAATGCGATGCGAGCCGACGAATGCGGCCCGCAACCTGTGTACAGTAGAAAATCGTTGAAAATGAGCCTATATAACAGACATCGTATGAAAAACTCAAAAAAGTGAACAACCCAAAATGTGATGAAAAATCCTCTCGCCCTTTACTATCAGAGAAATAAACCCGTATCGGGCCTATTTTCAGTCGCTCCGTAATCAACACGCACTTGGAGATCCGTTCGCTCTAGCTCAAGGTCACGGAGTGTATATTTATAAGTATATATATATATATATATATATATATATATATATGCATATGAATATGAGATGAATGAGACTAATTCAAATATAAAAGCTTTTGTATTCAGAAAAAGTAAACGCGTTTCGATAACATCATCATCAGTACTAATTCTTAATACAAAATATAAAGAGTCAAATTTTTGGCGACAGAAGACAAAAATAACGATTTGAAAGATATATGAAACTTGACGTGTTGCGCACTTTTAAATGTCTTTTAAGGTGATATTGCCAACAGCCGCTCCTAATGCGTAAAAACCGTTTGTGTGATTAGTGCATTACATTTTCCCTATCATTACTGACTCAAATATTTGTATTTGAGCTCTTTCCATTCCTGTCTTAACAGCTACCGCATTGTGTATACGATTCCATGTAAAGTGTGCCCTAACACAGCTTATGTAGGGGAAACGGGAAGGAATTTGGAAAAACGCAAAATACGAACACCGGAGGGACATACGAGTGGGGAATGAAAAAAGCGCATTTTTTTGTCAATGTAGTGGATTATCAGGCAGTCCACTAGATTTTCGACCAAGCCAGAATCGTGTTCAGCTCTGATGATTACATCAAACGTCCGTGTAGTAGAATCAGCCATTAAATTAGTTCAACAAAAAATATGTAAGGCTGTCTCAGGGCCATTTCGCTTTCAATAAGTGATAGCGGGAATCATTAAAGCGAAATTTTGCAACGGAAGCTCCACTTGAATTGTGTCATGTGCGGGTGAAAAACAATAGCTTCTTACCGTAATAAAAATATATTTGACATTTCAAAAGAGTAGGCACACTCCCTTTAAGGAAATATCCACCTTTCAATTTTTAACCTAATTTCATAGACTTCCATTCTGTTATATATTTGTTGATTATTTAAAGGGACACTGCACCACCTTAACATTATATTTGAGTTGAGATAGCCATTTTCCGTGCTAGGCATTGCAATTATGTATAGTATACGTTAAAACAACCACCGAGGTCGAATCACTAATAAATTTGAGTTTGATTTTGACATATGCAACTTTGACCTTTAAAAGAATCCCACTATAGTCAAATTATTTTAAGTTGAATGTTGAGTAACTGGAGCCTTTTCGAAAATAGCATGCGCTATATGCAAGTTATTACTCGAGATACTGGAGCGGCCAAGAGTGACGCACAATGGAGATGCATTGCGTGAATGATGGTTAAATATGATGTCCATTTTTGTACGTCGACTTATGTGACTGGTGTCTTCTTGAAAATAGCAGGCGCAAAGCAAGTTATAATCTACTAATATTTAGCCATGATACTTGGTTTTAAATCAGTTTTTCCCCAAGTAAACACAATACTTTTGTATTCATATTTGACAATCATGCACTCAATGCTGCACCAGTGTGCGTCGCTCTTGGCCGCTCCAGTATCTTAAGTAATAACTTGCATATAGCGCGTGCTATTTTCGAAAAGGCTAAAGTTACTCAACATTCAACTTAAAATAATTTGACTATAGTCCTATGTAAAAACTATTTAACGTAGAGAGGTGATTATTCAGCCACAAATCATTTTTCGCTTTGCTCTACAACTCTGCTATCTCAGTTCGAAACCTCATGTTACAGGTGAACTATTTTCATTAATAGACGCAAAATGATGCCCGGAAATGTCGTTTACGCCGGGTTTCGAACCGGCCTCCTCCGGCTCACAATGCGCTCACCATTCACCACTGCGCACGTTTCAGGTACCTGCTGACCACGCTGGGTGACAACATGAACAGCGCGGTGTTCAGCGGAGTTCTCAGGAAGCTGCACAAGGCATTGGAGGAAAATGACAAGGCTTAGTCGAAGGCCTGAGATCGTCCACCGAGGCCCAGCAGTGGAACGCGCTGACCAGAGCGACGGAGAAGGATAGGAGGAAAGCATGAGGGCATGACAGCTGCAGTGTTACAGAAGAAAATGCTGCATCGTGCTGCCATCAGCTGTGTGCCAGAATGGCATGATAAATGCGTTAAGTTGTGTTTAAATGCCATGCTGTATGGTACTGCGCAGACAAATTGTATAAATGTTGCACCTTGCCTTTTTCTGTGCACGGGCTTTCTGTGCAGCGGTCACCTGCGCCTTGAAGAATTGCGAATATTTTCGGGAGCTTTTCTAGAAATGATGAGTTTGAATCAATTTTGTTTGGACGTGAAAGAGAAAGATAATTTGATGACAGCAATACAACTGTAGATCTTTCATGCTTCTTTCACAGCTCATGACACAACAGATGAAAAGGAGCACCATACAAATATATGTGGGGATGTGTGCAATGTTGTCAAATCTGCCTTAATTTTACTGCTGCATAGGCTAGCGTCACGTTTTGCGTTTCCTTTATTCAAACGGTGGGGCAACTGCCCCACCGTTCAGCTACATGTTGGTGGGACTTATTGGTGGGGTAACTGCCCCACCAAATTTTGTCACATTTTAAGGTTTGTTGGCGTTAAAATTGTTATTTTTCGCCTCAACCATGCCAAACAGCCAGCCAATATGACATATTGCCCCACCAACTTTTTCTGACCAATAAATGGCCGAGTCTTCCCCCTGACTCCGCCCCCCTTTATCCCCCTCAACAGAGAAGGTTATCCCCCTTCCTTCGAAGCCCTACCCTTGGCTAGCGTCAATGTGTAACTTCACTTCTACCTATGTCCAGTTTCAATGCATTTATTCAGATATTAATACGTCTATCTGGGTAATGTTGTGTTTCTAGCCGTTAAACGATATTATATACCAACATATTTTAGGTGTGCATTCAATTTCGTGTTATTGGTAGTTTTAAGCGTACTAATATTGCAGGAAAACGAATGAATAATTATACAATTGCGTGTATGTTTGTGGTGCATAAAGGTATTTGGCCCCATAAACCCTCTTTCTATAGATAACAAAACATTATTTACATCATATCCTGATCAGGGGTGGTTAACTGTTATGTCCTTATGGATAAGATCGGGGACAAATAATTAATTATCATGGAAGTGCTCGGGGGCAAAATGTCAGTAAAGATCAATACCATGCCATTCCTGGGAAAATTCAACAAGCGGTCATGTCATTAAAACAATTTCCGGCAGAACCACATGTAGGTATTCTTCAGTCTTCACTTAATGGCCCCTTATCGGAGCCGGTGACAATAAGGAACATTAGCGCCAGCCAACGGGCGAGAGACAGCGCCTCGTCATCACCTCATGGGCTTGTAGATGGCGTGACAAGGTGTCATAAACATATGCTAATAGCCAGACTATTAACAAATACAACCAATAAAACTTAAACAAAAGCAATATTCACCTTCATTCAACAAAATATTATATTACCTATATTTACATAAGTCCAAATAACTGATAAGCACACGGCAATCATAAAACACTTATCACAAACGGCAACGGCGTAGCCAGCAGCCCCGCCATCGAACATTCACGCTCATTCTCGCCTGCACACGAAGCTGTCAATTCTTTAGTTAGTTAAACACGAGTCTTCCCGTGAGAGCCCATCAGAACATTATCAAGTCCTCCAGTGATAGCCCATCTGAGCAGACCACCATCATACCATGCCCCGTCGGTTCGTCTTTCAGCAGGACAGGCCGGTTAACACGAAGGAGAACCGGGGTAATCCGACGAGCAGGAGGGGACTAGAGACCGACATAATTCAAACGGAGAAAAGGTATAAGCCAAGGCATCGCACTCAAGGCACGTTATGGGCACACAGTTGGCATGAGTGCTAATCATCATTGTCATTATATACGTACATTTACATTTTGTTCAATTAGCAGTTGCGTTTCAGCTCTTGATTACCAATAATTTAGTTTCGGCCATATTTGCGACGGACAAATATATACCAGGTATCTAGTAGAAAGCTGATTTTTTTCGGCCCTGCCCCTGGTTTTGGTACGATGGTACGGTACGATCGCTTCATTTAAATGGTCCCTTGTGCAATTTAAATGGAGCGATCGTACTGTTAAGTCAGAGGATCTCACTGATTTACCAGCGGACTTTGGAATAATTCTACTATAAACAGTAGAAAGTCGGGGCCATTCAGTATAAACATCCAGTAGTATTTGTAAATTCCTGCAATGCATCTGGAGCAGTTGCGTTGTTTATGGCGCATGAGACTTATTAACATTCGAATTTGCTTGTATTGTGTAATATGTATGTCATACATGCAAACTGTGCCGAGATTGATTCTCGTTTTGTCGCACTTGTAATGAAACTTTGAGTTGAATTGGTTTAAATGTTCCGTGCGATTAAAGGTATATTAAACCAGTAAGGTGTCGTGGTTGCGATGAACGAGCGAGCACGAAATAAATGTATCGTTAAATTCAACTCGGTCCGGCAAGTAGTTGTTGAGATATAAAAAGGTGCCCATGTGCGCACGTGCTACGAAAATGTGTGCATGTGCGCACGCACTCCAACCCTGACTTGTGGGAAAGTGGCGGCTAAGAGGTCCATAACCACACACCAAATTTGAACACAATCAGCTCAGCCGTTCCTAAGATATAGTATAGGAGTGTGCACGCGCGAACGTGCAGAGGCACGTGTAACCCATGACTTGTGGAAATGTGGCGGCTGAGAGGTCTCTAGCCTGCCACTAAATTAAAACAAAATTGGCTCAGCCGTTCCTGAGGGAGAGAATAGGGGTGTGCACATGCGCACGTGCAGACGCACCCCACTCCTGACTTGAGGGGAAACTGGCGGCTGAAAGGTTTCTAACTACACACCAATTTTAAACACAATCGGTTCAGCCGTTCCTGATGAATAGAATAGGGGTATGCACGTCCGCACGTGCAGAGGCACCCCACCCCTGACTTGTGGAAAAGTGGGGGCCGATGGGGTCCATAACCACACACCAAATTTGAACACGACCAGCCCTGCCGTTGCGAAGTTTTTGCGACAAAATACCTTGTAACACCCCTCACGTGGCAAGTGTTCCGCGCAGTGGTAGTCACCCACATAAGTATCAAACCGAAAAACGCAAAAACAGAAAAACGAGAAACAACGCCACGTGAAATACTGCCGATTGGATATTTCGCCGCGAAGATACGTCCACGCCACATGAAACTCGCCGTCTCAGGTCTGCTGTACCGCAACAAAAGACCGTAAACCATACGGAAACCAAGCAAACCAAACCACAGACAACGCTTTTGAGCAATCTGATTTATAGTCAACAGGAAAGTATTGTGCAAGAGGTGGTTAGATTAGCTAAGGCAACCCAGAGTCGCCAGTATAAATCGATTTCAAGTTGCAGCTATCGCGTTCCTGGTGTTTGTATGCCAGATAATGCCTCAGCCGATTACAACTACCGCCTTGATTCGCTTATCAGACACAGTGCAGCTACGTGCCCGTGATGGTCCGGTTAGCTGCGCAGCAAGGAATACAGTGATTTTGTTACTAGCTGATCGACCCTTCTAGGGTCATTTGGCACGAATATGGGAGATGGACCGGTACGTATTTTTTATAACTAAAGGCGATCGAATTCCTCGACATGGCAACGTAATAAGCAATGACTTACGCGTGCCGGCAGTTTGCCATTTTTAGAGTAATCCAATAACCAAAGTATTAGGTATTAATTGTTAAAGAATGTTCTAAAATTAGCAATAACATGCCAAGTATTTATATAAAGGGAATAGGTCACATTGAAAGTTGTCTTGAAATTCAACCATACAGTGCATCTTGAGCTCTAAACTACGAATATGACTTTGATTGGGACAACTGATGGATATATTAAAGAAATAAGTAAGTTTCTCTTTGTATTTCACGAGAAACCGTACGATGGCAGCTGGCGTGCTGCCATCGTACGGTCTCTGACAAACATCGTACGGTCTCTGACATCGTACTGCCAGCCCCGCTCCGCCAGACGCCAAGTACAGTCTCTGACAAAGGGCCGCCGCGCAGCCCGGGCGGCTGAGCGGATATTAAAGGGAAATAGTTCACCTTTAACATTAGGTTTTGAAGTTGAGATAGGCCAAGTTGTGGCGCATGCTCGAAAATGACTTGTGACGCTTTCACATTTTCCAAGAAACCTCTTAATATTTAATATTCAGTCCTAAAAGTCGGGACCGGGTATACCCGGTAACTCCAATCGCTGATTGGGCTGATTTTGCTGAGTGGGACGTATGATTAGGACGCACATTATGACGTAAGACTTGGGGAAAGTGTAAGTGCTGAAACCAAAAACCATTACTGTTTCCAGTAACCTCATTATTTTTATTGCCAAGAATTGAACTTTGTCAGTAATAAGCTATTGCATATGGATTTTGATGTTAGATCTCTATTTTAAAAACATTTTTCCAACAAAACGTTCCTGTAGCGTAGCATAAGCGTTCCAGCCGCGCGTCTGATAAGCGATTCCAGGCTCGCGTACCAAATTGTTGATCTGTTTCCCCTCCCCACTCAACCGAACCCCACCTCGCACCAGCTTACCGCGGCGTGCGCTGTTTGATGGGCCGCCCGCGGCGCCAGCCGCCCGCATGGGACCTTGTGACACATAATTTCCCAGGACAAAGCCGCCCAGCAGCACGGACAGTGAAGCGACGAGATGGCGGACCACTACCCACTTTTCATAGTTAAATCTAATAGTGGACGAATACCTTCTTAAAGCAAGTACTGTTGATGGTTTCAAAGCGTTGTATTTTTTCCGGGCATCTTCAACAAGTACTTGGGCAAGTTACCACCAGTATACGGACCCACGATCCTCTTTACTAAATCAATTGACGTTGCGTGCTCTCAGGGCCAAGCTGGATTTCGCATTACCTTGAGGAAAAAAATATGAATATCACCAAAATTTAATTGACATTTTTAATTTTGCTTTTTCCGCGTGAAATAGGTTTCTTTGGACTTACTAGTAATATGATAACTTAAGTTTCTTTTGCTTTCTTCATCATTTCTGAACTTTTTCTCGTTTTTTTTTTCAAGGTGAACTATTCCCTTTAACGAGGCGTCGTGATCAGATACTACGTGCCAGAGTGTTCTACCTCCGGCGCCCGCCTGACGGCGAACTACCGGAACTGTTTCGGGGGAACGAAACTTGTTTTCTAAAAAAAGGCAAACTATCTTGTGTCGATCGTATTGTATTGTATTGTACATCATGAGGAAAATCCACATGGTGTTGTGGCTATTCTGTTCCCCATGTCGGGTATGATAAAACAGATGGTCATGATGGTCATCACACAGACGCAACTCACACATCACACTCAAACACAGACACATAACACACGCTTAAACACTCACACAGGATCCACAGGATCCCACGATTTTGTGTCTTTTCCAGGATCAAAGATCCATAGGATCCCACGAAAAAAACATGATCCACAAGATCCCACGACAAAAGGATCCTGCAGGATCCAGGATCCAACCAGATCTCAGATTTTGGATCGTAGGGATCCTGGATCTTAGATCTTTTTTATCTTGGCACATGTCTGCTTCGTTGTTCAGTAACAGCAGTTACCCTTGCATCCTTCTGATCCCATCTCAGGAACGACTGAGCCGATTGTGTTCAAATTTGGTGTGTGGTTAGAAACCTCTCAGCCTCCCCATTTCCACAAGTCAGGGATGGGTGTCTCTGCACGTGCGCACCTTTTTTGTATCTCAGAAACTACTTCCCCTATTGAGTTACCAGTTACCCTTGCATCCTTCTGATCCCAAAAACAATCTATTCCCCAAACTACTCAGTTACCCCTCATATCAGTCTTGTTCAGGGGCGTCGCCATCTTCCGAAAGTTGGGGTGACGGAGGCATTTTGAAGCCGATTCTTTTCATGCAACGCCCATAGGCGTAATTGTAAAATTTGCAAATGTTTGCAAATACCGCCTGGGGAACGCCTCCCTCCCGCATCCCCTGCCTTCGACGCCCATGTCTTGCTTCAACAAACCAGAGTTAGGAACTACCCTTGGTTCGGGAGCTGGTGATTTAAATTGCGGACCAACTCTTATATGTTGTGACGTGTACCTACTTTTTATCGGCTTGAGGGCTAATTTGTCGGGCCCTAAAATAGGTAACTTTATACAGAAGGAAATATGAGGGGAGTAGCGTTAATCAGACGAATATCACTACCACGTGCCATCATGTGACTTTCAACCACCTTTTTGCAATCGCATTTGACAAATGGGCAAAACTGTTTTAAACACTGCATATAGAAGGCACCACTTCTTGCCGTTTCACCATAAACATTAACTACCGGCCATAACTATTAGTCGGCATTCCATTACAACTAGTCATTGAGCAAAACTTTCATTAGTCTCCAAAACAGATCGGCATTGGGTGAAATTAATCTCAGTGAAAGTTATGCAGACCGACGAGCAGATATTTTGATCGCCCATCTATTTCTGCCAACGCACAAAAGCTATACTCGTATATAAGCAAAGTGACGAAATTTTTCGACCATAGTCGAAATAATGTCGAATTACAAACAGTTTTGCAGAATGAGTAATCTAGTGACTATGTAGTGTTTAAATAGTTGTGCTCATCTGTTAAATTCGGGCGCCAGCAGCGGATCTGTTTTGTCGAATGATGATTGTTAAAATTGCAGTTCAAATAGTTATGCTGAATGGTCAAATGCGAGTGCAAAAAAGTGTAGTAGACTTCCGACTACAGAAATCACGCCACGTGCCGTCATCACCGTGATATCACCGCGATTGCACGTGGCTGAGTAACCACAGTCCGCTAACGGCCTGAGCAACGCCAGAGGCGGATCTGTGGGGGAGGGTATCGGGGGCAAGACTTTTACAGGAATGAGCATGGATAAAAGTTGACACTGTTCAATATTTTACATAACAATTTACGCAATGATTATGAAAGGTAGCGTTGAACTAACCTCCATTCACAACGCAGCGAAGTTCGATGAATAATTTGTACTGCAATTTTGTCAAACTTTTTGGAGATTGTACCTACAGCATGCTGCAGGCGGTGATGTATACGCCACCCATGGGCCTCTAAAGCGGTGGGGACGGGGGGACACATCCCTCCCAATGGGCACGCGTCCCCCAGGCCCCACTCATTTTAGGATTATAGCATTACGCCTATTGGCGTTGCATGGAAAGAATCGACTTAACCCTCGCCCGGGTAGGGCAAATTTACTGCGTGTCCGGGTAGGGGCGGGGGTGGTACGACCCTCCTGGCGTTTCGCCCCTAATTGAGCTAGAGCTTCGAATCCTTCGATTAAAAACGAGCGTGGTGCTTGTGACGAGAGGAAGCCATTGACATATGATTTAAAGGTCCTGGGTCAATAAGTGAACTCTGAGGTCATGTCAAAGACCAAATGTCACAAATTGTAAATGTGTGAAAATTGAATACTGAACGAGCCAAAGTGGTAAAGAAAATTTTTATTATGCTTAATGCATGGCAAACTTGAAATCAGCGCTATAAAATGACCTAAAAACTGCCAAATTAAATAAAGGTCATGTCAGGTCATCTGAGGTCAGTGACCTCGGTTGAACTTTGTAAGCGCATGACCCAAGTGAAACATATAACTATGTCAAATGACTCCTATATTTGAAATTAGAGTCAAAAACTGTCCTAAAAGCGGCCAGAAGCCCCAAAAGTCACCGGAGGTCATCGGAGGTCAGTGACCTCAGTTGACCACATAATAGTTCAGTCGAAGTCCCATTCTCAGCAGAAGGCACACCTGTCACCTGGAAACACCTTTGCATTTGCTCTTGAACTTCAAACATTCGGAAACTAAACATGTACCAAGGATCGATACTACGGGACGCCAGTTTCGCCTGACATGACGTTGATAAACAGGTCATAGGTCACGAGTCATAAAAGTTGTAAACTCGAAATATTCAGAGTATGTGTCAAATTATTACAAAGTAGGGTACTGAAAGTTTCATCGCGATCGGTTAGAAACTACGTGAGTTATTTTGGAAAAACCAAAGGGGTGGCATTCACCCCCTACCCGGGCGAGGGTAGGGGGTGAATGGGCCTCCCAACTTTCGGAAAGTGGCGGCGCCCTTGACGCCACCACCATCATTGGGCCAAACATTAGCGTAGCAACAGAGGTCAGAGGTTGGGGCAAGGGTCATGGCCACCACTTACCTATTGTTAAATTGTTTTGCGTTAGTCATTTTTGGAGGCAACCGGCAAAATCCACACGGTGAGAAGTGTTAAGGAGTTTGACCCAGGTCAAACTTAACCGCAGTCCAAGGCCCTATATAGGTACTAGGTAACTACAGTCATCAAATATTTAAATAACAACCTGAAACTTTCAAAACATATTAATTGGCATGTTTTCTTTCCCATATATTCCGTTTTTTTAAATGTCATGAAAAAAATGTATCATTTTGTGAAAACAATTAGGTTTTTCAAAATTTCGGATTTCAAAAATTCACAATTTTGCAACTTTGAGATTGCCATCTAAAATAAAAATCAATTATCTACCGGTGTCTTTTTCGCTAACACTTCCCTTCAACACACAGTTCTCCACGAGTGCTTAGCCATGCACAGAGTTTGTGTCGAAACGGCCGAACACGCCCCCTAAAAACTGTCTTGGACCCCCTCCTAATGTTTTAATTTGGGAAAAAGTACACCATTCGATGCACAATGAAATGATAGGAAAATCAGCAAGTTTAAAGATTGTGGGTTGAGTTATGAATGAACTGTACACGACAAACCTCAAAGGGGGCCGATTCGCCCCCCCCCCCGACAGTAATAGGGCTAATGCGTAAATAAAGCAGAATTATCCTTCCAACGCCACCCCAAAGACTCCTAGGCCCTGCAGCGCTTTTAGGATTTCGGAGACGTGGGACTATCACGAGTATTGTAAAAAAAACACGCTAGAGTAAGATGCTGCATTAAAAGCTAATTATACCAAGAAGACACTAGAGTCTAACGGGGCGCTATCCCATGGCTGGCCGAACCCCACGGCTAATGGGCTGGGACCCGAACTTGAAATCAGAGATCATGCAGGGCTATGGCTATGGCTGTGGGTTGCAAAGTCTGCCTGTTTGTTTCATCATCTTATCAAACCAATCATGGTTAAAAGAAGCCTTGACATGTTGCCATAACAGTAGACTGAAAATGAACACATTATACGAATTTACAAAAATATTAACGACATGCCAACGGCCAGCCATTGACATTTGGGAGTGGCTGTGACTGGCTGTGGCTGTGATGCCATGGCTGTGGGGCGGCTAGGCCAAGGAAGAGTTCAGCCATGTCGAACTCTAGAAGATAGCCCATTCAAATGGCGCTGGCCTCAGGGACTCTACACAGCAACAAGCCACGCTTAGCTGAGTGGGGTCCAGAAAGGACCAGCAAAACACGCTTGAAATTGACCAGAACATGTCCTCTGCCTTGTATGTCTGATGTCCCCTATACTAATACTGTGAATGAAGGTGCTATCCTGGGACGTAGTGGGGGGCAGTCATTTGTTGCATTCAGCAAATTGCTGACAGCAATGACTACTTTTCGCCTTCTATTTATATCACCATGTCTAACACCTATTTATGTGCCTCTCTTCATTTGCATTTTATGTTTGTTTGCATTTTCTTTGCTGGAGTGCGCTTACATTTTTATTTATTTTTCTGGATGTAAAGGACCTGTCCCACCTTACATTATATTTGAGTGAGATAAGCCATTTTCCGTACTGGCATTGCTATTATGTAGTATAGTTTAAAACAACCACCGAGTCGAATCACAAAAGAATTTGAGTTTTGGTTTGACATTCTCCAACAAAGAACCCTATGTGTTGCATTAGCATAGGGTTTCTTAATCGATGTCGTCATCTCTCTCTACCCAATGTTTGTGAAAGTCGACTTGTTTAACATTTTGCTGTACATAAGCATACACTAGTCATACATAAAAAAAAAAAAAAAAAAAAAAAAAAAAAAAAAAAAACAAAAAAAAAAAAAAAAAAACAAAAAAGTAGCAGCGTGAAGTTCTCATATTTTTCCCAAAAAAATCCTTCATACTGACGGTCATCAGCCCAAATATTTAAAACGTATTTTTAAATGAAATGTAGCCACTGTTAGTGAGAAACAAACTGTAATAATCGTGTTCGGCAGCAATTACTGAAATTTACCAACCACATGCGGCATACATTGATAACTTTTGAAAAGATGGGACAGTCCCTTTAAAGTAAGGTGTTGTGCGTCGTTGGGATTGTGGGCGGGGGCATTCCTGGTCACCTATTCATGGGTGGCGGTTAGAAAAGAAAACACACAGACACTTGTACCAAGGCCCTGATCGTTCTGTCAAAAGCGCAAGCGCAAGCTTCCATAGAGCCTATGGCCCTGCTCGACGTGCCGCAAGCACAAACGCAAGAGGCTGATGAATATTAATTTTTTTCATAGAGACTGATGGGCGATGGCAGGGCCGTGGTACCATTAGGTGCTATGGGGCTTGCGCTTGCGCTTTTGACACAGCGATCAGGGCCATGGTACAGTGGCGGGATCCAGGGGGGGCGTAGGGCTGAAGCCACCTGCCGAAGAAAAGTGCCGCCCCGGCGCCGAAGGCGCCCCGGGGGCGGGCTCCGTGCCGGTATGAATTTGCAGGCCCGAAGCGCCTGCAGAAATCCATCGCTGGCATCATCCCGCTTCTAAGGCAAATTATGTTATCAGAGGCACAAATATCACGCCCTCGGAAGAAAAGATGCCGCCCCCTGAAGCAAAAATGGGTAAAACAGCCGGCTAGATTCGCCCCCTTGGGCGCCCCTCTGGACCATGCCGCCCCCGTCACCGAGAAAATATGCCGCCCTCGGGCCTGAAGCCCCGGCGATGAGAATCCTGGATCCCCACTGCCATGGTAGCACGGCCCGGTGTTGGCAGAATAATCCGTTTTCTTAAGCATAGGCTCTATGGAAGCTTGCGCTTGCGCTTTTGACAGAACGATCAGGGCCCAAGTTAAAACGAACTTGCGACAGCAACTCCTTTGTGACTTAGCATCTGTCATTGGGTGAGAAACCCGTTGGTGAGATGATTGGTGAGTTGCATGATTGGTTGGTGAGATTGGGTGAGAAACCTGTACGCAAATAAACCTAAAATCCCCGGTGGAAAGCAAGACGTTTTACCTGAGAGAGTGTGTCAAAGCTGACCGCCGATGCTACTCTCGAGAAGGACCGCAGAAGCCCAAATCCGACATCCAATGCCCAATGGTGTGTCAAACACGATGCTAGCGACAGGTACCGGCCGTCCAGTCCAGGCGCGACAGCCGTCATAAGGAATCGACTGCTCGTGTCAAACTTCAGCTGATTGTACAACAACTATGTATCTCATCAAATGTGTTCTCTGGAATCAGAGATAAACAAAAATAAAAATGAACCCAACCGTGCTGCTTTCGATTTTAAGCTGTGCCCGCGTTTTTAGGTTATATCCGACATGTTCCTAAAAGTTGTACGTGCAAATCCGCTGAAAACTGCTCTCTGAGCGGGATCTTGCCGCACATTTCATTCGATATATCCAAAAGTATTTGAGTTATCAAATATGTTCTGTAGATCAACATAAGTCGATACCGGAAGAAACATCTCTATCTAAGTCCCTTCGCACTCCGTTAAGAATTGTGCCTGCGTTTTAGCGTTGAATGCATAATATGTGGCATTACAATGTGCCAGTGTGCCACGCGCTACAGGAATGCCTCAATTGACAGGAACATTAATTTGGCTACCTATTTTTAGTTAAATGTTGTCTAATCCCTCAAGCTTAGTTGCCAAATATACTTGGGCCAGCATACATCCATACATATATTATAATCTAGTTGTATATTACTCTAGTAGGAAACTAGATCTGGTAGTTAGTGCCATCTATTTGGTCAGAAGATAAACTAACTACCGGGCGCTAAGATCGTGTTTGACGCACCATGCTCCCGTTCAAGGTATAGAGTCAAAGAGCGGATAGTTCTCCCCCAAGCACTCTGCGGAGCATCAAGCCCCACATCCAACACTAGAGATGCACGTGCAGAGGCTAAAACTGGCTCCGATAACTCTTATCTCGCTGAGAGCTGACCGCAGATGATCCTCTCACCCGGGCGGTGAGAGAAAGCGCAGGACAACCGCAAACCCAACCTTTTCCCACTGGAGGAACGAAGACTCCAAGAGCTGACCTGAGTGACCACCATTATCTCTCATTCACATGGCAGAACATCAAACGAACATTCTCCTGCTATTTGTACTTCTGCATATGTACTGCATATGATATGTACTTCTGCAGAATCTAGGAACTGACGCTTCTCTCCCCCGCCAAACCGACAGAGCGTCAAATCCGGCAGCCCCATTGTGGGGGTTTTCGCACCACTGAAGTCGCAGATCAATCAGTTCTCGTCGCGAGTCAAGCCGCGCGGGGACAGCTTCGTCTTCCGCATGCACTACCGCACCACCTTCATCTTCGTCATGGTCTGCTGCCTACTGGTAACAGCCACTCAGTACCTCGGAGAGAAGATCGCCTGTCTCGTCGACAAGGACTCGCTCTCGCAAGATGTCATCGACGCCTACTGCTACATCTCCAACACGTACACGCTGCCGCCCACGGCCGATATGGAGGTAGGTGTGCTGCCATATCCGGGGTATGTGTGCTGCCATATCCGGGGTAACTACTACTAAGCGCGAAGATCGAGGGGATGCTATTATCCTTACGGGGAAAGATGGGAATAAGCTGCTGTCATACATATTTACCACATAGGTACCTACCTATATTGCCCATTGCTGGTTTACGCCTGATTGGCATAGCATAGTTAATGTTTTTATTAGTAATACTCATAAAAGAGTGGTGCTATATTACAAACTAAATATCTCAGGGTTGTTGTTAAATTTCGTGTCGATGTTCCCAACAACGGTGTGCTTCTGATAAGTATCCAAGGAAGGATGTCATCGTGTGCGATATGGCCACACAGATTACATCGCAACCACAAAGAAGGGTTGATTCCATAGCGAACAACATAACGTTGATTGGTTGAATGGTTGGATGGGACGATGATAGGTATAACGGACAACACTGAAACAGAAGGGCTTAAAAACAAACAAAAACACTGTCGCGAAATACCTCCTCAAAACGTGGCGGGCAGCTTCTGTATTTCACCAAGATATTCTAAAAAACAATGCGTTTTTACTTCCCTATGGCTTGGACACGTGCTGACACAACTCGTGCTACCGCCCGCAGAAAGGTCTCCAGGTGGCGCAGCCTGGCCTGGCCCGCCTGGGTCCGGACTCGAAACTCGAAGATGAGAAAAAATACCACAACTACTACATGTGGGTGCCGTACGTGCTGTTCCTTCAGGGGCTTTGCTTCTACATCCCCCACTGGCTGTGGAAGATGTCGGAGACCAATAAGGTCATGACCGTCCTACAGGTCAGTCAGTGCAGCCGGTCCTGGTGCTGCTGCTGCTGATGATGATGATTAGGGCATACAATTGCAGCATGCAACCAAGGGCGGATTTAGAAAGACAAAACATTTTTTTGNATACATCAATACAATTATTTCAGTATCATATCATCTCAGGCCCTTCTTGATAAAGAGGATACAATTTTTTAGTCGAGTGACCGTTTTGACAGGTCATTCAAGGTCACAAACACTTTTTTATTGATAACCTCGTGACGAACGAACAATATAGCGACTCGTACATGGTCTCAAAACGTTTGTCTTGTCAATACGCATACCTTTTTGATATGCAGTTTGGACTACTTATATCCCCTTGACCTTGACATGACTTCGGCCCGGGGTCAAATTTTCGATTTGACAAATTTTGGTATGATTCGAACCGCAATACAAGATAAACACAATGGTATCCAAAATAAGTGCTTCTATATGTCTTAGATAAAAAGTTATTAAACCGCGAACAAACTTTTTGGGCTTTAAAAAAACATTTTTTTTTTAAAACATTTAGTTGACCTCTACAGCCTAAACCGTTGACCTGAGGTCATTTCTGATGGGCATATAATGCGAAAGACAATTAAACTGCTCTGCGCAGTCGCTTTTTTCGGATTCCTCCTAACTGCATAGTTTGTCCGAGAGTAAATTGGCAATGTTTCCTGAAAATATCATGGTTTAGACAAATGTGTATTTTGATGACGTCATTTGACCTTGAAGATAGTAACCCAAGGTCACCAAAGTTTCACAAAAAAGAGTTAATTGTTGACCCTAACTACATACTAATTTGCATGTTCGTAGCTCTTATGGCAGCCGAGATCTGAAGGGGGAATGAGCCCCCCCCGACAGATTCGTATACTTTTCATCCCTCCAGGAATAGGGTTAAGTTTATAGTTATTGACGAAAAGGTGTTGGCGACCTCGAATGACCTAAGATGACCCCGTAAGGGTTTCTGAGAAAAACCTGCACTTGATTCATACGTAATATCCTATTATAACATCGTCCAGAAGGAAATGGACTGATATCGTCGAAAAAGAAAACATTTGAATATTTCTCCTTGATATATAATTGGTAGGTCACAAAATTGATCAGAACTCAGGTCACCGATATAACAAATCAGAGATACACATTTTGTACATACTGATGACTTGATGTAATACTAAAAGTTTGATATCGATCCGTTAAAAACTGTGATCTTGGCACGACCGCACACTTTTGGGTAGGTGGGGTCACTTGACCTGACCTGGTGACCTGACCTAACCCGATATGAAACTTGAATTTGTGTAAAATGTGCTGAACGGTTCGATGATTAGTTATGTCAAATTTGGTGGCGCTACGCGCCGCCGTTTTTTCGTGATCTTGATAAAACAAGAGGGGTTTTCAAACACCCGACCCCCCAGTGGGGCGCAAGGTTAATGGACCTCTTATAAACGAAAGTCCTCATACATAATCTTTTTTTTTCCGGTTTATCCTGACAGCGTTTTTTTTCGTTCATTTTTATCCTGACACGTTTATGCTGACATTTTTATCCTGACATCAATCGAGTCAGGATAAATTGACAAGATTGTTCGTGGCGACGAAAATTTTGGTGAACCACAAAAACCCTTCAAACGTGCATTCTGTGGCTATTTATAAAATATAATTATTTGAAATCCGCGCTTATCCTGACATTTTGTCAGCATAATGTTGCGCATAAAATACTTCATGCTTACATATTTGCTTCTATATTTTGCAAGGGAAGGAGAGAAAAAGGGCTTCTGAGAATACTGCCGACCAACCATGACACATAGTTCATTTCATTGCAACTAAAAATGTCAGGATAAAACCTTTTATGCTGACCTTCACGGATGTCAGTATACATTGAGATATTGACGTTGCCCATCAAAATACACGTGTTCAATTTATACTGACATTTGTGTCAGTATAAATTGAAATTCTTCGAAAACCACGTTTATCCTGACTTTTTGTCAGCATAAAGGCAGAAAACGAACACATTTCATGTTTACTGATGTATGCAATTAATGAGAATTAGAATGTGTACAATAGGGCGGTTCATATTTCCCTTTACAATTTATAAGCTTTTGTGGCTTTTCACATTTTTTTGGATGCTGCGAGTCCATTGGTACACATATTTTCACAATCATACAAATTATTGAGTTCGGGTAGTAAGTTTGAATTTTCAATTTTTATGTATAATAGCAAAATATGTACCAATTTGCTTTCAATATTGTGATCAAATCCTAAAATTATACACGAATGAAACCTTCAATATAAAAACTACAAACCATAGCCTTATAATATTTATATATTAATGAAAGCGAATAACAAAAGACAAAAGAAGACGACAGTTTCTGGCGAAGCCCATCCTCAGGTCCTGAGGATGGGTTACGCCAGAAAATGGGACCTGAGGATGTGCTACGCCTGAAACTGTCGTCTTTTTTGTCTTTTTTGATTCGCTTTCATTATCCCGCGCCGGGCCGGGGGGGAGCGTTTAGACGCCCCCCCCCCCTCAGGTTTTTCCGGGATATCGGGAAAACGGCGGCACGTAGCACCGCCAAATTTTCAACACCTGTTCATCAATATTTTGCCCAGCCTTATCTATTTTTATGACTTCAGGTCATGTCAGGTCAGGTCACCAGGCCGGGTGATGTGACCCCGCCTCCAAAACTTTTTGCGGCCCTACCAAAGCCAGAGCTTTTTGTTGATCGGTTTCGTACTTACAGGTTTTCATGAGGGCATCACTACCTATAGTTTGTGTATCTCGGATTTTTCATATCGGTGACCTAAGGTCATTCCTAACTCTTCATTATAAGTCAATGGGAAAAATAATCAAATGCTTTCCATTCCTAGATACGCATTATATCAGCCCAATTCCTTCTTTTTCATGTTATTATGGACATTCTTGAAGACCGAGTGCAGTCTTTCTTCTGTAGTCCCTACAGGGGTCACCGGAGGTTCATCGGTCACCAACACCTTTTTTCAATAACTATCGATACAATTGAGATAGAGAATTGAAAACAGCACCAGTGTGTTTATCTCATCCAGACGCGTCTCCCAGTGTACAACATTACCTTATTGGGTCACCACTTGACCTTGACCTGAGGTCAATTTTTCAGGTTGACCTAACCTAGCCTATTAACATATAGATGATTCGAAGCGCCTTGACGAGACAAACACGATGGTGCCATAATCTTTTTCTTATCTTACTTATGTGAACAGTTATTCATGAAAACATTTTTGGCAAAAATTAGACTTTTTGACATTCGATGACCTCTGGAGCCCAAACTATTAACCTGAGATAACATTTGATGACCTGATGCAATTGCAAATTTAAATAGCTATCTAATGCGTCTCTACTTGTTTGCTCCTAGCGATCATAGTTTCCGAGATAATTGGGGGTATCTGGAGCTAAGTCCTAAATTTTGGAAATTTGACCTTTGATGACCTCTGGTGACCCAAATATCGACCTGAGAAATTTTGCATTATAATAGTTTCCAAATCGCTTTTGACGAGCTCTCGATTGGTGTTTTTGGTTTATATCTAGGTCTCATGGGAGCCGAGTTAGAAGGGGGCGTCTAAACGCCCCCCCCCGGCCCGAGGAAGGTGGCGCCGAGCACCGGCCCGGCGCGGGTTAATATATCAATATTATGAGGCTATGGTTTGTAGTTTTTATATTTTACAATATGAGCCTCACAAAAAGCGCTATCCCACATAACGAATGAAACCATTGGATACAGTGGATAAATATCGTAACAGGTGGGTAAAAAAACGTTCCGAACTTTAAAACCGTATGTCTATTAAAGTACATGCCTCTGGACTGTGAAATGTTGATGATATTTACAAATTTCTAGAACAAATTTATGTTAATTAATTTCTCAATTTGTATGTAGGTACGCAAATGTCATCATGATCTATTGGACTATACATGAAAAGTGTCAGATTACAAATTTTAAATACATCTTCCCTCTCCCCAAAAAATGATATATTACATTTTTTGCAACTGTTTATTAGGCTCCTGTAGATGTTTCTGAAAATTTGCAATTAAATCCATTCAAGTTTTTCTCATTTTATGAACTAAAAAGTTAATACCAATACAATTTTGTATCATTGTAGTTTTATTTTAACACGTAAACGATCGCACTTCCCACAGCGCAGACCATGTCTTTCAGTCGTCGCTTCTACTGCATCGCCTGACGTTGTTTTCCAAAGGTCGTTTTATTGGTTTTGCAATTTAACCCTATTACTGTCGGGGGGGGGGGCCGAATCGGCCCCCCTTGAGGTTTTCGGCGCTACAGTTCATTCCATAACTCAACCCAGAACTTTCAAAACTTGTGGAAATATCCTAACATTCATTGCGCATCGAATGGTGTACTTTTTTCTAAATTAAAATCATTAGGAGGGGTCCAAGACCGTTTTTTAGGGGGGTCGTGCTTCGGCCGTTTTTGACAAAATCTTTGCTGGTTAAGCCACTTCGTGGAGAGTTGTATATTAAGGAATTGTTAGCAAAACACATCGATTAGAAATTGATTGTTCTTTCAGATGGCATCTCGGAAATTTAAAATTATTGAATTTTGAAATCTAAAATTTTTTGAAAAACTTTTTGTTTTTACAAAATGATACAGGTTTTGTTTTCATTGAGTTTTGAAAACCGGAACATATGTAAGAAAAACATGCAAAATAATATGTTTGAAAGTTTCAGGGCGATTCTAAATGATTTTGATGACCTGATGTCAGGTCAAATGCTAACCTTCGAACATAATATTGGTGAAAAATGAAAACCAGATGGTTTAACGCAATACATCAATCAATATATTTTAGTATCATGGTCATCTTTCAGCCCTTTCTTGATAAAGGGAATAATTTTTAGTGAGTGCCCTTTTTGAAAGGTCATTCAAGGTCCACAAACAACCCTTTATTCAATAAACTCGTGACACGAAAACAATATAGAGACTTGTAAATGTCTCAAAAAGTTTGTGCTTGTCAATTACGCATTCTTGTGATATGCAGTTGACGTACTTTATATCAACCTTTGACCTTGACCTGACCTGACCCTGGGTCAAATTTTCGATTTTGACCCAAAAATTTGGTTATGATTCGAACTGCAATGACGAGAGAAACACAATTGGTTTTCAATAAGTGCTCTAATGGTCTTATATAAATAGTTATTAACGAACAAAACTTTTGCTAAAGAAGGGTTTTTTTAAACATTTATTGACCTTCTACAGCCTAAACACGTTGACCTGAGGTCATTTCTGATGGGCATATATGCGAAAGACAATTAAAAACTTGCTCTCCAGTCCTTTTTTCGGATTCCCTACACTGCCATGTTTCCGAGATAATGGCAATTGTTTAATGAAAATATAATGTTTAGACAAATTTGTATTTTGATTGACCGTATTTTGACCTCGAAGATAGTAACCAAGGTCAGCCAAGTTTCACAAAATAGAGTTCATTGTTGACCCTAAACTACACACTAAGTTTTTCATTGTTCGTAGCTCTTTATGGCCAGCCGAGATCTGAAGGGAGGGGGCCGAATAGCCCCCCACGACCAGATTCGTTATACTTTTCATCCCTCCAGGAATGTGGTTAATATCTTTTACGTGTCCATGTTGCATTTTTGCTTTAAAAATGTGCTAAGTTTTTGTTAAAGTTATTCTGATGTATCCGTTCAACTCGTGTGTAATGACGACACAACATGTGTCATATCTAATTTAGTAACCGAGTTGTTTACAATTATACGAATGCTTTGATATGTATTATTATTAACCCGCGCACTGCTGGGGGGGGGGTGATTTCCGCCCCCGTCAGGTTTTTAAGAAGTAGCGGAAAAACGGCGGCGCGCAGCGCCGCCAAATTTCGTACACCTGTTTATGCATCAATCACCCACACTTTGGAAAAGTTTTGACTTGAAGTCATCTCAGGTCAGGTCACAAGTCCATGTCAAGGGAGCGCTCAGCCTCAAAAAGCGTCGGCCTAAAAGACCGACCGGAGTGGGTCGTTTCGAGAATTTAAAAAACTTGCAGGATTTTATTAAGAATATCAGGTAACCTAATCGTGTCCGGATTGTTCTATCGGTGACCAAAGGTCCCAATATATCCCACCCCATTTATAAGGAATGGGGAAATATAACAATCTCCCTTTTCATAAAATGAATGCATGGATCAGGTAATCTTCAGAATCATGGCTATTTAGCTCATTCTAAATGATCCAAGTGCAATTGTGCTCAGTGATCTCTACAAGGTCATCTGAGGTCATCTGAGGTCTATCTAATATTTGCTAATAACTCTTGATGAGAAAATAGATAGAGACGATTAGTTGACACCAATGTGTTCGTCTAGTCTGGCCGCGTTGCCACATATGCAACATGATTTACCTGGGTCAACAAATGACCTTGACCTGACGTCAAATTTTGAAAATGACCTTACCAGGTCACTGTGTATATGTTTCAAAGTGCATCAATGAGGCAAATACGATGGCGTTAAAATGATTTCTCTATCGTTGTTAGATGACATGCTATTCACAAAAAACGGTTTTGCTAAAAACAGTATTTTTTACCTTTCATGACCTCTGGGGCCTAAACTATTGATCTGAGATCAATTTGTAGGAAATACATACGATTGCAAATTTCAATAGCCATCGATTGGTATCCAATCGTTTGCTCCTAGCTATCATAGTTTCCGAGATAATCGGGGTTTCTGGAAAAGAGTCCTAAATCCGGAAAATCTGACCGCTGGTGTCCACTGGTGACCTCAATTGTGACCTGATCCAAGACAAGACTGAGCTACTTCGATAGAGCTTGCCTAGAGCTATCTAATAACGTTTTCCGCTTGTCGCTACGTTGCGTAGTTTTAGAGATTTTACGGGTGGCGGAAATCAACCCCCCTGCAGTTCGTGTTCGGCGCGACCCCTTGCAGTGCGCGGGTTAAAATTGGTTTCATTTTTTTTTAAGTTTTAGTGACGTCATTCACGTGGAAAAGTGATACATATTAGGACCATCGTAGAAAACATAAATTTACAGCAAATTGCAAACAAGAAACGTCCAAGTTATACATTGAGAATGCATTTAATTGGCTGTCTCAAATTTGCAAAATTTGGGATTTTTGATCAAATAAATCCAAAAAACGTATTTTTTGAAAAATTACTACAAAATCACAATTTTGAAAGATACTAAAAAGTAATATAATGAACAGAACTAAGTATGAAGAAATCTCAAACAAAATTAAAAAGCAAAATGTCTCAGACATTTTGAAAAAGTAATGGCTCACTAAGTATACAAACTTATAACCCTATTTTTAATTTCACTTTTTTGACTTATTTGGACAAGATACAACAAAATAAGTACATACTTCTTCTGTATGTCTCAAGGCGATACATATAAGGTGAGGGCGACTGAGCTCGGTAACGTGACGTGCATTGTGGCGAAGACACTTCCAGGTGCGGTAAAGGATCCGTCGCGTTTTCGCCGCAATGGGAAGACAATGGGAAATCTGAACATTTTTTCTTTAATTATTTTTCATAACTTAATCCGACCACTTTTTTCAAAGAAACGCATTGATTCATGAACAAAATTGGCTTGGATTTTTATGGTGGTAAATATGTATTTTTATCATTTCATTTAATAAATAACTAACAGTTTCAATTCCAGGGGCGGCTCTTAGAATTTGTTAAGACAGGTGCCGCTGCCCGAGGCGTATATTTCCTCAAAGATAGAGGAGCATTGTCCAGGTCCATGGGTACAATAGCTTCCCGATGCTTTCCGAGGGTTGCATAATGTACTCTAAGGTTGCCTATTCCGAGGGCGGCGATGTTCCTTCCGAGTATGGCATATGCGTTGTGAGAGTGGCAAAATGTCCTCTGAGCATAGGCGTACCCAAGGGGGGACGGAAGGTCTATGCATGCCATCTGGCCTATGTACCCTAATTACCCTGAATGTGCCCCATTGGAAATAGGGCTTTAACCCGAGAAATACTGGGGGTGGCTATTTATAGCCCCCCCCCTCCCGTTATTCTGCAATATCTCCTAAACCAACGTAGGTATCGTGACCAAACTTTTAGTATCATGTTCCAGATCAATTTGACACATTGTGCCTGATGGAAAAAAATATGGCTATCATAGGTCATCCGGAAATGACGTCAGAGTGACGTCATGTTCTGCGTTTTTGTTGAAAAATGAGGGTTTGCGGGAAANATTTTCATAATCATTAGCGCCACTTTATTTCATATTCCAATATAATTTTGAGATGGACGACACACCCTACTCTGCACATATATCAATCATTTTTTAAGCCGCTCATTAAACTATAAGTTTGCAACTGTGCATTTTTGTATTTGCGATCATCTGGTTTATAGATGAGCTTAAAGTAAGAAACATGTCGTTTAAACAACACAATCTTGTCTCGTTTCGAGTGAAGCCTTCGGGGTTATTGACTGAAAATATCGATATTGGTCGTGCTATCATAGTGTAAATACTAAAGACTTTAGTATTTACACTATGGTGCTATCTTGCGGCGCTCCTGACGTAAATATTTGGATGAGAGATGGGTATAAGTAAGTCAATGATGAAGTTAGACTTTCCCAAATACAATACAACTATTTTTGTACATATAATTCTCATTTTTTATCTTAAAATAAATATAGAATGTACCGACCCAATTATGGCGTGCTAAATCACGCTCCGGTCCCATTGCGCAATGGCGGGCTAACTCGATGGGCTAACTGGTAACCAGCGAGCGTGGACGGGTTGCCGGATTTCTTGACTCCTTTGATTGTCTGTAGCTTGAAGCACCAGCTAATAGCCACTGTTAAGCATTTCTTATGTATTCGGCTTCAAAAGAAGGTACAATAAGCTTAATCTACACGGTCATTAGTAGTGTGACTGGACAGATCTGCACCGTGATTCAGCAGCTGTTTTGTAAGGGGAAGAAGAGCAGAATCATTGCACATTTAGCCATGAGGTCATCAGCTGTTCATGCGTACAACTTCCGTTTCAGTTTTGGTTCAGTCATGTCTGTGCATTTTAGGGTGCACTTTATAAATGATTTAGGAAGGAAAAAGTGCACAACGTCAGCAAATTATTTTGTCGATTCATTGACGAGATACAGATGATACCTAGCAAAGCGCAAGACTAAAGGGTGATGTAAAAATGATGAAAATGTATGCACTTGGCAAGGCGGTAGAGTTTCTAAAAATACATTGTTCAGAAGAGTGAACACTGTTGCTCTTGTGGAAGACATTAATATATATATATATATATATATATATATATATATATATATATATATATATATATATATATATATAGTAATATAATACATATATATTTTATATATATAGTATATGCATTGTATCTTTGGGGGGTAGTATATGGATCCATGGTTTTGTAAATATTGCAACATATTATTTTTCATCGACTCGGTCATTTTTTTCAAAAATGAACTACATATAGGTTTATGTAAAAGATGCCGATCAAGCACCTACGTATTGTGTGAGATGAGACTTGATCAAGGCTGCAGTCGCGACGACACTTGAATGCGCTGTAATCATCATCTGATCATAGGCAAGATAGTATCGTGGGGAGAGGAGGAGAGAGTCAATACTCAGCACACAGAAGAGAGAGTAAATATACTCAGACGAGTGACTGCGCTTCTTAGACTGCCGGCGATTCACGGCTTCCTGACCACCGAACAGGGGCGCAGTCAGGGGACAGAGGGGGAACGTGGCCCCTCCCATTTGGCCTAATTTTACACTGTAAAATTATCAGCGACGTTCTCCTTTTTGCGACTTTGTAGGGGCCTTGCAAGACATATTGGCCTAAATCCGGAGTAATGTTTTTTCGCGACATTTTTTTCGGGGGCCCTTTGCCGAGGATGCCTTTGGTGATGCCGTGCCATCCCACCCCTTGCCAAATATCTGCCTGCGCCTCTGCTGCTGGAACATTCGGCTCATTTCGTCTTCTAAGTTCTACTACCTTAAAGGGAATAGTTCACATTGAAAGTTGTCTTGAAATTCAACCATACGGTGCATCTTGAGCTCAAAACTACGAATGATGACTTGGTAGTGTGGACAAGGATGAGATAGTATGTGAGAGGAAACAAGATTAAGTGTTTCAACTGTGTATTTTCACGAGAAATCGTACGATTATAGCAGTGGTCGAGTTCTGTGCCCGCCAGGAACGCCATAGATACAGTCTGGCTGACAAGGGTTGCCGGCGCAGGCCCGGGCGGCTGAGCGGATATTAACGAGGGCGTCAGTTGAATCACAGTAACTACGTGTCAGAGATGTGATACACCTCCGGAGCCCGTCTGGCCCAACTACCGAATGCATGAGTATGCGGGGCCCCGTAAGAAAATGCCAGACTAATCTTGTTATGTGCGAAACTACTTTACGTTGCAGAGTTTATTCATTCAGCCATAATAATTTTCGATCTGACTCATACAAAAAACTGCTATCTCCAGTCAAAACCCCATTTTTAAGGTGAACACACGCCCTTTAAATATCATTGAAGTTGGTGTAAATGTAAGGTGCTACAAGCCACACATTTATTCATTAACCTACGGGGTCGACTACTCGACGACTCAGGGAGGGGCCTGTCGACCCTACAAGGTCGACAGGCCCCTCCCTGAGGTTCTTCTTAAATAAATTTGTACACGTCAAGCTCATCTTTCTGATGTTTTTAGTAGCTGAGTTCATAACATTTGTGCGAATTCTTCCGATATTACATTGAAATTAGTTTGGCAGTTTAAGAGATAAATGACGTTTGAGTGACGTCATGTTTGTGAAAAACGTAAAACGTTGGAAAAATCGACGAAAATATAGTTTTGCAACAAACAGCAACCAATAAACGTAAAAGACTTAAGTGACATTCTATATTAAAATATGACTTTCGGAATTTAAAGATGTTGGGTTCTTTGACCCCCATTTTGTATCATTTCAAAATCAAATGTCAAATATTTTTTAAAGCCTGAATAGATGTGAGAGATTTGATCATAAGCTTGAATAGATGTGATAGAACTGATCATAAGCATTTTTATCCCAATTTGAATTTCAAAGCAATATCTTTATTTTTGACTGAATGATGGCTCCCTAGGTGTAAGAAACTTGTGACGTCATTTAAAAACTTGTATTGACCAGATACGAGCAAATTAATACATTTTCTAAATCGCAGAGCGACTGTGAAACTGAACAATTTGTCCAGGAACGTGCTTTTTACTTACATATATTTTTTATGACAGCAAAATCGCTAATCTGGACGTGGTCGAGTCAAGGACATTCACTTGACCTGGACGGTCACCCGTTGATCTGAAACCCAAAAATTGCATACCATTAGATTCCTCACATGACAGGCATTATACTGGTTCTTTCTGCGTTGCTCATTCAGGGACGTAGCCAAGGGGGGCACGGGGGTTATGCCGCCCCCTGAGCAAAATCAATTCACACTAGATAGATAGAATGGGAATCTCTGATAACCCGACCCTACCTGAAAACCTGGCCCCTCCCCCCCGTTCAGCAGTATTTGGCTGAGGAACAAAATTAGATTTTTCCGAGGTGCCCCTCTCCCTGATAAAAATACTGGCTACGTGTCTGTACTCTATTAACTCCCGTAAGGCGAGGGTTAAACTTGGTTATATGAGTGAAAGGTTCAAGACAATTACTATAGAAAATAATGTGTATGATATTCCAGTACTCCTCGTTCGCTCAGTGAAAGCGTTTGACAAAACTTTCATTTTATAAAATGATCACTGTAAACTCCTTTTGACAAAGTTCATTTTTCTAACCACTAATGCTGGTAAAAATATGAATATTTGGAGTGTCAGAAAATATGTGTTTTTGCATTTTTTAAACTTTGTTTTCCTTTTCTTTCTAGTTTATTCAATTTGCTAAGTCTCGCAAGCCACAATGTTGATGTTGCGTAATTGTTGCAAAATTGTCCAGCCTTCAAATTTGTATTTGCAAATTAAATTTGTTGCAAAATTGTTTGTTCAGCTTTCCGAGGATCATATTATAATGTATTGTTTTGGTTCAAGATTGTCATGTTAATTTCGATGCGAGAAATGATTCCTTTAACCCTATTCCCTGCGGGGGCAGATTCTGCCCCCCCCCCCGGTAGTTTTTCGCCCGCTGCTTCTGAACCGTTACGTCTATCGTCTTGAAACAATCGGACTTTTCCTAAATATGAATGACGCGTGTTCTGTGATAATTTTAAAAAAATCGGACCAGCAGAGGCGGCTCCAGGGTCATGTTTTTGGGAGGTCGTTTCGAATGCGGGTGTGCGACGCATACTTACTTCGTAGTTTGCGGTGGAATAAAAGCGTCAGAAACTAAGTTGATGCTTTGTACATCATACATAATTGGATATACATATTTTGGGGCAGAGGCGCACTCAGTACAATTAAAATGGGAGGCGATATTCTTGCGTCCATTTAGGCCACTCAAAATAAGCAAGATGCACATAAGAGCGTTTCCGAGACATGGTTGCGCACCCACAACTGTAGTCTGTTCACCTGACTCCGCCATGCACAATGTGTTACCATTTAGCAAATTACAGCAAAAACCCACATGCGCACGTCAACGTCCAAACACTAATGGAAAAGCACATATTTTCTCTCAAAAATTCTCCACATTTTTTATGTGATGATTGCGGCCATGATATTTTCGTTTTGTACTTGGTCCTTTCACAATGTTTGACAAACATGACATTTGATAGCTCAAAAACGTTTTCGTAATAGCAAATCTGTTGAATAATATGGCCACAATGACCTATTTAAAAAACCACCTAAATCGAGCTAGTGACTAGCTCGTATTTGTTTGCCTCTGGCCGCGAGGCATTGCCATGGGAATTTCGTCATCTTGAGGCTGATGTTTTGCAATTGAGTTGTAGTGAACGGGAGGTGCATTGCCATATGGAAATTCGTCTCGAGGCAAGTTTTGCAATCAGAGTTGTAGTGAACGGGACGGCGGCAATTGCCATGGGAAATTCATGCATCAGAAGAGTTTGTCATCTGATCTAGGCTAACGGGAGGGCATTGCATGGGAAATTCTCGTCATCGAGGCGTTTCTAATCGAGTCTAGTGAACGGGAGGGCATTGCCATGGTTTCGGTCATCGAGGCTGTTTGCATTGAGTGTAAGGTGCACGGGAGGCATTGCCACTGGGAATTTTCGTCATCGCGCTGTTTGCAATTGAGTGTAGTGAACGGAGGGCTGCCAATGGAAATTCGTCATCGAGGGCAGTTTGCAATCGAGTTTAGTGAACGGAGGGATGCCATGGGAAATTCGTCATCGAAGAAGTTTTGCAATCGAGTCTAGGTAACGGGAGGCATTGCCATGGGATTCGTCATCCGAGGCAGTTTTCTAATCGAGTCTAAGTGGAACGGTGGGAGGGCATTGCCATGGGAATTTCGTCATCCTGAAGGCTGTTTGCAATTGAGTGTAGTGACGGGAAGGCGATTGCATGGGAATTTCGTCATCGAAGTTTGCCATATCGAGTTTAGGTGAACGGGAGGGCATTGCGCATGAAAATTCCGTCATCGAAGAGTTTGGCAATCGAGTCTAGTAACGGGAGGGCATGCCCCCATGGAATTCGTCACGAGGCAGTTTCTAATCGAGTCTAGTGACGGAGGGCATTGCATGGAATTTCGTCATCTTCGAGGCTGTTTTCAATTGAGTGTAGTGAACCGGAGGTCTTGCCTATGGAAATTTCGTCAGTCGAGGAGTTTGCATTCGAGTTAGTGAACGGGAGGGCAATGCCATGGATTCCGTAGTTGAGGGCTGTTTGCCAATTGAGTGTATGTGAACGGCGAGGTGGGCATTGCCATGGGAATTCGTCATCGAGGCAGTTTGCAATCAGCGTTTAGTGACGGGAGGGCAAATGCCATGGGAATTCGTCATCGAAGAAGTTTGCAATCGAGTCTAGGGCTAAGGGAGGCATTGACCATGGAAAATTCGTTCATCGAGGCAGTGTTCTAATCGAGTCTAGTGAACGGGTAGGGGCATTCGTGCGTATGGGATTATCGTGCCTCCGGAGGTGGGCTGTTTGCAATTGAGTGGTAGTGACGGGAGGGCATCTGCCATGGGAAATTCGTCATCGGCCGTTGTGCAATCGAGTTTTAGTGAAGCGGTAGGGGCATTGCCGATGAGACCATTTTAGAGCAAAATAGCAATTCGGGGTTCATAAAGAAACATTTCGTCAGCGACAAATTTGAATGGGTGTTTTGTCACACGAAATCGGGGAGCGGTCCTCGGAGATCTCTGGGGGGGCGGAATCTGCCCCCCCGCAGGTTAACGTAATTCTGGCCGCCCGCAGGGAATAGGGTTAATACGAACTAGGCTGTTAACCCAAAAGTGCATGTTTTGTACCAAATGACACACTGATCTGTCTGTCTGTCTGTCTGTCTATCTGTCTGTCACTCGGTTGATATCCTTCGACAGCTCAGTCGCCGATGATAGTGTGATGAAAAATGTATTCTTCGTTAATATCACCTCGTCTCTAGCACGTAACCCAAACACAAAAAGAGAAAGAGAAAAAGAGATGTATGTGTGGCTGAATTCGAGTGACAGGTAATCTTTTTATTCTTTTTATTATCTAGGAATCACTTATCGATGCAAAACAAATTCAAAACAAAATATGGCATGCTGTTCGTTGACATCTAAGTCAACTGACTCATCTATAGAAATATCGATGAACTTGAATTTTGAGGAATTTCTTTAAACTTTACCATGGCGCTTTTGCGGTATGAATCCAAAGGGCTATATCTATAGTCTTTGGGACACTATAGCTTTTGCTCTATAAAAAGCAACGTCACTATCCCTCTCCACCGCATGTGGCTCCCACTCGGCGCCCTCTGTTCCACTGGTTCCGGTTGGTGGTGGAGACGATGATGACTCCAATGACGTCACCATCCCTGACAGTGTTAATGACCTCCAGTGCGTCCTGCGTCAGCGACGCCACAGCACCTATAAAAGCCGGGTGGGGGCGGCACCAAGGCAGTCAAGAGCAGACAGCACCACCAGACAGGTGAGCCGGGTGGGGGCGGCACCAAGGCAGTCAAGAGCAGACAGCACCACCAGACAGGTGAGATTCAGACAGAGTTGTTGACCAGACGGCACCCAGACATAAGCGAGGTTCAGTCGGGATTACTAATAAGTTCGCAGTGGAAGTGAGTGTGAAGAAAACGGTCGGTCATTTTTTTGTATTTAGTCTTCTTTAAAAATTAAACCTTTTGTTTACCGATGTGTGTTTTATTTTCGTTTCAGAACCATGAAGCTCCAACTTCTGTTGATCGCTGTCTGTGTGTGCGCCGCTTCGGCGGGCATCCCTAAGAAACTTCTCAAGAAGTATGCCATGAAGAAGGTAAGACAAGTGCATTGCTATAGGGTTTGTTTATTATCATACATTATCACCGTTTAATGTTTTCAGGATTTCAATATTTTAGAGTTGCTGAATATTAAAGCAACTGATTCCAAATGATTTACCAGCATGTGTACCATCTCTGTTCCAAAATATGAAAAAAACACAGAGAAGTAGTTCAGCTAAAAATAACACACTTCCTAATGTTTTCTGCTTTTCCATGAACTACTATTATCACCCCGCCTCTATCCGTTTCTACAGGTGATGGAGAGCTGCTTCGGAGAGCAGCTGATGTCCGACATCAAGCAGGAGGTGGAGGTCGCCTGTAACAAGTGCCACGGACACCAGGGCTCTGAGATGCCGCAGCTGAGGGACCAGATGACAGCCATGCTCGCTGGCGCTGAGGACGTCATTGCCCATCCTCCAGAGCCTGCCATTTACTGCACACAACGTCCCGATGAGACGTGCCGGTGTCCCGTCCACTACCAGACCGAGGTCAGGTGGCGCAACACTCGCAGGCTTGTTGTTAGGTGTCCGTTTCTTTCCTGGCAAGATTCACTAAACGGTACAAATTTGTAATCTGCATAGCGTTAATCTACATGCCGTATCAAATTTGTTGGTGCATGCATTAGGCCAATTTGCAAGGATTGTCGATCCTTATGAGCATACAGCCTGCATTTGCATGCGTGTCAACCGGCAATCAAACAGTACGGAAAGATATGACCACTCATCTCGTGTTTGTACTGTCACCAGGTATCCTATCAACGCGGAGCTTAGTAGAGCAGTCCACGCCCACGGCAAATTCACTGACGGAGAAGTTGGAGAAGATGCGAATGAAGATTGCCTCCATCGTCGGCAACATGACGTGCGTGCTGCAGGAGCTCAAATTCCTCGACTCCAACAACCAGGTCGACTTCCCCTCCATGAAGCGCCGCATCATGGACCTGCCGCTGCCGAAGGAGCTGACTGACGACATGTGTGACGGCCTGGACAAGTGCCGCGACTTCGCCTCCTGTATCCCTAGCTCCTTCTTCGGAATAGATCGCCCATTCGGTCCCCGGGTGATTGCGGCGGAAGCAGCTGGCCTTCTTTAAGTGTTTCAAGGTGGGTGCAGCCTGCAGCGTTCTGTAATGCTGCCATAAAATTGCTATGTGTCAGCCGAGTGTGGGCGAGCTGTTCATTAACAATTTGTTACTGAAGGAATGTCAACCATCTGGAGTCACATCTACTGATTTATCGTTGAACTTAGTATTTAGTATTTAATACAATGTTTATAATTATTTAGTATTTACCATTTTTGCTTAGTATTTAGTATTTACCATTTTTGCTTAGTATTTAGTATTTACCATATTTGTTTACCATTAAGTATTTTACCCAAATTATTTTCAATCATTTTACATTTTGTGGAAGAAAGCTATTCTTAAAAATATGGGTCTCAAAACCTCAAACGTCAAACAGGAAAAACGTCTAACAATATTGTCCAGTCGATTCATACGAAACACACTGTGCTATACGACGACTAACGCCAAACTGTGCTTTCAGATGGTTAAGGTCGAGTCCTGCATGAAGCAGGACTTCCGTGAGGACTACTTCCCGGCACTGATGAGGAGCGGACTGGACTTGGATTCGGAGGAGAGCTTCCAGACAATCCTCACCTCGGCCCCTGCTTGGGGAGGAGGGTGGCATGATGGTGACAGCGGTCTCTGTGGCATGATGTGAACAGATGAAGTTGGAGGAGTTGGAGGAGCTGGAGAAGAAGGGCTGCATGATGCAAACCACATTGGACATCTGTGAAGAGTGTGAAAGACGTGGCGTTGGCCAGGCGTTCATTTTTCACTGCATCATTTTGACTAAGGGCATTTATAGTCATTACCTGGTGTGTTCTTAAACAATACATGTTTGGTCATCAAATGGAATGAGTTTTTACGGTGTCGTCGTTTGCACTGTCACATTTTTCATTACTGAAAATGTTTTGGTCTCAAATTACATTTTTGATTAATTGCGTCAATTAAAAGACATTTTAACATAACGCCTGCGTACCATACCATACTTAACCCTATTGCTGGAGGGATGCAAAGTATACGAATTTGTCGGTGGGGGGGGCACTTTAATTCACCCCCACTTTAAATATCGGCTGCCATAAGAGACTTGGTATGTGGTTAGGGTCGACAACGAACTTTGTTTTGTGACATTTTGGTGACCTTGGGTTACTATATTCAAGGTCAAATGACGTCATCAACAGTCAAATTGGCAAAAATATGATTTTTCAGGAAACCTTGCCATTATCTCGGAAACTATGGCAGCTAGGAGGAATCCAAAATTAAACTGTAAAGCAGTTTAAATTTTCTTTCACCATCATGGCATCAAAAATGACCTAAGGTTAATGGATTGGGCTGTAGAGGTCAACAATTGTTAAAAAACTGATTTTCAGCAAAAGTTTGTTCTAGAGTTCGACATGGCTGTACTTTTCTTTGGCCTAGCCACCTTACAGCTATGGCATCACAGCCACAGCAAGCCACATCCACTCCTTAATGTCAATGGCTGGCCGCTGGCCAGCCGTGAGGATTTTGGTAAATTCATATTATGAGCTTATTTCCAGTCCATTGTTATGGAAACATGCCAAGACGTCTTTTAACCATGATGGGTTTTGTTGTAAAAGGTTGATGCAAAACAAAATCCCAGGTAGCTTTGCAGCCACAGCCGTAGCCACAGCCATGATCTATATATTTTTCAGTCCGGCCCACCCCAGTAGCCATGGGGTTTGGCCATCCATGGGGATAGCCGTCCCATGTAGAACTCTAGTTTGTTCGTTAATAACTTTGTATCTAATACATATAAATTAACTGTGTTGATACCATCGTGTTTCTCTCGTCATTGCAGTTCGAATCACACAAATTTTGTCAAATAAAAAATTGACCCCGGGTCAAGGTCAAGGTCAAGGTCAGGGTGACGTAAGTCGGTCAAGCTATACATATCAAAAGATGCGTATTGACGAGACAAACGATTTGAGACCAATTGCGAGTATTTATGATGTCAGTCCCTCAATCCTTTGTTTCAAGATCTTAGGATTGTTTTAATTCAGAGATCCACTGAGATCCCAAATCCTGAAGCATTTTACGCGGAGGGATCCAGAATAATCCTAGGTCGGCATGCATGCATTTAACGCAGAGGGATCCACTGGGATCCAATATAATCATGCATTTTATACCGAGGGATCCACTGGGATCCCAGATCCAGCTTCGGGATCCAGGCAAGTCTGCTCCCAGCCAATGTGCAATGGGACCGGAGCCCTGATTAGCGCGATCAAATTATTATCGGCGACCTTTTAATAACATAACTACAATTGCACTATCTGGCACAAAATTGATCCCAAATTACGACTTTGGCATGTTTTATATTTAGTAATAAACCGTTTAAGCGTAGCATGCGTCGAAACATGTAACTTTGAATCACACGGTGGACAGTACGCGTCGACGCTGCTGTTGACGTATGTACATATCTTCTTATAAATAAAGCAAAAGCTCCTTAATGTCAGTGACCTATGGGCGGCTAACACAGACCTCTACGCCAAAAAACAATGCCAGATTCAGAATTCTCCGCTATTTGTCGCAGGTTCCGGTTCATTTATGGCTTGCAATGTCAAATCCTTATAGAAAGACTTATCCGATTATTGTTTTGCAGTTTCTTAGTGGCCTAAAGATTTGCAGCTTTATTATGGCAGTTTCTTAGCATTGCCAGCAATGCGCCACTAATGTCGAAATCAGTCGGAAAATCAAGTATGATTACCTTTCCCAAACAAAATGTCAGATCATGTCCTATGACGTCATGGTCAAGGGATCGTATCCACCAATGGAACAAGCTGAATTCGGAACAGCTATTTGTTTTGAGTCTAGGCCGACACCGCCCGTGACGTCAGTCATTCGGCTGCCTTCGACCCGGCTTACCTGCCTATGATTGTTGAAGTTAACCTTGGTTGTTTATGTATCATTTTAAGGAACGCTCGAATTCAAAAGAAAAAAACGTATACTTGACCTGTATTAGCCCAAAGCCAATGATGAAATAATGTGTGCTGCAAAACTCCATAATGTGTGGTAGCGTTAGTTGATATTGGCTTATTGTTACCAGAAAGTCTCAAAGCAATGATTACCCACATAGTCATTCATTCGGCATGCCGGTTTTCTTGTTAGCGTTAGGTGGATAATTGGCTTATTTTTACCAAATAGTTGCTTTCTTTCGGCATGGCGCTTTCTTCAGGCACCGCTCTTTTTCTCCTTCTTCGGCATGCTGCTTTCTTCGCATGGCGCTTTTCACATGCCTTTTATTGTTTCCTACCTGCAGAAGGAAGAAGAACTTACAGTTATCAACGACGTTACCTTTGCCATTATTGCTTTCTTCAGGATGCCGGTTTCTTGGATTTTTACCAGAATTAGTTGCTTTCTTTGGCATGGCGCTTTCTTCAGCATGCTCATTTTCCCCCTTTCTTCGGCATGGCGCTTTCTTCAGCATGCTCTTTTTTCTCGCTTTCTTTGGCATGCCGCTTTCTTCAGCATGCTCTTTAGAATAACGTAGTATTGTTTCTTCGGCATGGGCCGTGTTTCTTGGTAGCTTAGTATAATTTGCTTATTTTTACCCAGAATTAGTTGCTTTCTTTCAGCATGGCGCTTTTCTTCGGTATGTCTTCTTTGCCATGCTTGCTTTCTTCTTGCATGTTGCATGTTGCTTTCTTTCTTTTTTGCATGTTGCTTTCTTCGGCATGGCGCTTACTTCAGCATGCTCTTTTTTCTCGCTTTTTTTGGCATGCCGCTTTTTTCAGCATGCTCTTTAGAATAACGTATATTGTATTCTATGGCATGCCGGTTTCTTGGTAGCGTTAGTGATAATTGGTTTATTTTTACCAGAATTAGTTGCTTCCTTCAGCAATGGCGCTTTCTAAAAATCATGGAATTCAATTATCGGTAATTTCGGAAAATCTAGAGACTTCTGGATTAGTCCTAGAGACTTTTGGAGTGTACCACCCCTGTAAATTGGAGGTGCGTCTGAAGGATTACCGCTTGCCTTGCATGATATAGCTCGCTTTCAGGAACTGGTGGTGAGATGTGAAAATAAACTAAGTCCAGGAACTAAATTCCCAAGGCAGGCAAAGCTGTGGCCCCGTGCATTTCCCGGACAACGTCGGGTACCTGAGCTAGTACACAATAATCAAGGACAAATGTTTGACATCATTAGTTACTCAGCAAATATGAATAGGGTTGCATCCTACAAAATGAAATGTTTGCTGCATAATGAGTCTAAAAATATATAATACAATTTCGTTTATACCAATTTTGGTGTGCTTTCTTGAGACGTGTACAAAATGTTACGCACAGTTCTCAAACGTAAAGTTTAATAGGCTCGATATAAAAAGTCCTAAGAAATCCTAGGTTTATTTTAGCACCAAAGCGTTGCCTAATGAATCTTTTATCAGGAACCTATTTATTTACCTGCAATAATTTGCGATCTACGGAGCAATTTACATTTTTGCATTATTTGTTGCTGGCACTTTGGTGGGTAGTATCGCCGCGGATGTCGCGCTATCGCCGGTGTATCAACATTGCCCATGGTTATACCATCCTTGTCTCTCCCGAGCCACCAAGTTAGCCTGTGTGACCGACAAAGAAGATTTTAAGTGTTTTGGCAAATAAGTGTAAATGTCAAGCTAAGGTCAAAGTAATTTTTAAAAAATGTAAATTTTTGAAATTGATAAATTTAAATAAAAATGGCATGTTTCTAGCCTAGTTTTGTCTCCGAAGTACATTGCTGTCATGCATTTGTCCGCGTCTTGTCAGTAAAAGCTCCAAAACGCAATTTCAAAATATGACATCATGAGTTCCAGCACTGTGGATACCATTCAGTAAAAATTACATAATTTTGCTTTTTTGTAAGATAGTTGTTGGTATATATTTGTCTGCCAATTCACTGGTTTTTCAATATTTTCGAAAACAAAAATTGTAGTCATGTTTCCCCAAAAAAACGTTTTTGAAAGTTTTAGGGTCAAAAATCCAAAATTCCGAAGTTCAGAGATGGCCATTTTGTAACCATGATTATTTACAATCTCCATCTATTTTGGATTATATTTTGCTTATTATATTGCCTTTGTACGGTTTGATAATTTTAGCTGATTTATGTGTAGAAGTTGTGTGTAGTGACGTCACTAAATTCGCTATATCTGAAACATTGATGAACACAATTTCTTCATTTTCGCACAGAAGACGTGAAATTGATGTTAAATAAGGTTCCCGAAGTTTAACCCGCGCGGCGTAGGGGTCTCTCGCCGAACGCGCGGCGTAGGGGGGGGGGGGTAAATATTACCNACTCAGGCCGACATATCCTCCCTTCTGACACGTTCCTGCCCCGCTCCGTGTCCTGTTTGTCTGCAGGCGGAGAACATGGGCGTGTACGGCGCCTACCTGCAGAACTACCGGCACGCGCTGGAGCGACGGTGCGCCGCTGCTCGGCCAACAGCGCCGACTTCGCCGACATCACTCGCTGCATCAAGCTGCGCTCGCTGCAGGGCCAGACACTCTCACTGGAGGAGCTGCTGCACAAGCCGGTGGCGCGCGTCCAGCAGAACGCGCCCGTACTGCACGTGAGTGGCGCGTCACACCGCGGCCGGAGAGGCTGTCAACAGCTGATGTAAAATAGACATTACTCTCTGATTCCTAGTGTGATGAAGATTTGACTTAGGAAGCATTTGTAATTGGGGTGTTCGGGACCGGTTTGATCGAGAACGTCCGACGATAGAATGGTATGTGTGTTTAAGTTGACAGGGTGTCGGTTATTGTTACACGATGTTTCCTTTACTTGGGGAATTGGTGGGAGGAGAACCAGCCGCTGGTGTGGAATGGCCGCACAGTGTCTGTGTCGGTGTGATGAAAGAAGTGGAACTGATAAGGTAGTTCAACTGATACGGTAGCGCTCGGCCGAGTGACAGCCCTCTTGTTTGGGATGACGGAAGGGTTGCTTGGTGCTCGACTCTGAGTGCAATGGTATCATTATCTTGAACGGAGAGCGTGAGAAGAGGTCATTACATTCAGACATCAGCGGCATGCTAAGTGAGCGAGTACTCAGCTCGGCTGTATTGTGTGGCTATTCGTGACTCTGTGATCCTGTGATGTTGCAGGATTTGCTCAAATACCTGCCACCTAGTCACCCGGATCACCGCACCATGGGGCTGGCGCACGCGCTCACTATGACGCAGTCCTTCATCAGCAAGTACAACGTCGCCGCCGCCAACAACCCGGTGAGCAGGCGCTCTTTCGCCGGTCGCTGGCGAACTTAGTGCACTGGTCGTGTTATGATTGACATCTTCTTAGTCCTTCCATCGCCTCCCTCACCTTTGTTCCGGGTCAAAATCTGCGTCTTTCCGCCACCTCCCTCTATCTGCTGATGGCAGCTGTTCTTACCACGCCCCCTGGCTGGTGACCGGCCCAGCTAAATACCTCAGAGTAGTGTCCGTCACGTGCCGGGTTAAATGCCGGCCGGACGTGCTGTGCCGGCCGTCCCGGCATGTCGGTCCGTCAACTGTGACTGACGGACGGCTCGTGCCGACTCGCCCTGAGGTCTGTAGGTCGGAGGTGGTCAGCTCGCCCTGAGGTCTGTAGGTCGGAGGTGGTCAGTGCGGCGGGGACGTCTGTCAGTGGCGGTCCTGCTGGGGGGTGGAGTGTGCCGGCGCTGTACTGTCTGTGTTGTGAGTGTGAGCTGACCTTACGTCCCGCGTAATGAGGCCCCGTGTGATGCCACGGTGTGTCTGTGTACTACCGACGGTGCACTAATGGTGTGGCTTTGGGGCGCTGTGAGATGATCGTGTGGGTGTGGTCAGAGACTCGTCTGAGCTCAGCCGAGGTGCAGGATGTGACTGACGCGTCCTGTTACAGCGCTCCGAGAGGATGCAGCGCCACGTGGTGAAGAACTCCGTTCATCGTCGAGCTGGTGGATAGTAACAGGAAGCTGCGGCACCTGTTTCTCTTCAATGACGTCATGGTCTGCGCCAAGTACAAGGTAAGATGTCTCACGGTATTAGTGACTTATCGGTGGTCCTGATACGACCTAATGCTGCGGAAACTCTGAGCATGCGATTGTTACGTTAGATCTCTGCGTTTTTTTTTTTGTATGTGACAAAACTGAAATTGAAGCCCGCTTTATCGCATATGCATTTGTCACCACGTGGCTTAAAACTTTTTTGATGTGTTACACCTCGCATATTGTATTCGTTATTTGTTATCCATTATCGATGTCTTTTCTCCATGTGACCGGGATGGTTTCTCACCTTAATTATTAAAGGGACTGTCCCACCTTTAAAAAATGTGTCAAGTGTACGTCGTTTGTGGTGCAAATATGAAGATGAATGCTGCTGACACATTATGACATTTGTTTCTCACGAACATGCTCAATTCATAAAAATAACAGTTTTGAATATTTGGGCTGATGACGTCATAGAAGAATTTTTGGGGAAAAAAAGAAAACCTTCAGGCTGTATAAAGTAGGACTAGTGTAGGACTAATGTTGGCAAAGGTAAAACAAGTCGACGTAATCAACATTAGCAAAGAGAGACTACGACATCGGCTACGGTCACCATTCAGAATACATTGCGGGTGGCGATTTTACAGATTGCAAAATCAAACTTCGAATTTCTCTGTGATTTGACCTCAGTGGTTGTTTTAACCTATACCATACATAATTCAATGCCAAGCACGCAAAATGGCTATCTCAACTCAAATTTTATGTTAAGGTGGGACAGTCCCTTTAAATGTTACTACCGGCGACGAGTTCAATAATTACGGAGACTTGTTCCTTCCGACCGGACTCGGCCCACCCTGCCTCCGTAACACCCCGATACCCCCACCCCACAGGCGGCAGGTCGAGGCGACAAGTTCACGTTCGAGGTGAAGTGGCTGATCGCTCTGGCGGACATCGTCTCCAGCTGTGACGACCTACCGGCGGATCCTCGCGGGGAGTCGGCCGGCTCCTCCAATCTGGTGACGCTGAAGTCACAGGCGTCCACCGTGCGGGACCAGATCCGCGGCCAGGAGCGCTACTACCGACTACAGGGGGTGCGTACTCAGGGGTGCAGGCAGCGTGGTGGAAGGGTGTATGGGGTGTGCGGGGGATGTTGGGGGAAGGTACGTCGGGAGCCGAGTGTCAGCTGATGGTGGGAGGGGATTGACGGATATGGCAGCGCTGGTTGTCGGCGTGTTGCCACGTGTATCTCTGTGAATAGAAGTGAAGTTGCGAAGAAGGGATCGTCAGTATTGCACAAGGTTTGTGCAGTAGTTACTAGTGCTTCAGATGATGATTGAATCTTGTGGTTCATTTTTGTCATATGGTCCTAAGCACGATGACTTGCATGAGCTGACTGACATGCGCATGATAAAACCGGTATATAGAGAGACATTCACGTTCCCTGAAGTGACTTTTGTGGTTTTACTTTGCATACGATTAGCCTTTGCAAGTCAAATAACGTCTTGTTATCTTCAGAAACATTTGCCTATCTGTCATCGTACGTACTATTGTGATTCGTAAATCTGCATTTGAAACTGGTTGGTCTGATAGCCGAATATTCTCCGGTGACTGAACCTATGACCCGTTCACCCAGATCTTGTGTAAAATGACGCCACTTTACTCAATCCAAGCATAGTAAGATGGCCATCTTTGTCGGAAATGTAATTGAACGTATAAACGCGTAGTTATGGTGTCTTCCGTCCGCGGCCGTTAGCGGCCTGCGGTTCTGAAAACATATGCCAAGGGTGATTATATAGTCATACGTGTAGCGGTTTGGCCAAGGTAGATTACACACCGAACGTTATCCTCGCTCGTGCCAGTGTGCTAAGCAGACCACAGCCATTTCCTGATCGGACACATTCCCCAACCTAAGCTCTTATTGTGCCGGATGCCTGTCTCTTTGATATGAGTAAGCACCTAATTGGCATGTTTTTAAAGAAAAGAAAACAATGTCTTCTAGAAATCCCGACAATATACTGCGGAGATCGAGTGTTGGTCGATCTGCCTCAGCATTTCAGCAGATGTGTCATAAGAGGCTGGTCGAAATTAAACCTGCCAGTAGCTCACTGTCCCCAATCTGTCCACCTGAGAAGCGGACCAAACTCACTGTCCCCAATTTGTCCACCTCAGAAGCGGACCGAACTCACTGTCCCCAATCTGTCCACCTCAGAAGCGGACCGAACTCACTGCCCCCAATCTGTCCACCTCAGAAGCGGACCGAACTCACTGTCCCCAATCTGTCCACCTCAGAAGCGGACCGATCAGAAGACGGAGAAGCAGCGGAAGAAGCTGGCCGAGCTGGAGTCGCAGCTGGTGACGGCCTCGCCCAACCTGCCGTTCCGCATCTCCAGTCGCAACGGCAAGCAGAACGCGCTCTTCTTCCTCTCCTCCGACTTCGACCGCACCCAGTGGCAGGAGGCCATCCACGTACTGCAGGTGAGGGGGACGAGACTGATAAAGAGGCAGTCAAGGGTCACGCTGGGGCGAGTTACCCAGTGTAGTAACTAGTGATAGGTTATGGGCTGAGGGTGGGGGAGTCACAACTGCTGCATTCATGTGACCCCCGAGTTACTTTGTTTCTGTCTTCAACGGGTAGACTTGGATTCGCGCCGCGCTGGTTCCCTGGCGTTAGCTGACATAGTTAGAGAGAGTTAGAGCATTACCAGGTCACATACATATCAAGTAAGGACTGGTTCTGGCCGCGCTCAGACGGTTCTGAAACCACCAGGGGCAGGCTATTTCCTGACCCGCTGGAAGTCTTAACCCAGTGGCCCGATTCTGTACTGGCTGTTAACGGCATACTACTGTTTCACCTTTCGATCCATTGGTCTAATATGGTAATATTACCGTTTAGTGCCTTGGCGTGAGTCGTTTTCTCACAAGGACTCCACCGGCCCCTGTAACAGGCTCGCTCCGGTATAAGGTTCGACGCTGAGTGTCCTTAATTGGCTGTCGTAAATAGTTACGCTGACCGCGGGGTGCGTTATATTCTCGTTGCGACCATCGTTACCACGATTAATAGCCCGGTGCTGTTGGCCGGGCTGAATAGCTATCTCATTATCCGGCGATGTTGTGGGTGGGGGGCTGCTGCTGTTGCTGTTGTGGAGTATTAGGATGACCGTGGCCGCCCGTCACCGCTAATTGTTTGTTTGTCTTAAGAATTTGAAATATCGTTCTATTCAAAGCCAGCGACGTCAATATTTTGATATCGTCTGACGACATACATTTCGTCATAAGCATTTGTGATTTACCTCCTTCTCGTTCGGCAGACGAACACACCGCCTAGCTTGCAGGCGCAGCCGGTGTTGTTCGACGAGGTGCAGTCGTGGATCACCACGTGCAGGAAGGACCTGCAGACCAACATGGGCTCCTACCTGATGCGCACCGGGCGCGACGAGTCGCTGCTGGTGGGAGACCTGCACGTCAAGGTTCAACAGCTGACCGGCCTGACGGAGGAGGCAGGTCAGTAGTCAGTAGTCAGTAGTCAGTAGTCAGTAGTCAGTAGTCAGTGGTCAGTCATACCAGTAGTCAGTAGTCAGTAGTCAGTAGTTTCAGTAGTCAGCTATGTCAGTAGTCAGTAGTCAGTGGTCAGATAGTCAGACGTCAGTTAGTCAGTAGTCAGTAGCAGTATTTTAGGAGTCAGGAGTCAGGAGTCAGGAAGGCAGGAGGCAGGAGGCAGGAGGCAGGAGGCAGGATGGCAGTAGGCAGTAGGCAGTAGGCAGTAGGCAGTAGGCAGTAGGCAGTAGGCAGTAGGCAGTAGTAAGTAGTCAGTAGGCAGTTGTCAGTTCAGACCTGACGGAGGAGGCAGGTCAGTAGTCAGTAGTCAGTAGTCAGAAGTCAGAAGTCAGTAGGCAGTAGTCAGAAGTCAGTAGTCAGTAGTCAGTAGTCAGTAGTCAGTAGTCAGTAGTCAGTAGTCAGTAGTCAGTAGTCAGTAGTCAGTAGTCAGTAGTCAGTAGTCAGTAGTCAGTAGTCAGTAGTCAGGTCAGACCTGACGGAGGAGGCAGGTCAGTAGTCAGGGCAGCTCAAGGTTCAGCAGCTTACCAGGCTCCTGGTGAGTGACTGCGCGGAACACTCGGGTGACAAAGAATCGATCGGTTTTTGCAATGAAATATCGCGAATTGGCTGCGACTGAACCAGAAGTCATTGCTTCTTCCAAATGGCTGAACGGATCAGTTATGTACGGCTCCGCTGTGAACACTGAACGCCTCTGGCATTCAAGTGCCGGTAAATCGTGACTCAAATGGTCGATTGTGAGCCATTGTCTCGTTGTTCTGAAAAAGCGAGACATCTGTATATTGACCTTGACTGAACATGTTTGCTTTGCACGGTGTTTTGCATTCACTTTCAGTCGTGATTTTACTTGAAGTGAATATGCTTATGTCTTCAAAATATTGTATCAGCATTTGACGTCAATTTACAGTTCGTACGAATGTGACATTCAAACTATCACCAGCGCGTGACAACTGACATACCGTGTCATTGTTATAATATCTGACATTTCGTGTTGACCACTCTAACCCCGTGACTCGGCTATTACTCGGCCCACTCAGTGTCCCTCCGTTACACAATCGCTCACAACACCCCGGTTCTGACCACCCGTAGAGCTGTTCCTCTGCTTCGAGATCGACTCGTACGGACACTTCTTCCGCAAGGCCAAGACGAAGCCGATACGCAGCATAGCGCCACAGTGGAGCGAGGACTTCATCCTGGAGCTGGACGGCTCGCACAGTCTACGGATTCTCTGCTATGAGAACTGTCCCAGGGAGGGCCAGATCCTGCGAGGCCGGTCACGAACAGAGGTGAGCTGCTCTCGTGTTGTGACCTGTGAGGCTCCACCGGACCCCGACATGCTGGACATGGTGTTGGGAGCAGTAGCCGTGGCGCTGACTACTGCCTACAGGATGACTGCAGGAAAATCCACACATCTTTTGTGCTGGGTTTGGCACATTGTATTTGGCCGGGGATGTAACTCCTTTTCTGAATAGGCGTCAAACACATATTTCGGCTTTGTGCAGTGTCAGAATGGTCGAGTGGTCTAATACTAATGCGCCAGACTAAGGTCCGCCTCCCCATGAATGACGGAAGAGGTTTCAGATCTTCGTAGTCGTATGAGGGCGTGAATTCGAACCCCACTTCTGACAGCTGGTTTTCTGTCCACAGCTGAGCCGGACCTTTCTGACGGACAGCATGCAAGAGCGGACCATCAGCCTGGAGGGTCTCAACCTCACCGTATCCGTTAAATACGCCTCGTACGAGATGACCAGGAGACGGCCGCCAGCCGGCAAGAGCAACCGGCTCTTCGGCAGCAAAATCCAGGACGTCTGCAGGTGCGACCTCACTCCGCCAACCTTGCCAGCTGAAAGTCGCTGATCTGATTCATGGTCCCCGCCATTCATAATGATTTGTTTATTGATTGAGGAAATTGTTTATTTCTGGCATTCATCACTGTGACCCCGCTGTGACCCCGCTGTGACCCCGCTGTGACCCTCAGACCCTGCCGTGACCCCGCTGTGACCCTGTTGTGACCATGCTGCTGACCTGCTGTCGACCCCTCTGTGACCCCGCCCTGAATGTGACCCCGCGTGTGACCCTTGCCGTTGACCCCGCTCGTGACCTGTTGCGACAACCATGAACGGGAGGGCATTGCCATAGGAAATTCGTATCGAGGCAGTTTGCCAATCGAGTTTAGTGAACGGTGAGGGCATTGCCATGGGAAATTCGTATCCGAAAGAAGTTTGCAATCGAGTCTGGTAAAAAGAGGGAAATCGCCATGGGAATCTTCATCGACGGCACGTTTCTAATCGAGGTCTAGTGACGGGAGGGCATTGTATGGGAATTTCATATCGAGCTGTGCAATTGAGTGTAGGGTGACGTGAGGGCTTGCATGTAAATTCGTCATCGAGCAGTTTGCAATCGAGTTTAGTGACGGCCGACGGGCATTGCTGGGAAAATCGTCATTCCGAAGTAAGTTTGCAATCGAGTTCAGGTAACGGGTGGGGGCTTGCCATGGGAACGTCATCGAGGCAGTTTCTAATCGAGTCTAGTGAACGGCGAGCCAACCAATCAAGCCAACAGAGTAAGGACACGTGGAGGGTCTCGAGCGAGGCATTGCCATGGAAATTTCGTCATCGAGGCTATATTGCACTTGAGGTAGTGAACGGGAGGGCATTTGCCATGGGGATTATTTCGTCATCGAGGCAGTCTGCAATCGGAGTTTAGTGAACGGGAGGGCATTCGAAATTCGTCATTCGAAGCAAGCTCTTGCCAACTCGAGCATCTACGCACTGTCGTATACGCGCTTAACTGCTTGCGCAGGGACACTGGGATTGCATGGGAAATTATCTGAGGGCGTTTCTAATCGGAGTCGTAGTTGAACGTGAGGGCATTGGCCATGGAAATTTCGTCATCGAGCTGTTGCATTGAGTGGTAGTGAACGGGAGGGCATTGCCATGGGAAATCGTCATCGAGGCAGTCTCGCATTCGGGTTTACGCTCGCGGCCGATGTGGGCATTGCCATGGAATTCGTCATGCGAAGAGTTTGGCACTTTCGATCTGGTAACGGGAGGCATATGCCATGGGCATTCGTCATCGAGGCAGTTTCTAATCGAGTTTAGTGAACGGGAGGGCATGCCATGGGAATTCGTCATCGAGGCTGTTTTGCATTGAAGTGTAGTGAACGGAGGGCATTGCCATGGGAAATTCGTCATCGAGGGCAGTTGCATCGAGTTTAGGTGACGGCGAGGCATTGCCACGGGAATTCGTCAATCCGAAGAAGTTTTGCAATCGGTCTAGGTAACGGAGAGTGGCATTGCCATGGAAATTCGTCATCGAGGGCAGTTTCTAATCGGTCTAGTGAACGGGGGAGGGCATTAGCCATGGGAATTTCGTCATCGAGGCTGTTGCAATTGAGTGTACGTGAACGGGAGACATTGCCATGGGAAATACAAGCGATGCGTCCATGTAGAAGCCATGCTGCACTCTAACACCGGTGACCGCTCGCTCACTCCGCCTCCGTGACCCCGCTGTGACCCCGCTGTCACTCCGCTGTGACCCTGCTGTGACCCTGTCCCCAGGCGGGAGGACCGCTCCGTACCGTTCGTCATCACCAGCTGTCTCCGTGAGGTGGAGCGGCGAGGTACCAACGAGACGGGCGTGTACCGCGTCTCCGGCTCCGCCACCGACGTCAACCGGCTCAAGAAGCTGTTCGAGACCAGTGAGTAGTGCTGCTGCTGCTGCTGCCTGCTGTCTGACGACTGGCGGTATGACAGGCTGCGCTATTCATTTGGTGCGCAATAGATGGGTTAAACAAGAATGAATGCTTTCCGGTTCTGGTTTAAGTTTAAATTGCGTTTTAGTTTGAAATAACCTGATGTAAAATTGACACGATTTCTCAAAAAGTTGCGACGTGCAAAGTTATTGAGATGTACCACGTTATTACCACTCAGCTTTGGTATCTCCAAATGTAGTTAAGTTTATGAACAAATAAGTCGCCAATTTAGGAGCTGTTTTGTGATGTTCAGCTGCTAACCACGAGCACTAGCTGCTCATGGCTTTTTGTACTGGTTTTGGCTATTACCGTAAGTTTCGTGTTGCCTATTCGTTGACACGGCTGCCCTGTCCTGCAGACATCTACGAGGCTGAGCAGCTGATCAAGGAGGTGGACATCCACTCTGTGACGGGGTTGCTGAAGCTGTACCTGCGCGAGCTGCCCGAGGCGCTCTTTACCGACCAGCTGTACAGCCGCTTCTTCGACGCGTTCAGCGGCTCCGACCTGGAGAAGCGCCGGCGCCAGCTACTGCACCTCTTCTCACAGCTGCCGCAGCAGAACCAGAGCATCATCGTCTACCTGATCGAGCATCTTATCAAGTGAGTGCCTTCGGGGCGCTGTGAAAGGAGGGGGGGGGTTCGGGAGTTGACGACGTGTGGGAAGCAGGAGCCGAGTCATGTTCATGGAGATCGGTGGTTGATTTTGACGGATGTTCTCCCATGGTCGCGGCCAAGCTGCAGGAGTTCATTTTTAATCGGGCTTCATAACACGTGTAGTGGACGGCCTTGAAAGGTGAATGCAGCTTGACAATTCGCTGTTTTAAATTGGTGATGTCATTCCGACGAGGTTAACACCCAATTTTCCTATATAGTATCAGTTAGACGGTCATACGTTAACTTGAGAAAGTCGTGAATGATAATTTGGTATCAAGACGACCTCATTCATATTTTTTTATATTTATAACGGTGTTCAGTTAAATTATACAAATATATCAATTACTTTGCGGTACATTCAGACAAAGGAGTGATCACCAAATAAAGCTTGGCCACCGTGCGCATATGAACGACATTTGTTTCCGTCGCCTTCACCGGAACCTGCCTAGTCCCATGACTCGCCCTATCGGCTACGAACGGTGTTCCGTTTATCGGATGGCCGACGTCGCATGACGGGCCACAGTCTGCCCTTGGCCGTCGGAACAGCGGCTCGCTCCGCGTGCGAAATCACCGGAACAAACTCCCAGCAGTCCGTTCCGTGGAGCGGCGGTGCTGCTGCCCGCTGCGGCGGTGGGTTTCGGCTTGTTACCGACTCCATGAATGGAGCGTATCGTGAGAGCGCTCAGCCCCACCGCGGCTGGATCCACACCGTTAGCGAATATTGGTTATGCTGCTGCACTTCTGGGTTGGTAGGGGCTCCATTTCTGGGTTGGTAGGGGCTCCATCAGGTCTGAGGCTATTTTTGCAGATAACAGCACGACCATACGAAAACTCGGTGTTTTGACTTGAATAATATTTAGCCATGATGGTGTGCTTACAGCGATGCACAGTGCACACGCATTGCAAATACACCCTCTTTACTAGACCTGGGTAATCTTAGGCTGTTTATTATGTAATGCAGCATTCAATTTCGCCCGGTATTTGTGTAATGTCTGAATAACTATGACAGTGACTCTTTCTCACTACATATTATATTCCATCGACGAATACCCTGACTGCTCCCACATCTCACCAGAACTAGGGCTGACAGCTGAGCGTGTTCACCTGTTCACCATCGTCGCCTCCTGTTCACAGGGTGAACAAAGCCGAGGTGTTCAACAAGATGTCCCTGCACAACCTGGCGACCGTGTTCGGACCTACCCTGCTGCGTCCCGCCCCTCAGCCCGACTCCGCCATACAGCCGGACCTGCTGGCCGCCGGCACTGTCGACGTGATGGCGTCGGCCGCCATCCTCTACCTTCTTCCCTGGCAGCGGCGCAGCAACAACGAGCCGATCCAGGTCATGCTGAGAGGCCGACAGCTGACTGTCGCTGGAGCCGTCACCATGAAGGGGAGAGGGAGGGACGGAGAGGGAAGGAACACCGGGTGTGTGAAGGGGAAGGAACCGGGGGTGTGAAGGGAGGGAGGGGGTCAGGGATGTATAGGGAGGGAAGGAGGGAGGGAAGGGACCAGGGGAGGAATTGTAAAGAGAGGGGGAGAATGCGGGGATGCTGAGGAGGTAGGAAATGAGTGCAAGAAAAGCGGACCGATGCGGATCAGAGGTATGGCAGAAGTGTCGATGGATGGCAGAGAAAATGGCCGCGATATGGAGAAGTACGCATGGAGATGGAGCCAGGGGCGGATGCGGCCACATAAATGAGACTCTATTAAAGCTCTGCGCCTGTGTTCGTGGTGTATAGATAGCTCGTATCGCGTGTCAGCCCTGTTCAAACCGAACAACGCCACCGACAATGAATGACCCTGAGTCGCGTCTCTTCCGCTATGCGTGCTGGCTTCGCGGCGATTTTGTACGTTTATGTTCGCGATGCGTGGTGTTCGATGGCGTTGGCGGATCAGCTGTATTAGAAGGTTCGTCAGTTTTGGTGCAGCGGTCACAGCGGCTGGAGAACTCGGCGGACTAGGCGATCGGCCAGGGTATCGAACGGAGAGACGCCCTCGACTGCCACGCCGGGTGCTGGAAGTACCTGGACTCCTCCGAGTGCGCCGCTGTGAGGGAGCAGGGGACCACGTGGGGGACAGTGTGGGACAGCCGCGAACAACGGGACGAGCCCCCGGGCCCCGCCGGCGACCGTGCCGACGGTCGTGTCGGATTGGTGTAAGTGTTTGAACTAGTCACCGCTTGTGATGGGGAAGCCGCTCGGATGGCGGCCCGCATAATGTATCCAAGTGCATTTGTTACTTGTGCCAAGTGTATATCGATCAGTGTGCTCTGCGCGGTCTGTGTGAGTCCAGAGGACGCGGCGGAGATGACCGGACCATCCCGGAGGATGACCGGACCGTCTTCGCCCTCCTCGTTTTACATGCGATGTGCGTTGACGAATAGGTTGTGTATTTCGAACAGCGTACGTTTGAAAGTGCTTTGCGCATTACTGTGCATATGTTAGCCATGCTCCGGAAACTGCAAATAAACAACCTGTGCATGGTGTATTGTTGTTTTCGCGGTAATTTTGCCAGGCTGAACAGTGGCCAACTGCAACTTGACCTCACCAGTACATATCAGGCTACCACATATATCCCCTTTCAGGGCCCGAACCTAACGTCAACGGGTTGCGAACCTGTGATCTTATACCTTCGGCCACGGAGACGGCAGTATCCTCGTCCAGTACTGCGAGACCATTATGTGGCTGTGGGTACTGGATAATGGACAATGGACCGTCACTGCAAGGGGGCCCTGTGCCCCACCTGCAGAGAAACGGCCAACACGCCGCAACATGTCCTACTGGACTGCCAGGCCCTCATGGGTGCGAGATCGAGGTCCACTGGGACAATCAGACTCAACCTGGGCCCAGTCTTACCAAGTACCGTAAATGCGTAAGTGCGCCGGTCCAAGTACGTCACCGATCCATTGGACGCAAGTAACGGCATGCCCCGCGACGAATGGCAATACGGTAGTGAATTTGGGAAAACTTTCACCAACTGTACAAATTGCTGACGACAGACTAATTCCAGAAACGAGTTGAAATCATGGATTTTGTTTATCCTCATTCGCAAAGCGAGTGATATAAAAGAAGAATTAATGAAAACATGCGCAACATTGATCGCAACGTTATGTGCAGGGGCTTCACGAAGTCGTCTAGCGGCGAATATCAAATGCATGGAAAGTGTCACAGAATAGGAAAACACTGAATATTTCACGTTATATTGCGTTTTTAGATTAAGCTGGTGCTCAGGTCAAAGCTGTTATTCTTTTCAAAATAATGGATGGCGTATGAAGCTGAAGAGCACCTTGAGCGGACACAGATTCAAGAAATGGTAAATGAATCAGCTATACGCAACGAAATCTAGTGGCAAGTATCTAAATATTAGTACAATACTAGTATATGCCCCCAGGTACGCCATATATCGGCATACAGATGGCACACGCACTGCCCGAAGTACGCATCTACGGTAGTGAGACGTTTGTCGTGGATGCGTGCTTACGCATAGAAGCGGATTGGTAAGATTGGGCCCTGGAGGAGGTGCGAGCAGTGAGGAGGCGACAGCGTCCCTGGGGGCCGCTGTCAGGACCCTGCTACGACCGAAGATCGGTCTGGAGGGAATTAACAACACCTCAGACCATTTAACACTGGCACATACATCGCCGTGATAACTTCACACATGCAAATGATCGGTAGTGGCCAGAACGCATACGCTTTCTATCCCCGAAAGCCCATTTTCATTATCACTCTCATCTCTCTTCCAGCTTCACCGCAGACTCCAGCTCAGACGTCAACATGTATTCGTTAATTCAAAGCACTCCTATTTTAAGTACAACGGCAATATATGGCGAAGCAGTTTTGGAACCGACATGGCAGCCTGACACTCAACAAATACACCATAAAGGGCCCGCCAAAACCGGACGGCCGTTCTCCCCCGCCCAGAGAGGCCGGTGACGCCGCCACTGACACCGCAGCGTCACCGCCGCCTCCGGCGTCACATTGCACACGGAAGCTACGCGCTCACTACCACGAGGCTAACACGGAAAGCTAGACGCCCCGCCGGCCGCCGGCCAGCGGAACGGAGCAGACGCCCGCGCCATACAAATGGATGACGGCGAAAATAGCACGATGCCACGAGCATTGAACACACGATGACACTCGAAGGATGGGTGCGCGCGCACGTGAGGGAGATGACGTAAGTTTACACATGCGAGACGCCGCCGAGACGCGGCGTGATGAGCTCAGAGAACGAGATGAGATTGGCAGCAGCTCGACGCCGGGCGGCCGGGGGCGAGCGGGCGGGCGGCTGACCGCCCCCGCCCGACCGCCGCCAGCCGCCGGCGCCGGCGCACAGTACACGTACATGCATAGACGCGGCGGCACGCACACACGCGCGCGCCAGCCGAATGACCCGAGAATGACACGATTAAGAATCTCGACGCGATGCGCGACACCACGTTAAAACGTAAACATGTCATGAAGCGGCCGCCGCCATCGCCGCCGCCACTACCACCACCGCCACCGGCCGCCGCAGTGCTGTCAGCTGACCTGACTGCCCGGCTGACAGCTGACCTGACTGCCTGGCTGATAGCTGACCTGACTGCCCGGCTGACAGCTGACCTGACTGCCCGACTGACAGCTGACCTGACTGCCCGGCTGACAGCTGACCTGACCAGCCCGCTGACAGCTGACCTGACTGCCCGGCCGCAGTATCCCTGCCGGTCTGACCGGGCACAGTGTACTGCTCCGAGCGGCGGCGGCGGCGGCGGTGCTCCGTCGGCGACCCGCCGCAGCGTGATGTGTAATGCCCGGGGTCGAGCGGCGAGGCGGCGAGGCGGCGACGCCCTCTACCCTACAGCCGGTAACAAATGGTGGTCTAAGGTGGGTCGGACTCAATCGCCCGAGGTGGTTACCACGGGTTTGATGTCCTGACAACACACCTCCTCCACCTGGTGCGGCGAGCACTCGGAGGATACCTGGCGGCGGGTGAGGGGAGTGTTAGTTTCCAGGACTGCCGACAGGTGACAGCACACATCGCTTTAGATGCCAGTCGACCTCCCCAACCCCCTCTTTTCCGTTACACCATAATTGAATGTTGAATGCTAAAGAATAAAAATGTGAAATACAAATTGAAAGTTCGAAGGAATCTTAGAGGGTAGTTCTTTCAAGCAGAGACTAATGGGAGTTTCAAACACTTCTGGGACTCAAGAAACAAGATGCTATTGGTCAGATTATAACAGATATGTACTTAATGAATCAGCAGGTTTACTTTGCAGTGCTGGTCGCGCAGATGTTGCTCACAACTCTTGAGCTGATTGAATGACCAATTTTCAAGGAAACGTTCCGCGCAGCTTTTGGTTCAAGTACGCAAGGACACCACAAATAACTTAACTTATTAAAGGCAGTGCTAAAATGAGAAGCATACATTCGAACAGAAGACGTTGACAAGCAGACTATGACGTACGCTAAGTATAACAAAATAAATAAACGTGAATATGCAACTCATTGGCGAACTCTTAAACACTGACAAATTAATTCACATTCAACATATAGCTCCCTTAATCAGAGCAGAGCAATAAAATCCTCCTGTACAAAAAAAAGAAGAAAAATCAACACAACACAAATCACTAGACCAAAGCATGCACCGTGGACCTCAGTCCCCTCAGCTTCCTGCTGCCGTCCTGAAACGTCGAGCGCCAGCCGGTAACCATGACTACCGCAGACCAGACTAGAAGCACGACAGAAGCGCCATGCAGTGCTGACAGACAGACTGCTGCGGCGGCGACAGAGGCGGCAGTGCCCACCGGCCGCCTGACCTGGCTCATCTCGTCGATCTCATCCGACTCGCCCATCATCTCCACCGTGATGGGCTCCTGGTCGATGTCCTCGACCTCGGCCGCCTCGGACGTCTCGTCCGACTCGAGCTTGGGCAGGTGCACCACCGGGTGCACCACCTAGCGGCGGGCGGCGCAAGCGGCGGCCGTCAGACCAGCGGCACACAGACAGACGGACAGCCGCACCGCGGTCCCCACACAGCGGAGGACCAGTCAGCCGAGACCCGCCACAGACACACGCACGCTCACACCCGGGCAGAAACTGGCTACACGCTGTCCGAGTCATTTCAGTCAACGCCAATAAGGAAAAACCGCTGGAGGTACCTCAAACAAAAGGTTTAAGAGTCGTGGGTTCAGTAGGCCTTTGTAGAGGGATTGAGTGTGCTGTACTTAAAACATGAGTTCAGAGATGTCGACAATGTGTAGCCAGTTTGTCATTGTTTCGCCTCCATATCAGTCACCACCACCACCGCCACCACCACACAGAAGCTCTACCGGCAGCGGTGCACCAGGTTAGTACAGGCGCGCGTCTGGTTAGTACCTACACACGCGCGTCCGGTTAGAACAAGCCACCAGGGTGTGTTATGACCGCGGGGTCTGGAGCATCAGCCTGCCGGGGCCGGCCACTCAGGCCGGGCGGCGGGCCGCGGCAGGCTGAGGTCGCGCGACACAAGTCAGCCGTCCTACCTGCAGTGTCTGGCCGTCAGCGCTCTGAACGTGCTGCACGTTGGCCACCACGGTGTGGTACATGGACGAGCTGATGGGAATCGTCACCATACTGCCCGCCGAGAACCCTGCGGTGAGAGGGAGAGAGAGAGAGAGCCGGGGAGGGAGGCAGTCAGGCAGACGAAGCAGTCAACAGTGGAAAGCGGGATGGGTACACCAGGGACTTACGACATAGTCATGATTTCTTTGATAATATGGCAAATGTCTGATATTGTCTCTCAGATTATGATGATGCAATTACTGAAGAGCTTACTATCTCCCTCTTTTGTAACAGCTGTTCAGTGTTAATTCATGGTCAAGTTAGCAGTGCTGGTTCACTTAATTAACAGGGCACTATGCACAAGTGAGCAGTACATTATAATAGCAGGATGAAATGTTGTCATTTCAAATCTGTACTGTGAAACGAAACTCGCTAAAATAGAAAAAGAAAAAGATCACCACAACATATATAATGAATGTCTTCCCGAATATATTAATATATGTACAATTTTCCTGACCGGCATCGTCCCCGACGCCGTTGAGCACTAGGTGTCCGTCTGCGTTGATGGTGGCCTCCGTGACGGAGCTGAGGTCGATGTTCATGGTGTGGGTGCCGTCCCCGTCCATTCCGTCCGCCTGGAATCCAGAGGATGGCTACAAACGGCCCTTACAGGTCAGACACACAGCGTGGCATCCCGTCCTGCCCGTCCGCCAAGAGTACCTGCAGAGGACGGCTACAAACGGCCCTCACAGGTCAGACACAGTCCAGTCCGTCCGCCTGGAGCACCTACAGAGGACGGCTACAAACGGCCCTCACAGGTCAGACACAGCCCAGCCCGTCCGCCAAGAGTACCTGCAGAGGACGGCTACAAACGGCCCTCACAGGTCAGACACAGCCCAGCCCGTCCGCCTGGAGTACCTGCAGAGGACGGCTAAACACGGCCCTCACAGATCAGACACAGTCCAGCCCGTCCGCCTGGAGTACCTACAGAGGATGGCTAAACAAGGCCCTCACAGATCAGACACGCACATGCATAGTTTTAACCCGCGCACACACAGCAGACGAGGGCAACACAGACAGAGCACGTCAGACACACACTAACAAACACGCTGAAACACATCCCGCCACAGGCAATCAAATCAGGATGGTCGGTAATGACCAGCCGACCATCAGCGGGAGCAAACATCAATAATAGTAGACGGGGTAACATGGTAACATTGCCAGCAATGAGAAACAAATCAGTTGGTTCATGGTGATGCCCCGCACGTGCGCCTGCGTGCCGTCCGGTACGCCCCTGACGACCCCAGCTCTGCGCCCAGCGCCAGCGCTCACCGTGGTAACACCCTGCACGTGCGCCTGCGTGCCGTCGGGCAGAGTGATGACCGGGTTGTTGGGGTCCACGTGGATGATGCTCACGGTGCCGTCCGGGTTACTGATGGTCTGCACCACCGTGTGGGAGTACTGCGACGGGACGCCCTAGAAGAGCAGGCAAGCAGACCGAGAGAACACTGTCAGCTGGCTGAAGTCCGCCGACGGCATGTGTCAGGAAGCATCCGTGGCGAATGGATAGAGTTAGCCTGGCACGACATAATAGCAGTTTGACGATAATATGACTATAGTGAGACCAAGCAAGGGTGTTTGCGCCATTCGGTACTGGGATATAATCGCGGCTGATGTGGTTCGCGTCACCGCAGCCCTACACGCACCAGTCCTTGGAGGCTGAGTTTGGGCGGCGCGGTTCGTATCACACCACCAGGCGCTCCGCCACCGCAGCCTCCGCCTCCGCCGCTGCTGTTACCGCTGCCCGGCAGCGACTTGACCTCGTCGTCGTCGGAGAACGCCGGCAGCAGGTCGTCGCGGCCGTGGTAGCGGTAGCAGTTGATGACGATCTGACGCAGCGCGTGGGTCCACGACACCTGTCACGCGGCAGGTGGGACGAGGTTGGTGTACAGTCAGCGGCGGCAAAATCACATGTATACACAATGGTAACGCAGACAGCGGAGAGCCAGTGACATATAAAGAATACGGTCAGAACATACAAGCATATTTATTTAAATAGAAAGTATGCACAGTACAATGACACGACATTTAAAGTAATCATAATGGCCTGATGTTTACGAGGGACAATCAAAGCGACAATCACATTCTAGCGGACATATAAAAAAGACAAACGGCGTTGCAGAGTTAATGAGGCTGAACTATATGCGAAAACATATGCAAATCTACCGCCGCATGCCGGTGTGAAGGCGACCGCGCTAACACGCTGCAAAACTGTGCACACCACGAAAATCACTATCAAAACGAACGGCAACGGTAATGCCGAAACCAACAAAACGCCGCGCGCAACCAAAGAAACAAAAAAAGGGTGCGTACTTTGGCCTTATCCTCCTCAGAGCGGTTGTCCATTCTGACATTGGCCCAGGGCACGTTTTTGGGCCACCAGTCGGGCCGGGCCGAGGTCTTGCCCCAGCCGGGTTTACCCTTACCTAATGGGAACACATGCAAACGTAAGCCAGAGTACAGAGAACAACACAGAGCCATGCGCGGTGCGCCACCCCGGCCCGCACCGGCCGGATCGGGCCGGGGCGGGGGTGAGTGATGCCACATCCAGACGGCGCAGCGCCCGTCACCTTCTGCTTCTGTTCGTCAGTGCGCGCGTCCATGCGCACATTGGCCCAGGGCACGTCCTTGGGCCACCAGGGCGGCCGTGTGGCGTCCTTGCCCCAGCCGGGCTTGCCGCGGCCTGGGGATCATTGGCGGTAGCCGCTGAGGGCCAGAGCCGGATCCTCCCCTCCGCAGGATGATGACCCAGTCAGCCGCTCCTACCTCCCACATACCGCTACTGCCTGCCCACCACGTACAGCCGCCGAGAGCTGCATCAACACCAACACCAGTCAGCCGCTCCTATCTCCCACATACCGTCCCTGCCCACCACGTACAGCCGCCGGGAGCTGCACCAACACCAACACCAGTCAGCCGCTCCTACCTCCCACATACCGTCCCTGCCCACCACGTACAGCCGCCGAGAGCTGCATCAACAACCACACCCAGTCAGCCGCCTCCTATCTCCCACATACGTTCCTAGCCCACCACGTACGCCGCCGGGAGCTGCACCAACACCAACACCAGTCAGCCGCTCCTACCTCCCACATACCGTCCCTGCCCACCACGTACAGCCGCCGAGAGCTGCATCAACACTCAATAACCGCCCCCTCCCCCCTCCCCACCCCACCTATCTCCCACACACCGGAGTAAGCCTTTTCCACACATCCTCATGACGTTAACAACATTTCACACATACAGCTGCCTCACCCACAGCATTCAGGCGCACCACCCACCATATAACACGGCCCCTCCCCCAAACACATACAGTCGCTCACATGCATCACACGCCGCACATCGCCCACAGCCGCCCCATCCACCAATCACACGGCCCCTCCCCCAAACACATACAGTCGCTCACACGCATCACACAACCACCCCACCCTCTGCATACAGCTGTCCTACCCACCACAGTCACACAGACAGCCGCCCACAACACGGACATCCTGCCTTTGTGTAGCGTATACAATACACATACGCACGGATCAGTACGAGTGTCAAAGCCAGGACGCAGAACCAGAGTACAAGCACACTCTCCATTATGACCGTCCATTGACCATTACCGCACGGGAGTGATAGGATCAATACGTGTGTGATCTGTTATTATTACACTAAATACAGGAGCAGAGAACAGCGCCAAAGGGCAGGTTCTTCATCGGAGTGCAGTGCGGCTGAAATGGCTTCAGTGCAAATGTTTTCTGCCTGGCCTGTTAGTGGCATTGTTCGATAAAATGGAACAACTGCACTAGCATGACCCATACACACATATGCATACATACATATTGCATACAGATCCACAACATGAGCTCAGTATAAAATTATTCAGTGGTGGAGGGAAAGAGAATATAATAGCAATTAGACCCGTAGTTCATAGCTGATTATGAACCAACGATGTGACCGAACTGAATGATGTAACTCCCTCCTGTCCCACACCAAATGGCTACTACAAAATAACAGCACAGACATTAAAGGAATACAACCGTGCTATGCCCCCCCCCATGACTCTAAACACAGTGACCACATGACGCGTCGGGGGGCAAGCTTCTCCGGCCCCGCGCAACCGTCCGTCCGCCCTCACCGGTTACAGCCGTGTGCAGTCCCAGCGGCTCACCTGTGGGAGTACTTCAGCATGAAGCCGGGATGAAGGCGCGCAGCTGCGCCTGCGTCATCTTCTCCACCGGCGTGGGGATGCCGTCGATGACGAGTGGAGGCAGCTCGTGCCGGGACGGGTCGTCCTGTACGGGCGGCGGAGCGTGCCGCGACAGCGCAGCCTCCAGCTCCTGCATCACCGGCACACGCAGCGCGCGCATCTGCACGAGGACAGGGGGAGCGAAATCAGCCCGGGTGCTGGAGGGAGTCAAGCGGGGTTGGGTAAGCGGCGGTGTACATAGGCAGGTAGAGGCAGGTTAGGGCGGGTAGAGGCGGGTAAGAGGCGGGTAGGAGGCGGGTAGAGGCGGGTAGAGGCGGGTAGAGGGCAGACCAGAGGCGGACAGGAGGCGGGTAGAGGCGGACATAGGCGGAACAGAGGCGGGTAGAGGCGGACCATAGGCGGACAGAGGCGGACAGAGGCGGGTAGGGCGGACAGAGGCGGTAAGGCGGGTAGAGGCGGGTAGAGGCGGGTAGAGGCAGACAAGAGGCGGACAGAGGCGGGTAGAGGCGGGACATAGGGCGGACAGAGGCGGGTAGGGCGGACTAGGCGGCGGAGGCGGACAGAGGCGGGAAGACAGCAGGCAGGACCGATGTATGTGTGTGTGTTACTCGAAAACGATCGACTGCACACTTCAACCCGACACACTCAGCGGGGTGTGGTCGTGGGAGTTTTGTTATCGGATCACGGTGCCCCTATGAATATCATCGGTACATCCATGCACCTGTGAACACTGTGGCACTATTAATCCTTGAATTTCAATCCCCATCCAGCCGAGCGCCCCGGGAAGATCTCGCACAATTTTTGCAAAGGGTGCAGTAGCGGCGCGCAATGCGGCCATAAACCGGAACTACTGCACCACCTTTGCCTGCAACATCTGTAGCAACTCTACTGTTGAATGTAGAGGTTTCAAACCAACTTAATATGCTCTAACAGACTTGGGCATCACTGCATACAATAACACTTGCAGACAAGTACCTTAGTGTGAATGGCTTTCAGATGACATCAGCCGCCAGTCTGCCCGAATTTCAGCCATGCTAGCATTGTGGAGCAGTGGAGCATTGCAGCACCACGCTTTGCTTACGCGGAACAATATTTAAGCTTTCAGTTTGAACACGGTGATGTAGATTGCACTGGCAGCGACAGCATTCTTGATCAAGAATGATTTATTGACTAACGGTGTATAATTGCCAATACATAGCCGCCATTTTGTGTGCAGCGTGCGCACTTTAGTCTGTTAAGGGCATCATAAAGCTGGTTTGAAACCTCTACCTTCTGAAGAAAAGGAGCAACATACGTCGCAATTAAAGATAGTACAGTAATTCCGGCGCTGGCCACATGGCGTCGCTACTACGCCCTACGCACAATTGTGCGAGATCTTCCCCGGCGCTCGGCCGGATGGGGGGTGAAATTCAGGGTAAATTAATACTGTCATATTGCTCCCAGATGAATGGAGCACGATGATATTATTGGGACACCATGATCTGCGACTAACGACAAGCCGCCGGGGCGGGCGGAGTCAGTCCCTCAGGGCACACAGCCCCGCCGGCCCCGGCCCGGCGGAGATTGACCACACTCAGTGAGTGTGTGCACGTGTGTCAGTGAGTGAGTGCCTGTGAGTGTGTGCAGTGAGTGTGTGCACAGGCACTCCACTCACCGGCCGCCGGTGAAGTGAGTGGCCCATCAGCATGAGTGAGTGGACCAGTGTCGACACGGTGTGGTTGTAGCTACTAACGTCCCAGCCTCACCCCAGCAATTGCACACACTGGCAACTTAGTACGCAAGAAGCCCCCTATCGGCACCACATTCTACAGGCGGCGCCACATCCTCCTCACGTCCTCCAGCGGCTTGGCGCCGAACACCTTGTAGCTGTTGTTGGGCTTGCCGGGCGTGACGAACATGACGATCGCCTGCTGGCCGACACGCGTCGTGTACTCGTCGATCGTTTGCTGCAACAGAGCCGGCCGCAGGTCAGTCGGGGCCAGGAGCTGGGTCGATCGACGGTCCGACAGACCGAGCATAGATGGCAGTGGAGACAACACAGACCAGCTGCGGCAGTCACTGTCAGTGTCAGCAGGACACTCCTCACCAGATCGACTATACTTACGGCTCTAGTCTGTCTAGGGCTGACGGGATCTGGTATCCTTGTATTTACATCATAAGTCAGTATTTGCATCATCATGACACAGTATTTACATCATAAGCCAGGCTGAATTTTTGCCTTATTGCAAGCCTGGGCTGAGAAAACAAAGACTTGCTTATTTGTCAGGAAACAAAGTCTCCATTCTAAGGAATTAGTATATTTGATACGTGATACTTAGTGCAAAATATTTGTCATACTTCGCAGCGTTGCGGACGGCTGATGCGCGGCTATTCTGTAGTGCGTGACGAATTACGATAAGACGTAGGCATGATGACAAACCAGCTACAAAGGCCTGCTAGCTATTTACAGCCGTTCGAATGGCACTACCAATGATTCAGCCTGAAATATGGCATAGTGCTGCTGGCAATCCTTTGGGACGTCCTTCGCAGAAAACTGCCTGCCATACCATGACAAGAGTGCAAAGGTCAGATGGGTCAAATGGCATCTGTCGAGGGAGACGTGAATGCAAGCACGCTACGACTCGGCGTCCACCACGTTAGAGACCAGAGACGGGTAATTAGCCACACTCCGGTTACATCAAACACCAGAACACAGCGGCAAACAAGGTACGGACGGCTGTAAGTTGTCTGGGTGTTACGATAAACTGGACGCTCGTGAACTGCGGGACAAATGGATGATACGGCCAGCACACGGTTCTTCATTGAAACTGCGATTAAATAAGTAGAGGAAGAAGAAAAGTGGAGAATTTAAGCGTCAGTATACGTTCATACACATCCTTGAAAAATGGACACGAAAACATATACTAAGGGAGATGGAGGAAAACTCCCCCCCCCCCAAAAAAAGTATACAATTACAATATAGTTTAGGCAGCGTCTATAGGTATAGCTGAGTTTGACATGATTCTTGCAACAGTTGGCAAAATACAAATACTTTTGAGCAAATAAATAAAGTATAAATGCAACTTTGTATTTTCTCGGGCATTGGAAGGAACAGTGCAGAATCTTAGTTGGCAATTGCAGTATTGCATGTTTTGAGAAATTAAAAGAGAAACATGAAGCAAGATCATTAATCAGGCCTCGCACATACGGTTGGCAGCAGCGTCACATGCAAATACATAATACATCGTGCCCGCACCTTCATTTTTCGTATGAGTCGCGTCTGTTGTCGTTTCCGTATGGATGGGTTCGTCTCGAACGCGTGCGGCCGCTTCCTCTTCTTCGCCGAGGCGATGGCGGCAGCAGCGGCAACCCCGACCGGGCCTGCGGCGGGGGCGGGGGCGGGGGCATGTTATTGGCCGGCCGCCAGAACAGAGGAGCATGCAATCTGACACCAGCAGCGGCCGTGCAGACAGCAGCAGAGATCCGGCCGGTCAGCTTCCTGCCGCAGCGGCGGCCCCCGGGAGGGAGGTTCACTGGAACGGCAGATCCCCGGCCACCGCCAACTCCGGCGACACGCCACCGGCGACACGACCTTGAACCCGATACCGGCCCGGCCACCCGCGGGGGCGCCCAGGCGGACGGCAGCAGCGCCCAGGGTGACGCTCTTTCCGGGGCTGGTCACAGGCACTATCGGGAAACGGGTGAGATCACGTTTCACTTGAAACAAACAATGCCGGGACAGCTACTACGCCCTACACCCCCCCCATATAAATCTGGTGGCAAACCCACTGCGCGTTTGGCAATGCACGTGCGTAGCTGCACGACACAGTTGGCAGCAGGCCACGGCCGGTTCGTCAGATCCCCCACCCCACACCTGACCCTCCCCTGCGGGCGACCCACCTGCGGCGGCCAGCTGCGCCGTAACCTCGTCCGGGGTCAAGCCAGAGGTCATGAGACCGTCGTCGTCGTCATATGAGCCGGCCGAGGAGATCATGTCATCGTCGTCCTCCTCCGAGTCCATCCGGATGTCTTGGTGGATGGTCTCGGCGGCGATGTTGAGCGGGTTGTCCGAATTCATGGTGGCGCGTGGCACGCGCCCCGCTCCCCACTGAGGACGGGAGAACAGCGGTCAGATGTGAAGACACGCTGGACAGGGAGGTGGACAGAAGCGAGACACGTGGTGGACGACACAGACACGGCAGCGCGGCCAGGCGAGGTACGTACGGCGGGATAAGCCCAACAGACGGCACACACACAGGGTCGTCTCGATCTAACCATTCGCCGGCGAGACCTCGTCCGCACGACACAGAAAACATGCAAGCGGAATCCACCCACACAGGTGAACTCCATCCCACAGCTGGCTGGGCAACACATCTCCCCCCCCCCCCCTCTACCGGCGGGTGGCTGACGACTCTGCTACGGGGTGCGATGCCGACTGGAGGCGATCCCCTCTCGTCCCCACTGTGCGGAGCGTCCCGATGACACGTGCCGAGGCCGACTCGCGTGGCTCAGCTGCGGTGGTGACCTCAGCCGCCGCTGCCGACGGTCTCCGGTCGCAGACGCCTCATGTGTCACACTCGGAGCAGTACCGATACACGCTGGACTGTGTCGCCACTGTACTGCATGCAGCGATGAAGTCTCGGGTCGCCAACGGTCGACGCTGAAGACTGTTCCTAATACGCTGCATGCCAGGCACGAGCTAGTCAAATGTCAAAAACTGCTAGCAGGCAAAGACCAGAAACGCTCTCTTCATCCGTCATCCCAGTCGACTGGGGCCCCATACCAGCATCCATGTGATACTAACGCAGAAATCGATAATCGAGACCAACTAAAAAAAAAACATTTTAGTTATCATAACTTAGTTCACATTCGTTTGGTTCATGAAAGCTAACAAACGTGATATTTTAAGTTAAATAAGCGTCTCGAGGCAGGCTGAAAAATATAAATACTCTTATTATCAAATCATCTTCCCCGCATTTTACAGAAGAAAAAAACACTGGTGCTAAACAAATGAATAAATCCCACGCGTTTTGGACCTCACTACAGCCTTCCGAAAAAAATATCCTGGATACGCCCCTGCCCAATGCTGCTGCATCGACATGTAAAACTGGCGCAAGGCACCGGATGTCGTAACTACGATAATGAACTGCTTTCCGAGCCATGTATTCATTCATGCATCCTCTTTAGTCCTTAAAATACCGCGACGACAGCATAAAGAGCTTTCTTTCAGTTGGAACTTTCCATCGACCCGTTACCATAGTAACAAGAACGGTCCACGATTGGTGGCGGAGATGTCTGGAAAATCAATAATTCCAACCAGTTTACTTCACCGTACGTTGAAACATCGTAAACCATATGTAATGAATAAGCCAGAATAGCAATAAGGTAGAGCGCCATTTATACTGGCAATTCTAGTTCGTTCAGACCCAACCTAAAATATTTGGTACAGAAAGGATCGCTGGGAACGTTCCGTACCCACAGCGTATCTCCGTCGACTACGGCTGGCATGAAAATCAGACATGACATTCCTGGCCTTCCATACCCCGAGGGGCATCGGGGCCCACTGGCCAACAGGACCCGTCCGACGATGCCCTGGGATTGGGCACGGTTCCTCACATGCGTAGTACGATTTGCCGAGGAACGCAGGCCCAGCGAATTTTGGCTGTGTACGGCTGCGTGTGCACCTGCGTCCCGTCCTCATTTTGGTTCAGTTGGTGACCGACAGTCGTCCAGTGATCACGGTGACTTTGGCAACAAAATAGCATAGAGTGACTGAATAGCATTACAGTGACGACCTGGATACTCGTGAAACCATTCGGGGCGGCGGGATGTCGCAAAATTGCATCAAAATCGCCTTGGAGCGCACGGACGCCATCAATCGCCTCAGGCATTATGGCGGCTGGGCACCATTTTTACTGAGTCTGCGCAGTAGAGTTCAGCAGAAGGCTTTACTAAAGCGACCACCCTAGTAAACGAAGACGTGTAGGTACGGGCTTATATTGTGTGACATTTCAACAATAACTCATCTACTTACCAAGTTTATAGCTCCAAGTAGCCCTGTTGCACGTTTTCACCACTCGGTAACGCTCTCTCATCACAAATAAAGCCAGATTGTCGACCGTGCCATGTGCTGCCATCTATCGAATGTCAAGGTAACTGTGAAATAATATTGAAAGTGCTAAATAACGAATTATTCCTGCATACTTATCACCTATAAATCCAATGGAACTAAGTTTTTAACTAAAATGTATTGTGTATTGATTTATCTAAAACATTTATTGCTTATTCATTGAGATCGACAATGTGTTCAATCAGATGCTGTGAAGTACGGTATGTTTGGAAATCGTCTTCTGGGTAAATGATCGCCGGTGAAATACGTATGCGGTGTTTTTCTTTTTAGCAGATAACTGAAGGTGAGGATTCTAATGCTGATGCGCTGATCTTAAATTTTAAATTTGTGACAGTAACTGAATGTGTATTTGTATAATGTCTATGACCTAGTCTGTACATGTCATTGCTCTTATTTGGTAGGTATTGATCTGTCAGCAAGATCCGTTTTTCATGGGTATTTTGGGTTTTATATCCATCAGGTTCAGGTTATAAGCCTTCTATCACACAGCCAAAATTATAGCACTTGCATCCCACTTATGCAAAGGTCATTTTATAATTCATTTGCATGCTCTATTGGCAGTGCTGTCACCAGGATTTTTAGCTTGGGGGCAACAGAATATTTATCAGGGGGCATGTCAGTGGTATAATCAAATTTTGCTCCTCAGCTGTATGTTCTTGACTGATGAGAGGATGGGGTTAGGGTCAGGTCATCAAGAATCACATTTTATCTAGTGTAAATTTGTTTCGCTCAGGGCCTAAGGAGTCAGGGGGAGGGCCATGGTCCCCTGTGCCCCCTGACTGATGCTTCTCGTTGTAGATAGGATAAGAGGCAAGGCTACTTTCCTATGCCAGATATTGTGCGGATACCAATAATGGATCCAGTTAAGAAGCCTGATTCCAGATCTACTGAGATCATAGTATCAGTTTATAAATATCAAGGATTCAGTGATTTGTACCACATATACTAAACAATTGTCAAAGAATTTGTTAGAATCCTGCTGGTAAAAATAGGATATTTAGTATTAAAGGCCAAACCTCTGGACATGGTCACTCACTGGTCAACCTATCCCCATTTTTCCCAGCCCCAAAATCTCCTTAGATCTGTATCGATCTCAGGGGGTCCCCAATCAGAGGTTGAGGGAGGGCAAGTTCCCCTGCTGCCCCCCCCCCCCTGCTGGCAATGCCCACGTCTATTGGTTCTATTGGTCTTGAATCTTCTGGTTGGTAGGTCTCTCTGTAGGATGCATTAAAACATGTTTTTGGTTGGTGAAGACATCAAACTGAATTAAAGAACAGTGGTGGTAGAAGCTATTTTTGGATAGGGGCGAAGAAACCCAGGGGGTCCCCTAGGCCAAAAGGCTCCTGTCATGGTACAAATTGCCTGAAATGGTATCTCCTCAGACATTGGCCACTATATTTTGCAGGGCCCTCTAAATGGTTGAAAAAAATGCTTGATGGGCCCATTTTGAAGTCTCAGACCTTCTCAGGACTCCCTCAGACTGACAGCAGGCATTATGTTGGCCTTATGTTGGCCTAGAGGGCCCATCTGGCTGGCTGGGGCACCTTGGGGGGCCTGCAGTCATTTTTTTAAGTTAAAAAATGGCCCTTTTACAAGTTTGAGTGGGAGCAAAATCATATATTTCCCCCACCTGTTGGCCAGTTGGGGGCAGCTGCTCCCTTGCCCCACCCCCTTATCCACTGCCCCTGCTAAAGAATGTCTATAACATGATGTTGGGTAGTTTGTCTGCAAAAGATATTACATACTCAAGGAGTTTAAGTTGTAGGACCAGACTAGACAATATTTCATGTTAAATACTTGAATTGGCTGGTAGGTTAAGCCCTAAACAACTGTGACCCCAGACACATCATCCTTACAGCAACCTTTCATGCTCATGCTTTTGGTATTTAGGTACTGTCTATTCATTTCTGTACTGTTAAGTACTTTGACATGCATATATATATATATATATATATATATATATATATTATATACTATATATAGTATATTATATTATTCCAGTATTGATCTCCATCGACAATAGCATGAAAAGTCCAATGTTAGGACTTCTAGTGTTAATAAGCCTGGACATGCCATAGTACAGGGCACTGTCTGATGATGATGGTATAATATGTTTCCTGAAGCACTAATACATCACCAGTAGCATGAAATGTCTGATATTGCCTCATGTCTGACTGTAGTACATCTCTTATTTGCAATTGGGAACTGATGCCCTGCTTAAAGGAAATAGTTCGCCTTGAATTGATTTTTTTCAAACACGATTTGACTATATTTTGAAATACAACTTCTTTTCATAATGTCAAAAATAGTCATGCATCGCACCGATTCAGGACAGAAGGACGTACATTATTAATTTTATCAAGACAATATGCGTACTCAGCAACTTCAAACGATCAGAATCGAATGGCTCAGCCAATCATATATTCGAAAGTAGTCGCGTAAGATTACTGTATAGCCTCCCGAAGGCC